>CM052541.1:176251428-176316696 GCA_028533065.1 Trachops cirrhosus
AAGGGGCGCGCACTTCTCCTACCTGCGGGGCCTGGGCCTCACAGGTCCCGGGGAGTGCCTGGGCTTTTCCGGGTCCACGGGTGCGCAGTCTCTGGGTCCCGAGGGGCGCGCACTTCTCCTACCTGCGGTCTTTAAAAATTTTTGAATGAATGAGTAATAATGGCTAAAATTCAGTGAGTGCTTATCAGTGCCAGGCACTATTCTAGGTTCTTTATGTGAATTCGGTCTTTTACTACTCACTGCAACCTTGTGAAGTAGGTATCATAACTGACTGCTTTTGACAGGTGAAGAAAGTAATACATAAAGTCAGAAATGGATCCCGAGCATTTGGCTCCAGAACTCGCATTCGGAACCATTCTGCTGTGATATGCCGCCTCCATAACTCAGTGAATGAATGAATGAACTTGGGCACTGTGGTAAACTCAAATTGGAGTCATTGCTCTGATTCCAGCAGTCTGCCTTCATTCAGGAAAAGCCCAATACACTATTAGATGCACCCCCTCCCCACTCTGCCGTGGCTGTGTTGTGTTGTAGCACAACCCTGCCCAAACCAAGACCACAAAATATACCTGGTTGATCTAGAACGAGCCTAGAATGATTGGGAATTTTAAGCATTGTAATGGAGACTCACAGTGACTGAAGGTTCCCAGAGCTTCAACAATTGTGTCCTTGGAACTGCCTTGGTTACCTCGCTTCCTGAACCCTGAAGTTGAGCACTTTGTGTTTCTCAGACAAACGTGAAGTTTTGTTGCTAAGACCTGTCCCTCCTGAGGGGAAGCAGAAAGGCTGGCCTGGGGGGTGTTCATCTCTAGAGCAAGGTCCAATAGAGGATGACTCGAGAACAAATGCAGGCAGGTCCATAACAGCTCCCTTACGCTCTGGGTTTGTGATCTGCCTTCTGGGGCCTATTTTGTTATGGTTTTACCCTAAAGCAGGTGCTTACCTGCCCACTCCTGCCTTTAACTCCCAGAATCTTATTAAGGGAAGCTGGCCTGCTGTGTCCCCTGTCTTCTTGGTTTTGGCTGGGCAAAATGGCTCATGTTCCCTGGGCTCAGGCCCTGCTCCGTTTGCAGCATACAGGAAGATTCCTTTGGTCCTGATAAAGGTGTTTTTGACTAACAACCCCACCTGCCTTTCCCCCTCTAAACTGGCCCCAACTCTTCACCGTTCTCATTGTTTCATGATTCAACCTACCTTAACTCTGATTTTTGTTCAGCGAGCAGGGTCCAGTTATCTTTTTCCCAGAGGCCTCCACTTTGGGCCACTTAAGGATTATGAGCACTGAGTTAATGTACCTAAACCGAATCAGAAAGCTCATTGTAAGTTTGAAGTTCTTACATGTTCTCTCCACACGTGAAGAAAATGTTTCACTCAACATTTCTTCAGATTTATTAGGAAATCAAGATACGTATTTATAGTTTCCCGAGATCTGAGACCAACAGCCTTCTGGGGTGATGCAGCCCACATGTTGATCTGTTGGTCTGAATTCCTATATTTCTCCCTGTAATTCATTCACTGTTCAGGTAACAAGAAAGGGAAAGGTTGTGGTTAATATTCCATGTGGATTGGTCTTTCCTCTTCAACTGGACTGTGCTTTCCCTGAGGGCAGAGAGCAAAGCTGGGAGTCTCATAGATCTCTAAGGTCCTCACGGTTTTAAACAATTTGTGACTTTTACTGATAAAGAAACAATCTGTTAGAGTAAGGCATTTGTTGGTCACTCCTTCTAGGTTTATGGACATCAGGCATTATTTGCATATTTCATTCAAGTTCTTGGTAAGGCTTAACAATTTGGTAATTTTAATGTGAAACAGAGTTTTAGAGTTGGTAATTTTCAACTATCCTTCTTGATCTAATCAGATGTTTTCAAGTTCATTTGTGTGCTATTACATTTTTCTTTTCAGTGGATACAGTATCAGAGGAATCCAGAAAATCCTCCATTGCCTAGAAAAGCAGTCTTCATTTTATATACCCAACTGTTTTACTTGTTTCTCTGATCAAAATGCCATTCCATTACTCAATGCATAACTTATTGGGTAATAATGTGAATTCTGACTTCCTAGAATAGTGGAAATTGCTCCGCTGCTGTCTTCAGATGGAAACAGTGAGCAAGTATTGTTCTGTTTCAGTTTCAGGATTGTAGCAATGCACACCTCAGTTCCCGGTTTCATGTCTAATTTTCTATTATGTGCGCGGGTGTCTTCATTAGTGACCCCAATCTGTTGACTTGAGATGACTTAGAACGTGATCTGTAAGCCAAATTGTATAATATCAGTAGATGTCCCACTTCCTCCTCCCCTCTTCCCTGATACTGCACGGTAAACAAACATATAGTGAGGTTAGCTAACAATATGATACAGCTCTTTACAAAGAACTCTTATGTATATTTTCTATTTTTAATTTTTTTATATTTTTCAATACAGTTTATATTCACTATTATTTTGTATTAGTTTCAGGTGTATAGCATCATGGTTAGAAAATCATTTACTTTACAAAATGTTCCAGGACCTGATATTTCCAGCACCCACCTGGTGCCATATGTACTTATTACAATATTATTGACTACATTCTCTATGCTGTACTTTTTATCCCCACGACTTTTGTAACTACTAATCTGTACTTCTCAGTCCCTTTACCTTTTTCACTCAGCACCCCCCCGTGCCTCCTCCGCTCTAGGAATTATCAGTCTGTTCTCTATGAATCTGTTTCTGTTTTGTTTATTTATATTGATCTTTAGATTCCACATATAAGTGAAATCATATGGTATTTGTCTTCCTCTGACTGACTTCTTTCACTTAGCATAATACCTCCTGGTCTATCCATGCTGTCACGAATGGTAAGATTTTGTTCTTTTATACGACCAAGTAATATTCCACTATATATATATATATATATATATATATATATATATATATATATATTCCACAGCTTTATTACCCACTCACCTATTGATGGCCACTTGGTTGCTTCTATAGTTTGGCTATTGGAAATAATGCTGCAATGAGCATAATGGTGCATATATTCTTTCAAATTATTGTTTTGGTTTTTGTTTTCAGATATATACCCAGAAATGAAATCACTGAGTCATAAGAAGTTCCATTTTTAACTTTTTGAGGATCTTCCATACCATTTTCCACAGTGGCTGCACCAATCTACATTTCTACCAATAGTGCAAAGTGTTCCCTTTTCTTCACATTATTGCCAACAGTTATTTGTTGATTTATTGATGATGGCCATTCTGTCAGGTGTGAGGTAATAACTCATTGTGGTTTTAATTTGCATTTTTCTAATGATTAGTGATGTTGAGCATCTTTTTCATATACTTTTTGGAGAAATATCTATTCAGGTCTTATGCCCTTTCTTTAAATTGGATTGTTTGTTTATTTGTTTGTTGTTGGTGATGAGTTGCATGAGTTCTTCATAAATTTGAATATTAATCCCTTATCAGTCATATCATTGACAAATATGTTCTTCCCACTCACTGGGGTGTCTTTTCATTTTGTTGATGGTTTCCTTTGCTGTGAAAAAACTTTTTAGCTTGATGTAGTCCCATTTGTTTATTTTTTCTTTTGTTTCCCTTGCCTGAGGAGATATATCAGAAAAAATATTACTAAGAGAAATGTTCAAAATTTTACCGCCTATGTTTTCTCCTGAGTTCTATGGTTTTGAATCTTACATTTAAGTCTTTATTCCATTTTCAGTTTATTTTTTAATTATATTTTATTGAGTATGCTAATACAGTTGTCCCAATTTCCCCCCCTTTGCTCCCCTCCACCTACCACCCCACACTCCCTTAGGCAATCCCCACACCATTGTTCATGTCCATGGGTCATGCGTATAGGTTCTTTGGCTACTCCATTTCCTATACTATACTTTACATCCCCATGGGTATTCTGTAACTTCCTATTCATACTTCTTAATCCACTCACCTCTTCACCCATTCCCTCTCATCCCCCTCCCATCTGGAAATAATCAAAATGTTCTCTGTATCCATGATTCTGTCTGGGTTCTTCTAGTTTTCTTAGTTTGTTTTTTAGATTCAATTGCTGATAGATATGTATTTATTGCCATTTTATAGTTCATAGTTTTGATCTTCATCTTTTTCTTAAATAAGTCTCTTTCATATAATACATTTGAAATGGAATATATTATATTTCATATAATAATGGTTTGGTGATGATGACCTCCTTTAGGTTCCCCCCAACCCCCGCTCTGGGAAGCTCTTTATCTGCCCATTAATTCTAAAGGATATCTTTGCTGGGTAGAACAATCTTAGCTGTAGGTCACTGATTTTCATGACTTTTAATATCTCTTGCCTTAATATTTCTAACCTGCAAAGTTTCTTCTGAAAAATCAACTGACAGTCTTATGGGAATTCCCCTGTAAGTAACTGACTGCTTTTCCATTGCTGCTTTCAAGATTCCCTCTTTATCTTATCCTTTGACATTTTAATTATGATGTTTGTTGGAGTGAGCTTCTTTGTATCCATATTCTTTGGGACTCCCTGCACTTCCTGGACTTGCATGTCTATTTTCTTCACCAAATTAAGCAAGTTTTCTTTCATTATTTTTTCAAATTGAGTTCCAATTTCTTGCTCTTTCTCTTCTCTTTCTGGCACTCCCATGATGTGAATGTTGGAACATTTGAAGTTGTCCCCGAGGCTGCTTACACTATCCTTATTTTTTTATTCTTTTTTTCTTCTTGTTGTTCTGATTAGTTGTTTTTTTCTTCCTTGTGTTCCAATTCATTGATTTGATTCTCGGCTTCATCCACCCTACTGTTGTTTCCCTGTAAATTGTTCCTTATTTCAATTAGTGTATCCTTCATTTTTGACTGGATCCTTTTTATGCTGTTGAGGGCCTCACTAAGTTCCTTGAGCATCCTTATAACCAGTGTTTTGAATTCTGCATCTGATAGATTGCTTACCTCTGTGTTGTTTGGTTCTTTTTCTGGAGTTTCGATTTTTTCTTTCCTTTGGGCTATGTTTCCTTTTCTCCTCATTTTGGCAGCCTCCCTGTGTTTGTCTCTATGTATTAGGTAGAGTTTCTGTGATTCTGTTTCTTGGTGGTGTGGTCTAATGTAGTAGGTGTCCTGTAGGGTCCAGTGGCACAGCCTCCCGTTTCACCCAAGCTTGGGAACTAGAGGTTTGCCCTTTGTGTGGGCTGAGTACACCCTCTTATAGGTGAGCCTTATTGCTGTTGCCAGGTCAATGGGAGGGATTTACTCAGGCCTGTCAGCAGGAAGGACTGGCTGTGAACACTGACCACCTACCTCTGCCCTCAGTGAAGTATCAGCTGAGTGGGGGCAGGGTGGTGGTGCTTTGACATGGTCTGTAGCTGTCCACTGGGTCTGCATGCCCTGGGGTTTCCAAGGTGGTACAGACCAAGGTCAGCCCCCACCTGTGTTTTGCCCAGGGCCACCCTGCCTGAGCTATAATGTAATCTAGGAGGGCTGCAACTTGTGTTGGGCTTGGAGATTCCCAGGCAAAGCCAAACTGTGCATCTAGGCTGGCTGCTGCTAGTTCTGGGCCTGGGGCCACTTAGCAAGAGGTATGGGCGGCCGGGGGCTCACTTTGGCTGGCTGTTGTTTGAGAGCATTTAGGAAGTTGTGAAGCATGAGCTAAGACCTGCCATTCAAATGGAAAAGCAGCTTTTGGTGGGCCTGTAAGTTGGGTGAGACAGTCTCTGGGGATCTCCAGGGCATGATAAACAGTGTTAGCCAGGTTGACAGAGTCTCAGATATGCTACCAGCCTGCCAGCTCTGTGGCTCTGTGGGGAGAGGGTTTAGAAAAGTGAAAATGGATTCTGCCCACCTTTCTGTCTGGGAGAAAGCTGTCCCCAGCTATCACCTTGATGCCAGACACTTCAGTTTCTCTATATATACCACTGGTGCCTTTCAAGCTGATACACTGGTGCTAGAGCTCAAAGGGAGTGAGTCTGAGTAAGTCTGTGTGTAGGTTCTTTAAAACGAACTGCTTGGGACTCTAGAAGTTTCTTCTACCAACTCAATCCCTGCTGGTTTTTTACAGCCAGAATTTATGGTGACATATCTTTCTGGCACTGGTATCCTAGGCTGGGGAACCTGGTGTGGTGCTGGGACTCCTCACTGTCAAGATATCCTCCCAGATTTTTATCCAGCACAGGTGGCTGTGGCATCAGCCCATTCTATGTCTCTGCCCATCCTGCCAGTCTGGATGGATGTGGTTTCTTTAATTCTGTAGTGGTGAGACTTCCATTCAACTAGATTTATGGTGGTTCTGCGTGATGGTTGTTCTATATTTGAGTTGTAATTTTGATGTGGTTGTGCAAGGAGGCAAGCCATGTTTGTCTATGCCATCATCTTGACCCGAGGTCCTAGAGTGTATTCTTGTATATGATATAAGAGGTGGTCTAGTTTCTTTTTTTGCATGCGTCTTTCCAAATTTCCCAACACCATTTATTAAATAGAGTGTTTTTTTACCCCATTGTATGTTCTTGCCTCCTTTGTCAAATATTATTTGACTATACAAGCATAGGTTTATTTTTGGACAGTCTATTCTGTTCCATTCTCTGTGTGTTTGTTTTTATGCCTGTATCAGGCTGTTTTGATTACTGTGGCCTTGTAGTATAATTTGATATTAGGTAGTGTCATTCCTCCAACTTTGTTCTTTTTTCACAAGATTGCTGTGGTTATTTGGGGTCTTTTTTGATTCTGTATAAAATTTTTAATTATTTGTTCTAGTTCTGTGAAACACATCATTGGTATTTTGATTTTGGTAGGAAGTGCATTGCTTTGGATAGTATAGACATTTTAACAATGTTAATTTTCTTATCCATGATCATGAGTTATGTTTCCATTTATTTGTATCTTCCCCAATTTTTTCTTCAGTGTCTTATAATTTTCTGAGTACAGGTCCTTTACCTCTTTGGTTAAATTTATTCCTAGGTATTTTTAAATTGACTTTATTGAGGTGATATTGGTTAATAAAATTATATAGATTTCAGTGTTACAATTCTATATATATATTATCTGTATGTTGGTATTGTGTGTTCACCACCCCAAAGCACCTAAGTATTTTTTAATGCAATTGTAAATGGAACTGTTTTCTTAATTTCCCTTTCTAATAGTTCACCTTTAATGTATAAAAATGCAATCAATTTCTGGATATTTATTTTGTATTCTGCTTCTTTACTGAATTTATCAATTTTGGTAGCTTTTTTGGTGGAATCTTTCAGGTTCTGTATATACAGTATGTCATCTGAAAATAATGATGTTTTTCACTTCTTTTCCAATTTGGTCGGCTTTTATTTATTCTTGTCTGATTGCTGTGGCTAGTACTTCCAGTACTGTTTTGAATAAGAGTGGTAAAAGTAGACATCCCTGTCTTATTCCTGATCTTAAGGGAAATGCTTTTAGTTTTTCACCATTCAGTGTGATGTTAATTGTGGGTTTGTCATATGTGGCCTTTATTATGTTGAGATATGTTCCCTCTATTCCCACTTTGCTGAGAGGTTTCATGATAGATGGATGCTGGATTTTGTCAAATGCTTTTTCTTATCTATTGATATGATTATATGATTTTAATCTTTTATTTTGTTTATGTGTTGTATTACATTGATTTGCATATACTGTACCACCCTTGCATCCCAGGAATAAATCCCACTTGATCATGGTGTACAGTCTGTTTAATGTATTGCTAAGTTCAGTTTGCTAATATTTTGTTGAGGATTTTTGTATTTATGTTTATCAGGGATATTGTCCTATAACTTTTTCTTCATAGTGTCTTTATATGGTTTTGAAATTAGAATAATACTGGCCTTGTGAAATGAACTTGGGAGTCTTCTCTCGAATTTTTTGGAATAGTTTGAGAAGTTTAGGTGTTAGTTTTTCTTCTAATGTTTGCTAAAATTCACCTGTGAAGCTTCCAGTCTAGCACTTTTGTTTGTTGAGAGTTTTTGATTACTGCTTCAATTTTATTAATTGTAATCAATCTTGTCAGAATTTTTGTTTCTTCTTGATTCAGTTTTGGTGATTGTATGTTTTTAGGATTCATCCATTTCTTCCAGATTGTCCAATTTGTTGGCATACAGTTGCTCCTAATATTTTCTTATAATCCTTTGTATTTCTGTGGTGTCAATTGTTACTTTTCTTCTTTTATTTTGGCCCTCTCTCTTTTTCTCATTATGAGTCTAGTTAAAGTTTTATCAATCTTGTTTATCTTTTCAAAGGACCAGCTCTTTGCTTCATTGATCTTTTGTACTGCTTTTTAGACTGTTTTATTTATTTTTGATTTGGTCTTCCTTCTACTCACTTTGGGCTTTGTTTGTTCTTTTTGTAGTTCCTTTAAGTACTTTAAGATTAGATTGAGATTTTTCTTGTTTCTTGGGGTAGGCCTGTAATGCTATGAATTTTCTTCTTGGGACTGCTTTTGCTGTAATCCATAGATTTTTGGGTTGTTATGTTGTTTTTTTTTGTTGTTGTTGATAAGATTTATTAGGATAGAATTGAAAGGCTTCCCCCTTTGGGATCTCATCATATTTTCTCTCCTAATTCCCATAAAACCCTTGTAAAATAAGTATTGTTGTTGTCATCTGCATTCAAATTCTATAAACAAAGAGGAAGACACTTGGAAAGATTGAGTGACCACCTAACGTTACCTAAGAAGTAAGGTGCAGAGCCCACTACACTGTGCAGTCAGTAGTTGACTGAAGGAGGCAAGTTCAGTACCTCAGGTGAATGACATTCCCTGGAAATAGACTCGGAGGTTTATTGGTAGGTCCTCTGGGAACAACACTTGGCATGGCGAGAGGTTAGCAGGTTTATACAGACGGGGAAATTGAACTATAGTGTACGTACAACAGTGGCCTCACCAGAAGACAACTTGGGAGCTGGGATGGCCTTTCAGAACTGTTCTGCTACCTCTAAACAAGGGGTCATTGTACCCTTTACGTCAACTAGGATGTGGCTGCGCCCAAGCTGAAAGCACAATCTTGGGCTAACAACTTTCTTCAGTTAAGGGCAGTTCCTAGAGATGTGAGCCCTTGTCAGATAATATTTCTGGCAACTGGGGGAACAAGGGTCTTGGTCCTGAAGGGGATCTGAGACTCACATCATCCACAGCATTTGTGTGGAAGGGGGCATTCTCCTCTGCATGGACTGGTTTATGTCTTTCTGACCTAGACCGTCACTCTGCTGAATGGAACCAGAAAGTTGGCATTTTGTTTAAGGTCCTTAAGGATTTAGAATTGCTGAACAGGCAGCAAGAAGACAGTAATCTTAATCCTAGGAAGATCAGGAACAGGGAAGAAGAGAAAGGAGTGGGTAGACCAGGACTAGTGGAGAAGTGATACGTAATAGATAAGACTAACAAAAACCCTCAGCTGTCAATTTAACCCAAGTGTAGTGCATACTGGTCTTCGCTATAATTCTAGGCTTTAACCCTGTAAATGGTAAACAGTTTTGAGATATTAGGCTATGCTTTTTTCTCTCTTCTTTCCCTCCTCCTCTCTTTTTTTTTAAGCCTTTGAAAGGCTCCAAATCAGTCCATGGAATCTCACTAAAGCCTATAGATTATAAGCAACAGAATTACCTGGGGTATTTAAAAACACCACCCTCCCCAAACGACAACAACAAAACAGAAAGGGGAGTCCAGACCCATATTGAGGATCTACTGGAACAGAATCCTTAGGAATGAAGTCCATGAATTGGCATTTTTACAAATTTTCCCTAGATGATTTTGATACATGACAGAGTTCAAGATCCATTGCCCTAAACCGTTATGCCCTTGGTGGTGACTAAGCCTGCTGGTATTTTCAAATTAGCAAGCAGCCATGGGAACCATGAGAGAGCAGAGGAATACCTCAGCCTTTATCCCAGCAGGCTTGATAGAGTGACATTAACCCCTTATCTTTCATAGGACCTCTCCGGTGTGGCCTGAATGCCTTGGCTGGCTTCTGACCAAGATTGCTGGGGAGAGAGGGTGCTAGCTCTGGCTGGGCCCTTAAATAACTTAGATACCTGGGTGAGAGTTGCCAAATTCCTTGAATAGTTGTAGATGAGGGGAATTAGAGGGATGAGGAATCAGTACATTTTCTGGGAGAATAATTTTGTTTCAAAAGGAAAGCACTTTTAAACTTGCCGATTTGGAGTCAGGTCGTTGCAGGAAATACTAGTCACCTAAAGAATAATCTGATAAACTTCTAGGACATCTTGATATGTTTTATTCGCTCCTGCAACATCAGATTGCTGTGGTTCCTGTACCTTCAGTGTTTCATGCCTTTGTGAAGGTTGTCTCTGCCTTGTTTCCTTCCTCTTCTCCTTGCTCGTCTAACTCCTGTTAAACTATTTAGAATAAGCTCACACAGTATCTTCTCTAAGAAGCCTTTCCTCCCCTCACCCAGACTGAGCTCACCACCCTGCACTCAACTCAAAAAGCACTTCCATGTATCTCTCTATTGTTACACTTACTATCATTGTTCTCTCTGCCAGCCTGTGAGCATCTTGAGGGCCAGGAACCGTCTTTTTCAACTTTGTGTTCAAAAGACCTAGCCTAATCAACAGTGGTTGAAAAAAGTAATTATTCTGGTAAACATAGTTATTTAACAAATATTTATTGAGGCTTTCCTATAGGCCAGCCCAGTAGAGTATGGATTTGAGTGAAAGGCCAAAAGAAATAAAAATCCTCAGAGTGGAACAAAAATTCAGGATGCCTTCACAAGAAACATGCACTGTAAAGGAACTCCCAAAATAAGCTTGGGTAACAATACTGTAGCATCAAGTCCTCTGGTGAGGATGAAACTATCAGCTTTCACCAGTGAAGCTCCCAGGCATAAATCAAGGTAGAGATTGGGATTCCCAGCAGCTGCAGACCAACTGCACCGGAAACTCCTTCCGGCCATCCACCAAGGAAGGGAAAGGGGATGAAGAAAGTCAAGAAATTTCTTCATCTAAACTAGGAAGAATGGAAATGTCTCATCCCCTTCTAGAAAAAAATACAACTTGCTATACCCTCAATATGGAAAAGTAAGGAGCAACATCTATCTCAGAATGAGCCGGTGGGGAAAGATAACTTACTTACAGATACAGATGCAAAATCCACTGTGTCTGCCAATACAGCTCTTTCTACAGAAGAACTAAGATCAGAAAAGAGGAAAATCGATGATTTAGGCATAGGAAATGAAATATTGGAAGCGTTATTCAGGAACACAAAACTAGAGTTAGAGAGTTCGAAAACAAGAGGAAGATGTCAAAATCAGAAAAGCGCCAAGACTGGATATAAAAACAAATGGCTCTGTTAATGATGAAATGACACCAGAAAGTAACAAAATATTTCAAGAAAATGAAATCAGGAAGAAATGTGAGGTCAAGAAAGAATTAGTGTGGTCAGCTGAAAAAACCACCTAACAATGACAGGCGCGGGGTGACAGTGAGCCACCTCCAAGGAAGGTGTCACTGACTGACGGAGGTCACTGGTGGTTAGTCACCCAGCGTAAAAGATGATTATGATCGACTGAAGAATTTCAAGAAATTCAGAAAGGTTGCATTTCCTGGGTATGGAAAACTTCCTCAGATCATTAGAGAATCGGATCTAATAGCTCATCATGCTCGGAAGAATAGAGTTAGAAGAGTGGTTAAGGCAGGAAATGGAGGTGCAAAATCGACATGCAAAAGAAGAGTCTCTTGCTGCTGATCTCTTTAGATACAATCCTAATGTAAACTGGAGACGGTAACTGAGGATTTTATACAGAAGCCTCCGAAAAACACTTACTTCTTGTTTCCTCTGGGAGACAATGCATATAGTTGATATAAGGGATTTGAGTTACCAATATTCTGTGGTCTGAAGTTGTTAAATAAAATGCACAAACCTAAAAAAAAAAAAAAGATTAGCTAATGAATTTCCTTCACATAGGTCCAGGTCTAGGTGCTTTTTAAACTGCTGGGTCCCTCGGTGAATGAGTCCGTGTGTCAGACCCTTAAGAGAGGACTTTCCATTCCAGCTCCACCCCTGCCGCCCTGCCTTTTGGGTCTCCTGGCTGTTAGCCCCATTGGTCTTCAGAGCCAGAGGTTTTGAGGGCCCATCTCTTTGTTGCAGGTCCCAAAGGTTGTAGTGCCTGATATGGGGCTCATCACCCTTGCTACTCAGGGAGATAGATGCTCTGTGTTCCCCCTGATTGGGGGTCATCACACGGGGTGCAGGGGTAGGGGTTTGGGTGGGACCACATCTCTGCCTCACCTACACATATTGATTATTGTAGTGAGCTCTCCAGATAGCTTTCGGGTCCTTTTCAGATGAAATTGATTCATATGTAGTTTAGATTTGGTGTGACCATGGGAGAGGTGACTGTAGCGTGTTTTTGCACCACCATCTTGCACTGTCTTCATGAGACATTCACTTCAACATAAAAATTTCCATTATGATAAGTGGGTTCGTTTCCTTGGCCCTCTTTTATACAGTAAATGCAAGGCACCAAACAACTTATACTGGCCTGATACTCGGAGTGTATACAGTGCATTGAGATTCTGTCCTTGAGTTATAGGAATAATGCAGAAACTGATACTCAGATTTATTTGGTTTTGAAGATCATTTTAGATCCTATATCTGCAGGAGTCAGAGCATCGTCTCCTACCCCCCATTTGCTTTTAGGAATCATGTCAGGTAACTGAGAAGCAAGACTTTTTCCCTGCATTTTCCTGTATCTGACTAGAAAACAAAACCAACCCCCTACCACTAACAGCAAAACCTAACTAATGGGGTGGGGTGGGGAACGGGGCTTACCTGCATGAGACACTGACGAGGGAGATGTTTGATGGGTCTTTCTTGAATTAAAATGGTCGATCTGCTCCCCAAAGAAAACCTAGGCACGGACTTTATTATAAACACGAAACCTTGAAGATAGCTGTCCCTCAGGCTGGCTTAGGAGCTGCCAGACTCTTTCACAGTCTCTGGGCTGTGTGGAATTGGGGAAACCACCTTGAGATTGTTAAAGGTAAAAGTAAAATGTGAATATTCTCTTCCAGTTTAAAATCCCTTCCCCATTCCAGGTTGCTGTTGGCGTTCCGTGGTTTCCCCTGCACAAAGATGGTGTGGGCGGGGAAGCACAGCGGGACCTGCCCTACGGCCCTGCATCCCTGAGAGGGGCCCCTAAACAATGAGACTCCAGACAACTCCTGGGGTTTACCAGGGAATCGTTCTCTGCTGCACATTATCAGGATCAGTTCTTCTGAGTGCTGTTCTCAATTATTCAAACTTTAGGGTGGAAGAGAGCATGGAAGAATATAACAGACTTGGTCATTGGTTAGTTTATATAGTTAATGTATATAGTAGTGTTAGATGATGAGAAATTTGTACTTTCCATGTAGAACCATTCTGCATCATTTGATTTCTTCTCCTCCTTCCTTTTCTTCCCACAGAGATCACAGGTCACTTTTATACTCAGAAAAAGAGATTTTACAACAACAGAATTGGAATAAAATTAGTTTAAAACCCCAAATGATACAGTAATACACAGGTGTTAGTGTTCACTTGTGATTGTAGATGAGACGGGTAATAACCTGTTAGTAGTATGTTAGCAAATGCACATTTATACAATAATTACTGACCCTAATTAAAATTAGGGTCAAGTTTTTTGAGTAAATTAAAATCCCAGAACAGACAATAATCGGTAGCATATACAGAGTGCTTACTCTGCCAGGCACTGTTCTCAGAGCTTTACATGGATTATCTCACGTCAGTCTCCCCACCATCCTAAGCAGTAGGTAGTATACCTGGGGAAGATAAGGTATGGAGAAGGTGACTACAAAAAAATGTGACAAGGAGAGGTTTGAAAAGCACTCGTCCATTCGGAGTTGACCTCTCTTGCTGCTGGGAACCCTGAAGCCAGCGAGGTAGCCCAGGCTGGCCCGGTAGTGGCAGGGCTGGGATTTGAATATCTCCTCAGGTTCAACATTTGGCCACTCTCTTACAATTCCCTAAGTAGATGTGGAATTCTAAGCAGGTTCTAGGACTGCGAAAAGAAGTATCCTGATTGCCTTTTACCTTCTGAAAGACGAATAGGGCCCTTATCAGCTTGTGGTGTTCTTACAACCTAGTTCACATCCCACGAATTTTTATTCTCTTTAGTAGAACAGCAAGGAACTACTGTGGCCCCATCTTGGAAGGCAAAAGAACGTTTGGCATGTGACAGTGAGTTGTGCTTGGAAGTTGCATTTTGCCTGCCGAGGGTTCTTCATTTTGGAGATCCGAATGACAGACATGAGTACACTTAGAACCACTCACCTCCGTTTCAAAACCGGCTCTTCAAGTTTGCAGAACCTCTTACCAGACTGAAACTCGGCCAGGGTCAAAGCTGCCAGCGTCCCTGTGCCGTCCTGCCCCCAGCTCAGGGACTCCTGCTTAGCACACTGCCTTATCAAACAGTGTCTGCTGAGCCCTTCTGCAGGGCCTGCTTGTGTGTGAGATAATCTTTTTTTAGCATTGTCTTTTTTTCTTCTCACCATGGTTATGACCACAATCCTCAAAAGGAAAGGAAGGCTGCCCTCAGACATGTTAAGAAGCACATGGTCCTTTTAGGTGTGTGCTTTATTGTAATGTTTGTATGCAACATGAATAGACTATTGTAAACATAAAGTGCGTTAAAATCAAGGTATGTGATTAGGCCGGGATCATCAAGAGGGTGACATAGATCCCCAGGACAATTATTTGGGACGTGCTGCTTTTGTGTTTTAAAATCGTAGCAATGAACTTTCATTTTAAATGCACAAGCATTTACTTTCCAAAATCATGCTTAATCCATAATCCATGCCATGCTCCTAGGTTCTCCTTAGAGAAGAACACACATTATGGGGAACAGAGAAACCTGAAGAGGGCTGTTTGAGTTAGTTGTGTCAGTATAACAAAGCACCCCCAGATCATATTGTCATGCCTCATGGTTTGAGGATTAAATGAGATAAGCCACAGAAAGCTTCGCTAGCAGTAGATGGCCCAGAGTAAGTAGTGGGTGGTTCTGTCCCTCAGCTCACCTGGGTGCAGTCGTACAGCTACAGTGGTGGGTCACCTGGGAGTTGGCCTCTCTGTCCTTGTGACCCTCAGCCTCCAGGAGGGTAGCTCAAGCTTCCTCACGTAGTGGTTTCCGTATTCCTGCTGGTAAGGCAGGGCAAGCCCACTTGTGCGAATGCTGTTCAAGTCTCTGCTCGCATCACATTCGCTACTGTCCTCCTGGTCCAAGCAAGCCTCATGGCCAAGCCCAGATTCAAAGGGCAGAGAAATGGACACAGCTTCTTGATTAAAGGTACTGCTAAGAATCTGTGGCCATTTTTTTGTAATCAAGTACAGTCTGCCTCTGGTAAAACGTATTCACATTTCTCATATAAGAAAAATGTGCTCACCCTCACCCTGGGGTTCCCAGAAGTCTCACCCATTGTGGCATCAGCCTCTAAGTCCACAGTCTTGGCCACTATGTACATCAGTTCTGGATACAAGATGGCACACCTTGGATACAGCTCTTCAGATGTAGAACCTCTTGATCTTGAGACGGTGCACGAGAAGTAAGTTATCTCCTCATGCAGGCCCAACGTAAATGGTGAAATAGGGGAAGGATAACCAAAATATGTAAACCTTTAAAAACAGAGGCACGCGGACAGGTTGCAGGTAACAGTCACGCCTGCAGCAGTTCTACCCCGTCCGTGTGGCTAGGTCCCTCCACTCCTGAGCCAGAGGATGCTCCCTGGTTAGGACCCAGTTGTTCTCCTCGGGGGTGGCTCACTGGTTTAAAGTTCTCCACTGCTTTTGGCTCTACCCGCTGAAGCATTCTTCCTTTCGCATAAGAAATGCCTTATTGTTGCTTCTGAATAGCTTCCTTGGCCTTGTTCCTGCTTGTAGAAAGTCAGATACACAGAAGCCTCTTTTCTTCTGAATGGTGTCTGTCTCTTTTAGGTCAAGCTTTTGTGCTTGTTAGTAAAACTCTTTTAAAACTTGGTAGACTTCCTGAGAATTCATAGGACCTCTAACCCTAAAACCCACATCCACACTCTGTTCTTCGGGCTGAGCGTCGGGCCACTGTGAGGGAACACCTGTCAGAGTCCCTGAGCCCCCGTGTCCAGCTGAGGCGGTTCACGAGACAGGGTTTTACTTTGAGGCCATTTCTTACTATAGAACCTTTTCTTCCAGCTGAAGAGGCTGGAGAGGTAAAAGATTTTATTTTCCAGTGCCGTGAGGTCTGGTTCTTCTCTATTTTCTACAAACAATGCTTATTGACTAGATAATTTATTTTTAACTCATCTCTCTTGCAGAAACTTCTATGCAGCTAGAAGCACACCACCAACAATTTTAGTATTCTGTTTTGAGATCTTTGCAGCTAGATCCGAAATTCATTGTGTACATTTTAATATCATGCTGCCATGGGTAGCAATTTCACCAATTTTGCTACTGCATAATAGGCGTTGCTTTTTTTCTTGACTGCTATACAATTTTCTCATCACTTTTGCAGTCTCCACGAACCACTGGCATACTATTTTCCCAGTTTTTGCTAATAGTTCCCTGCTTTTCACCTGCTGTCTGATCCCAAAGTCAATGTTGAATGTTTTAGGTTTTTGTTATGGCAGTGTGCTACTTCTAGGTACCAATTACCGTATCAGCTGGTTTTTACAGTCTACAAAACTGCCAGGAATCTTAGTGGCTTAAGCAGCAACAGTTTATGGTTTCTCACCACGCTGTGGGCTGGCTGAGCAGGCAGTCTCCTGTCGCTGTCTCCTGGGCCGATTCAGGTACCTACAGGCAGCTGATGGGTTGGCTCAGGGCCTCATCGTCCTGCAGGGAAGCCCAGGCTTCCTCGTGTGGTTGTGTCAGGGGTCCCAATAGCAAGCCCTTGTATACAAGTGCTTTTCAAGCCTCTTGTCACATCACATTTATTACCATTTGGCAAAGCAAGTCCCAGTCTTGTGGCACACGCAAATTTGAGGATTTGAGAAAGTCTATACCTCTTGATTTGGAGGAGTTGCAAAGAATGTGTGGTAAATTTTTTTCAACCTTCCACAAAGAGCATGTATAAGAGTGTTTGCAGGGAAAGAATGGGTCACTTAGGAGGTCAGATCAAGAAAGCTGGATGTGGCCCTGGCTGGTATGGCTCAGTTGATTGGGCATCATATTGCAGAATGAAAAGTTGAGGGCTCAGTTCTCGGTCAGGGCACATGACTGGGTTTCTGGTTCGGTCCCCAGTCTGGTCACATACGAGAGGCAACTGATTAATGTTTCTTTTTCACATTGATGTTTCTCCTCCTCTCTTCCCCTCTCTCTAAAATTAAAAAAAAAAGAAAGTTGTATCTGAGTTGATGATCATCGCATTGGGGAAATAATCTAACAATTAGATGCTTGCATGCTTCAGATACTATCTGGTACTAGAATAGTAAAGTTAATAGCCATCATTTAATGAGGTTCCAACACATGCCAAGTTCATGCTGTACACATATTAGAATGTTATGGCTGTCAGTGGAAATGAAGAACAGAAGAGCAGAGAACACGTGTTCTCTGTAGTAAGCCCACTTCCGAGAGGAGGGAAGAAGCAGCTGGGCTACGAAGGGCAATTCCTCCTTCCAGGCTCACCAGCCTGGTAAGGAATCCATGCCCCTTGGCAGGAGCAGGTGGAGAGAGCCACCTGCAGGGAAGGAAATCTGAGCGGGAATGAACGTTTCTTCGTGTCAACACCAACCCCACTTACCTGCAGGTCTTCCCACAGCTCCAGTGCAGGACCCAGTGGACGGAACATCATCATAGGGTCTGGACAGGTGTGAGCTTAAGGCCCAGCCTGCTTTCTTACTAGCGGGGTGGACTGGATGAGGAACTGAACTTTTCTGGAATCCATTCGTCAGTCAATTGAAAATTGTGTTACCCTCCTCACAAAGTCATTGTGAACACTGTGGATGGATCGTGTGTCAAATGTTCGGTACAAAGAGTGAACTCTTAGTCACTCTGTTTGTCACTGCCATTACGTTTTCCTTTCCTGCTTTACTTAGTAAGCTTGATTCTAGAAGGTTGCTGACCCCCATATGGCACCCCATTATTAAATGCTTGGTTCTTATCTAATTTCTTCATCTGCTACAGCCTAGAAGAGCAATGAAAGGAAGACCAGTATCAGTATATGGAGATAACTGAGGTTGGGTTTGACATTTTAATGCCAAAGGAAGAAATATTTTAAAACAAACAAAAGTGAATCACCATGCAACTCAAAGATGTTAATAATGACAATCCAAGTCAGCAATAAATTGAGTCCAATGATCTCTCTTTAAGGAAGCAATGAGATATATCACTGCATTTTAGAAGAGGATTTTTAATAAAAATGAGTGAATACCTTTCACCTTTGAAGGGAGGAACTTCAGTTAGGTAAAAGTCCCTTACATGGAAAAACCTCATACATTAATGATGTTGGATAACAAATTTTTCTGCAGCCAAAAATAAAAATAATTTATTTCCTTGGAGGATTGATGAGGAATAACCAGCCAATGAATCGGTGACTCAAAGGACTTTGTCTAAGAGAAAGAGAGCAGGAGAATAAGCAACATAAAAATTCTGTGGGATTGTCCTTAGCTGGTATTATGAATTGGAAAAAAAAAGTCACTAATGAAATGATTCTGGAAACTGTACTGATTTCTCTTTTTAAAAAGTTCTCCATGGAATAGTTATGAAATACAAAGTTTGATCAAAGATGTACACATTTTCAAATTGGACTCAAAATTAATTCATTATTTGCTCCTTTTACATAAATTTCTTCAATATTTTCCAGCCAAAAGCTTACTTCGCATTCTAAGGCCAAAGCCAGATCAAGCGTAAGATAGAGCAACAGCAGTTTGCATTGGTAAATGCTAATGCAGACAACAGTGGACAGGCTCGTGTAGGTGATCGGACCCCTGACCCCGGAGCACCCTTCTCCCTGAGCAAGCTCGCCTGCCAGCATCTTCTCACTTATCACTTCTGTTCTCCTGACGGTAAAACTTGTATCTGCAGGTATCACTGCTTGGTTACTTCAGCCTTGGGTCAGTCATAACCACAGTGAATCTTTGTTATAAGAGAACTATCTTTGAGCCTTAATAATTCTGTGGACCTTCAGATGAGTTACCGCCTATTCGAATGCTCTAAACCTGAAACATCACTGTGTTTGGGAAATTCTGACATGAACAAATTATTGTGGGAAAGAAGTTAATGATCCTAAATGCTGAAAAGATTTCCATGTGTTCATCATCTAGGTTACTAGTTGCTAATAATCGTTCCATATGTAAAATCTCGATTGGGGGAATGCTGTGGTCTGTTTGTGCCCCGCCCCCAAACTTCATCGCTTGAAATTATAACCACCAAGGTGGTGGGGGCACAGGCGCTCTGGGATTTCCTGGCTCCTACACGATCTTTGTGGTGATGGTTGGGCTGGAGGGACTGGGTGAGGTGGTAGAGAAAAGTGGATTCAGGGTGACCACATGGGACTGTGTGGGTTTTGCCCAGCACAAGGGTGCCTGGCCGCATGGATGAGAGGGCATGGAGAGCCCTCTCTGCCCAGTTCACCAGGCTGTGTGCCCTGGTGCTGGGGCGTATCCCCCAGAGAAAGCGGCACTCTTCTTGCTTTCCCAAAGATGTCATGTGGTCCTTACATGAAGGTTGGTGAAGGCGCCATATGGACCCATGGTGAACCTAGGCATGAAGACCTTCTGATTTGTAATCACCATTTTCTTTTAACAAGACGGTAAAAATTGGTATAAAATCAGGACATAGGAGAGACATGATAAAATCTAAAAATCAGAGTATGGTAACTTCATTGCGAGGTAGCATTTCTCAAAAGTTCTTTTTGGGAGTACATATTTGGGGGCAAGACCTTTTTAGTTTCACTAGTAGATGAATGGTATGTGTGTGTGTGTGTTTCTAAATGTGTGTGTTCTTAAATGAAACAAGTCTTAAACTTTCTGAATTCACATTACAGAAGAATAGTCTCTAACACATTTCCTTGTCATAACTACAAAAAGGAGGCCCTTCCATGCCTTTGGATTTCCTCCGCTCCTGTACTCTACGAGTTCGTCTTCATAGCAAACCTGGCAGGATCTGCACGTTGCCTTGCTCCGCATTGTGTTCCCGTGTCTGAGGTTTCTCATGACTTGGAGAAACACTGTAGCATATTGCAATGAATCGAGGGAAAGGTTTTGTTTCCTGGCAGTAGGACAGATTTGCTTAATGCATGTATTGCTTAGTGTATAATAATGTGTGGATTATATAAAAACCTCCTTTTGACTTAATTATCTCTTCAAAGACCTTATTTCTAAATACAATTACATTCTGGGTTATTGGGGTTAGGGCTTCAGGGTATGAATCTGGGGGGTACAGTTCAGCTCATAACTGTGTATTAACATTTTTTCTTGTTCTCCCTAGGGTAAGTAGGCACACAGCCTCTATTTTATGATCAGAGATAATGACTATGTGATGTGTTTACAACTGGTTCACTTAGAAGCATGTAGGAACTGTGATTTTCATGGTTGTTCCTTGTAGCACCCAGGGTATGAATTACTTACACAGTGGTCACCCCCACTCATTGGTCTTCTGAAGTAGGTAAAACCTGCTTTCTGAACCTTTCTTTCCCTCTCTTTGTGAATCTTTCCCTATCAGGTGTTTGTTCAAGTCAGCCCCATCCTGGGGACTATTGTAAGTTGTCTGGAACTGCATGGTATTTGTGGCTAAAAAGCTGCCATAATAAGTATATGTGGAATGGGTCACAAAAATTTCAGTGTGCATTTGAGTCACCTGCAGATCATCCTAGATCTACTGAATCAGAAACTTCAAAGGGCCCAGGCATCTGTAAAGTTTGCAGCCGTCCAGAAGATTCTGTTGCTTCTTAAAGGCAGAGCCATGGAGCTACCATTATTTGTTTCTTTATTTTCTCTTACATAAAATCTAATTGCCCAATGGAAGAAGGGTTGTACAAGTTCCCCTTCCTCCCCTAAGAGAACTAGTTCTCAGGATGGATGATATGCATGCCTGAAAAGAGAATTAGAAAGCAGAAGCAGATTTATGGTAGTGGGTTCTAAATTTTCTTTTGAGTTCTTCGTCTCTGTGTGAATGATTCATTTGAGCAATTTTATGAATACACTTTACTGAAGTTTATTATTACATTAGTCTTTATCACAGACAAGAAGGCCAATATAATTGTTTGATTATTGTCTCTAATCTACCATAGTTCCCTTTTTAGAACCTCACAGTTCAGAAGCAAGCAACTACATGTGCAATCTAGCTTGATGTTCTTTCTCTGCCTATTTATATTTAGATATAACTACAGGAAGGAATATATCTGAAACCCTTGGGAGACATTCTTACGAATAGCAGCCTTTTTGGTTGATTTTCTGTTGTAGTTTTTCTAATGCTTGCTCTTTGGCAACCAGTAGACTTTCTAGGTCAGTGGGACCAACACATCTGGAGCTGGGCTGTGCCAGGAAAGGTGGGAAGGAAGGCAAGATGAAAGCCACCTTCTTGTCCACACCTCCATGGAGAATCTTTCATTCCACACACTTTCTCTCTCCCCACCAGATTATGGTATGAGCCTAGGCCTTCATGTAATTTAGGACCCATGATTTTATGGTTGTTAGGTCTTGAGAAGGAATCTCTGAACATCATCCAAGGCCATTTTCTGTATGATTAAAGTCTGCTTTGCTCTTCATATTGTGAATGAGATGATGCATGGCTTAAAGAGAACAGCACAGAGCGTGGGAACTGTCCAGGACTAGTGGGAGGGCAACAAGGAGATCGCTAATATTCTGGTGTGTGGCACACTCCCTTAACCACCCAATTCCTTCCATTGTAGTGCCTCCTAAGTCTTGGCCAAAATGCATGGAAGGCATGTATCATCTATTCTTGCCTTGTTCATCAAAATTCATCCATTTTCTCTCCCATCTAAATCTTGCATGGTAGAATAAATTGGATACTAAAACAGGTGGATACAACTCAACTCCTTAGTAGCTAAGTAATGTAACTTCCCCAGGTCATGTAAGATGGTGAGCTGGTTGTGATGCATGTGAGCCCCACATGAGGCTCCCCAGCCAGGGTACCTGTGCCCAGAAGGGGAGTCCCCATAACACCTGGCTTTGAAAACCAGTGAGGATTACATCCAAGAGAAATGAAGGGCTGTGGAAGACCAGGATGCTATTCTTAGAGGACTCACCCACAAACTCACTCCATGCTCCAGGGCAGAGGCAATAACTGGAGAAGTGTCTGGGTCATACAGGGAGGAATTTAATTGACCAACTTTCGGGTGAAGGCCGGAGGGGAAGGATGGGTGGCAACTCTCTCTGGGAATGGAACTACTGGCAGATGCCATTGTTCCATTGTTGTGCTCTCCTTCCACCTGGCTTGCCCAGTGCAAGCAGGCACCAAATCTGGCCCTCTCCGTTAACCTGGCTAACACCATTCACCCTGGCATGGCATTCCTCAGAGATGTTCCCCTGCCCGTCCTGCCTGCCCTGGCTGGAGTTAATCCCAAGCCTGCTCCTGACCCTCCAAATGGGCAGAGGCCAGCCTTGGCCCACAGCACAGTCTTTCCCAAGCGCTCTTGAACTGGCACAAGTGGCAACCAGCCTTGACTGGCATTGGAGCTGCTTGGTAGGAGTTCCAAGGCTAGCCAGCATATGCGATGGCCAGTTTCAGCTCAAATTATGGCCTTTCCCAAGCGGCCACAAGTCTGGCACATGCAGCAGCTGGCCTCGGCTCGCTTCGTAGCTCCCACCAGGCAGGTCCAAGCCCAGCATAAGGGGCACCAGCCTGAGCCTGTGCTGGGGCCCCTCCCAAGAGGCTCCAGATCTGACATTTCCTTGTTTAATAGAGTAGTCTTTCATGACTCACTGTTGTACGTTTGCTGAAGATAATTGAGTATGGTGATTCAGTGGGGTTCTCTGGAGCCTAAATGATCACTTACTGGCGGCCTTGGGTAAGTTCTTTAACCTTCCTATGTTCACCTTGCCAACTCTGGTAATGACAAAGCCTACTTCATGGAGTCTGCATGAAGATTAAAGAGGATATCACTTGAAAAGTGCCTAGAAATTGGTTACTGGCAATATGTAAGCACCCGATACATATTAACTACTCTTATGGAAAAAAATATGGATATAGGGAACATCATTTTGCCTTGCTAAGCAGGAAAATGATCACCACCAGTCATAAAAACATGGAAATTCTCCTTGAGCTGCCAACTTGTTTCAAAAAGTCATTAAAAGTGGGCAAATATTGCTGCTGTGTGATGGATAAATGGGAGTGTGTTTTAGTATTGCCACTAAGCTCATGTATGATTGAAATTTTCCATGTAAATGTTTTTTAAAGCAGTTTTGTTCATGATGCTCACCTCTAGATACCTTGGGGAAAACTGTACATCCTTTGTCTTTCATTACTGATCCTTCATCTGGCTTCTGCTATGTGATTCTTGCCTAAATGTGTACCTTATTTCTGCTCACCTCTCCTACTTATTAAAATCACATTAAACTTCACCATTTCCTTATATCCTTTACTTTCAATATCTTCCATTAGAATATATCTTGATTTGTTTCCCCTCAAACATTTGTAAGCACTGAGTATGAAACAAGTACTCACACTGAAGTGTGCTAGGCAGAGGAACAAGGAAATTCCAACTTCCAAATTGTACTTCCTTATTAGATTTTTGTCTTTGTGTATTTTGTTGTTTTACTCCAAGCATGTTTTAATTTTACAACATTTTAAATCCTCACCCATAGATATGTTTATTGATTTTTAGAGAGAGAGGGAGGGAGAGAGAGAAAAAAAAATCCATTGGTTGCCTCCTGTATACACCCTGACCAGATATTGAACTTGCAACTTTTTGGTGTGTGGGACAATGCTCCAACCAACTGAGCCACCTGGCCAGGTTACAACATTTTGAAAAGAAAAAAAAAATTAAAGCATGATATATATGGTTCTATTTGAAGAACTGTTATGATGTGCAGGACTGAGATGCTCACCAGTGCTGAAATGGACACAGAACAGACATTTAGACTCGACCTCAAAGCTTTGTAAATTGACTCTCTTTATTAAAAAAATAACGACATTTGCGAGTATTTTCTTCCTATTTTTTCTTTTTTCTGTGTGTTTTGATTTGTGATTATTGGAGAACTTCCAGTGCTTACTGAATGTTGTAACATTGAACTGCAGAGACCTACAGGCTATAAAATGCAACTGTGCTCATGACTTTAAGTCACATTTGTTCTTGACTTGTAAGCAAAATGTCATAGAACATTTAGCTCCGTTCAGTGCCTGTATTACACCCGAGGATAAAGAATCGGGAGTGCTGAGCAGAGTGCTCCTTTATTTTCACTTCGGTTCCCTCAGTGTGAATTTCTGGCTGTCACTAGAAGAATTTAACCTCGGTATGTCTACTTGCAGGCAAAATGAAGGACCGGCTGTCAGAACTTCTGGAGTTAACCAGGCAGTATGACCAGCAGTTCTCAGACGGAGATGATGACTTCGACTCGCCCCACGAGGACATCGTGTTTGAGACGGACCACATCCTGGAGTCCTTGTACCGAGACATCCAGGACCTTCAGAATGAAAACCAGCAGCTCATGGCAGACGTGAAGAGGCTGGGAAAGCAAAACGCCCGCTTCCTCACGTCCATGCGGCGTCTCAGCAGCATTAAGCGCGACACCAACTCCATTGCCAAGGACATCAAGTCCCGTGGAGAAAACATCCACCGCAAGCTGCGTGCCATGAAGGCGCTGAGCGAGGAGGCCGAGGCCCGGCACGGACCAAACTCCGCGGTGGCGCGCATCTCCCACGCGCAGTACAGTGCACTCACCCGCACCTTCCAGCGTGCCATGTACGAGTACAACCAGGCGGAGATGAAGCAGCGCGACAACTGCAAGATCCGCATCCAGCGCCAGCTGGAGATCATGGGCAAGGATGTCTCGGGCGACCAGATCGAGGACATGTTCGAGCAGGGCAAGTGGGACGTGTTCTCCGAGAACCTGCTGGCCGATGTGAAGGGCGCGCGGGCGGCCCTCAACGAGATTGAGAGCCGCCACCGCGAGCTGCTGAAGCTCGAGGGCCGCATCCGTGATGTGCATGAGCTCTTCCTGCAGATGGCCGTGCTGGTGGAGGAGCAGGCCGACACCCTCAACGTTATTGAGCTGAACGTGGCTAAAACCCTCGACTACACCGGCCAGGCCAAGGCGCAGGTGCGCAAGGCCGTGCAGTACCAGAAGAAGAACCCCTGCCGGACCATCTGCTGCTTCTGCTGCCCGTGCCTCAACTAGCAGGCTGGCCTGGGACATCACACTCTATCCTAACGGAACGGGCTGGGAAGCGTAATGGGAAAGATTTGGGGGCTCTCTTTCTGAGGGTGAGTTGTCCCAACCCCTATGGGACCTCAGTCTTTAGAGAAAGAAGGAATTCAAGGTCTAAAAATTCCAACCCAGCCCATGCTTGGGACTACAGTTGATGCTGTTTGATGTTTCTTCAGTAAGTACAGAGATACCCACTGAAGTTGTGTAAGGTTGTGTATGGTAAATTGCACCCTTGCCTTTTTAACAGAAGCCAAATAAAGAACTGACGTTGTAGCATATTGTAGGGTCATTGTCCCAGACACATCTTCTAGGAGGATGTCAATTCCACATTGGCTAACAGTATGAACTCATCAAAACAAATTTCATTTACTCTGTCCCGAAAGTACCTTGGCTCTGTTCAGTTTCACGTCTTTCATTTCAGATTCTTTGTCTGGTTAATGCTGTGTGATTCCTGCCTACAAGTACCTCTTCTTTCTGCTCACCTCCATACTTATTCGGAGGCCATCACTCAGGCCACGGAGCCACACCAGACAGGGCTCACATCCATACTTACTAAAATCACATTTAACACTCACTATTTTCTTTCACTTTTATTATCTTCTCTCAGAATATAGTTTGGGATTTTTTCCCCAAATATTTTTAAGCACTGGGTTTTGAACAAACACTCAAATTGGTGAGTGTATCAGTCACATTTTATATTTTTTCATAAATAAAAGTAATTTAAAATTTATCTTTTTTATGTGATTATTACAAATGCACATACATATGTAAATGTGAAGTACTAATGTTCACTAACACATGTACATAGTGACGATGGTTTTCCCTTTACTTTTGTACATACAGACTAAATATCAAGAAAAACACTTTTACTGGTTGTTGGTGTGGGTTTTCTTGTTTTGAGTTATCTCACTCTCATCTGTATATCTAGTTCAGTTGGGCCAAAACATTATTTTGAACAACTCTGTGTCAATTATGGTGATAAAGACAGATGTCAACAGCTGATAATGCAGACACAACTAGAGATGATAAAAGACATTCTCGGAAATATCATTTGTTTTACTGTGGACCATGCCTTTCATGATTTAAATTAAAATAATTCTTTTTAAGTTAGTTTAATAAACATTACATTATAAATATCCCTTTTATGTGTTTGTGTCTTAGTTTACTTTTTCAACCATTGTGTTAAAAATTCTTCTAGCCGCTTAAAGCTGAAACATCTGGATGGAACTCTGAATAGAGAAGAAATAAATGAAAAAGAATTCACCCTGGGGTATCTTTTTTCTCTTCAGAGTTACCTACAATAGTTTAGCAAAATCATCATGTTTTAGAGATTTGGTTTGATTTGCAAACTTTGGAGTGCCCTTACCCACATTTACCATGTTTCTTGTCTTTCTCCTGAGTCAATTCTGGTCTCTTTCTACTCATTATTTAATGAAAATGAGAGTTTATTCAGCAATCATAATTCTCAGGTCCTTCAGACAATGAAATTTAGAAAGGAATAGACAGATGAGTGTGCGAACTCTGCAACTCACTGTCTAAACTGCTTACGACTATGAAAATCCAGACCTGTATCTAATTTTAATTTCATGGTTAAATATGAGAATTGTGGAAACCAAGTCCCACTGGGCTCTTCTCGGATTTCTCGATTTCTTTCTCAGCTAACTCCAGCGTTGTTTCACCTTTGACCTAACTTGACCTAATTCCCTTTCCCTAAAAGAAAAAGTCTTCATATAGCTCCAGTGTTGTCTTTCATGGAAGAGAAGAGATACTGTAAATACAGACCACCAGCTAGTTTTCACAAGAATGATTCATGCATTTGACTTGCTTAAACCCATAAAGCATTTTCTTTGCTTAGAACCATTCATGAAAGTAAATGAGGTTGCAGGCTCTGTGTATTTTCAAATTCCCCACATTTCACATTGAAGAATTATGTAAAAATTGCACTTTACTAAGAGATTAGTGAACTCTGGCCTAGGAAAAGGCAAGAATTTTTCTTTCTGCTTGGGAGTAAACATCTGGGTGTGACAGAGTGGTTAAGAGCACAGACTCAGGACTCCACTTTCTTGGTTGAAGTCCTATCTCTGCCTCATGCTAGCTGTTATGACGTGGCATGCTCCTTAACCTCTCTGGGCCTCAGTTTCCTCGTCTGTAAAATGGACACAATAGGACCTACCTCATAAAGTTGTTTTAAGAAGTAAAAGACTAAATACGTAAAAGCAAGAAGTGCCTGACATATGCTAAGTGCTCTGTTCATTATTGTCATTAAATACAATAGACTTCCTCATAGACTGAGAGCTGCCACTGACTCGAGTAAATGAGTAGTTCTTAACTCCTGAGGAAAAATACGTATTCTTTTGTGAACAGTCTTTCATAACATGGAATAAAGAAGTCAAGACTCTATCTTTGAATATGAGGGCTTTTTTCTGTAATGAAAAAAATGATTTTTCACGGTGGTATTTCTATTCCTTCTTACATCCCAACATGTTCTGAAAAAGAAATTAAATGTTCCATTCAAAACAGTTAAACAGGAAGCAGCTGTTCTGCTCAATTTGGCAAGTGCTTTCCCCTGATTCTTCCCAAACTGCGGATCACAAAGCCCCAGAAGGAGTTCAGCTGTGGAGGCCAGGCCACAATAGACCGAAGGGAAGGGATCAGTTGGCTTTTCCCATATCCTGCCCTGTCCCCCTTCAACCCACCCGCAGAGCCATCCTTGGCTCTGACTGCCACTCTGAGCAGTGGTTAAAATGCTGGTTTTTTCCATAGGAAAGAGTGCTCCAGCGCCACCAAGAGATGCTGTAGTATAGGTTTACCCAATCCTGTGATGCTCTGAACTTGACAAATTCTGATGAGTGATTTTGGGCATAAAGAAGACTTTGTGATAAATCTGCAAAATTCATACTGTAACGCCATTTCGTGTATGAAATGAAAGAACTCACCACGAAGAACAATACAGCCTTCAGGAGCCGATTGTGGGAATCTTTTAAAGCTATTTGAACACAGGTGGTGACTACTTCCAGCTAGCCAAATGCCTCACCTTATAGCCACAACCTTGGGTTATAGGTGATGACAACTCCAGAAATATCAGAAATACGTGCTCACCTAGGAGGCATCGGTGTCCAGCATAATCTGAATTCCAGTTTTTTTAAAGTTGATCAATAATTTAAAAATGTTTGAACTGTGACATCATGAAAGGAAGTTTATGTTCTTTCAAGATAATGACTTGGAAAGAGGATAGTGTTCTTGTACCAATACTTTATTTAAAAACAATCCCAATGCATTGAAATAAAGAACAAACTGACAGTAACCAGAGGGGAGGAGAGAGAGGACAACGGGGAAATAGGGAAAGGGTCATCAAGGAACATGAATAAAAGACACATGAACGAAGCCAAAGGGGGTAGGATCAAGGATGGGAGGTGGGATGGCTGGGGTGGGGGAGAGTGGTGGGGCGAAAATGGAGACAACCACTTGAACAACAATTAAAAGAGGAAAAATAAATAAATAGTGTCCTAAAAAATAAAAAATGAACAAGAACATTATTTTATATTTTATTATATAATAATGTAATTATGTATGCTATGAAATGCATACTTAAATGTTATACATTATATTAATATATTATAATTTATATTATTTATGGTGATTTTCTCAACATGTAAAAGCAGCCTAGTTACTCTTAATTATTTTGATATCTTAAACAGTGTCATAGCCAAATCTTAGTTTCTTAGTTTCCAAAGCATCACAGTGGTATTTTTCTACTAATAAATTTTGATATGATTTTATTATTTTAATATTTTTTGTAAAACTAGCTACAATTTCTTTAAAGTTGCCATCTATTGGCTAGTAAATATGTGTACATGTATATACATAAGTAAATTAATAAATGAGTGAATGAATGAATAAATACATAAATTATTTTGAAAAAAAACAGTCCCAACACTTTATAGTTAAATGTCATAGGCAAATATTTTTTAGGCTCTACAATATAAAGTTCCTGCCTTCACAGGAAACTACTGAAGATTGTGTATAGTTTAAAAATAATAAATACAATAACCAAAGTCTTAGACTTTATGTATAAATCCTACCTTTCTATGTGCTACCATCAGACGTAATTGCCACCCTATCTTTGTGATGTGCCTACTATCTCTCTCTGCAGCACACTGTTCACTCAGTGTAATCAAGATGATGGTTTCAACCACCAAGTAGTAATCCGAGTTACTGTTGACTTGTTTTTGATAGAATTGAAAATCTTCTTTAATAAAAGAAGCAACTAATAAAATGGGGCAATTGCAAATGGAAAATGAATAGGCTCTGGAATGTAATTTCAGCATCACATAACTAGTGAGCATCTTCATCAGCAACTTGTGTTATAAAGAAGACGCAAGGTGTCCTTATACACTGGAAGCTTTTGTTGTAAGGATTATATATTTACTGGCAATAAAGAAGGCTTCCTGAACGGATGATCAGGGTAAAACTTCATAGGATGTTTTAAAACCAGTGATATCCTGACAGATCAAGAGTGAGAGACAAGTCTCATCACTATCGTTTTTTAATTCTTGGTGTTTCTTATAAAAGTATTTTTTATACTGCATTTTAATTGCAAGCATCCTTAGCTAGTCGGACCTCTTCCATTTTTCCTAATATACAGAGTCTGGGAGGTAAGGCCTGCCTGAGTGTGGTTGGTAGGGTAGTAATATGGTGGTAATAATTTATAGGTTTTTTTAAGATTTTATTTATTTATTTTTAGAGAGGGGCAGGGAGGGAGAAAGAGAGGGAGAGAAACATCAACGTGTGGTTGCCTCTCACGTGCCCCATACTGGGGACCTAGACCACAGCCCAGACATGTGCCCTGACTGGGAATCGAACTGGCGACCCTTTGGTCCACAGGCCTGTGCTCAATCCACTGAACTACACCAGCCAGAGGATAATTTATAGTTTTGATTTGAACATTTCACCTAAAATGTCATATGGTGTGCTTGAATGTAATATTGCTATGTTAGAGAATTACATGCTTATGCTTTTGTAAAAAAAGATTTTGTAATAAGAAAAAGTGGCATGATTTGTGCCAGATGGAACCTATGTATGTCTACATTTTCATGGTTCTACAGCCAACTCTTTAGGCATATTTCTTCCTCTGTATCCCAGCATCCCATAATATTTTATAGTGGGTAAAAATAACAGAGTATACAAAATATATATGTGCATATATATACACATACACACCACACACATCCTTATTTCTATTTGCAAATAGGACCAGCTATTTGCATGTGTCCAGTCTAGCTATCCCAAACACAAAACACTTGAAGCTGTGTAATAGGAACATACATGTAATGCATCTGCTTCAGTGTTTCTATGCCAGGATCTTTATGTATTTTTTATCAGTGTGGTCTCCAGTTATGTGCCCCTTTTGCGTCATACCTCTTGCAGATCCTAGGTTAGCCACACTTGAGGATTTGTTCTAGGCCCCCATTAATCTTTTATGGAACAAGGTAGGGACAGAAGGCATGAGTAAGTATCCACATATACAAAGCTCACTGGCTGAGGCTGAGCAGTGCCTCTGTTTTCTAAGTTTACTTGGACAAGGATGAGACCTCACATCTGTCCTACACTCATCCCCCACCCCCTCGGCTTCTTTGTTTTGTTTGCTTTGTGTGTGGACGTTTCACCCTCTGCGTGTTCCGTCTGTCTAGTTTCTGGTCAGTTGCTCGCTCTGACCCCACATCCTGACAGTTGTCGCTCTGCAAATTTTCCCGGCTGTCTGTCGCCCTAACCTTCAACTTATGCACACTTGGGGCACTAATCTGGGCCTGACCACACTTTGCTCAACAGTTGCTCCATCGCACAACAGGCAGACACGTCATTCGACCAACGCAACCCCCACTGGTATGACACTTGCTGGTTTCCAGAGTGCTTTGATCTCATTTTTTTTCACGACCATCCTGTGAAATAATATCACCAGCTCATTTTTTCTGAGAGGTGGAAACTAAGAATTCAGCCCTCTAATATTTGACAATAGTTATGTACTTCTGTGTGTCTATTTCTTACTATCATATTACTAAGATTTGTCTCCCGGAACGTTCACATCCACACCAATCTAGAAGCATAAATTGCACGAAAAGAGAGAAAACGTGTATTTGCTTTGACTTATCTCTGTAACATTAATGAAACATGGTCTTCCCTTGGCCTCTGACTCCACACTTTCCCCCACCTTTGTTTCCTCCTCCCCAGTCTTTTTTGCAGGTTTCTCTCCTTCTTCCCAGCCGTCATTGCTCAGTTTGCGTTCATGGCCTTTTCTCTTCTCAGTTTGCCCAGTCTCCCTGAGCTAGATCTCTCACTCCCAGTTTCAAACACCACCATTCTAAATGCTGATGGTCTCCTGATCTGTAGTCTCCAGCCCGTACTTCTCAGCTGGGAGTTGGGTCTATACCTCCCCCTGCCTGTCAAACATCTGCAATTAGATGTCCCACCAGCACTATTTTTTTAAAAGATTTATTTCTTTACTTTCAGAGAGGGGAAGGGAAGGAGAAAGAGAGGGGGTGGAGGGAGGAAGAAAGACAGGGAGAGAAACATCAATGCATGGTTGTCTCTCACCCGCCCCTACTGGGGACCTGGCCTGCAACCGAGGCATGTGCCCTGACTAGGAATGCAACCAGAGGCCCTTCGGTTTGCAGGCCGGTACTCAATCCACTGAGCTGCACCAGCCAGGGCCCACCAGCACTTTTAATGCTACAGAACCCACCACCTTCTCCCACTCACAACTCCTGTTTACCTATCTTGCAAATGGCATCATCAACCACTCTCCACCGAACCAGCCCCTTGCTGCAGCCTCCTGTCTCTCTCCCACCTCGCCTCTCCCAAAGAGTATGTGCACTTCCCTCAGCCCCACTGCCACCTCCCAGCTCACACAGTCCTCCTCTCTTGCCTCCATGACTTCAACGTTTTCTTCTAACCCGTCTCTGGCCTCTTGTCTTGCCCCTTGAATCCAATCTCTACACTACAGTCATAGTCCTTTTTCTTTCTTTTTGTTGTGTCATTATGATTTGTTTATTTTAAATTGTGGTAAAGTATACATAACATAAAAGTTACCATGTTAGGCATTTTAAAGTGTATAGGTCAGCTGTGTTAAGTACATTCATACTGTTGTGCGACCAATCTCCAGAACTCTTCTCGTCCTGCAAGATTGAAACTGTCCCCAGCCCTTCCTCTCCTCAGCCCCTGGCACCACCATTATGCCTTCTGTGTGTGTGAGCCTGACTGCTCTACCTACCTCATATAAGTAGAATCGTACCGGGTGGGACAAAATAGGTTTACAGCTGTGAGTACAGGAAACAGAGTTTATTCTTCATTATTATGTGTTCATTATTGTACTACTTATTGTATTATAACTGTAAACCTACTTTTGCCCACCCCTATATAGTGTTTGTCTTTTTGTGACTGGCTTATTTTACTCAGCATAATGTCATCATGGTTCATCCATGCTGAAGCATGCGACAGCATCTCCTTTTTTTGAGGCTGAATTCTATCCCATTGTTTATGTACACACTACACTTCGTTTATCCATTTATTCATTCAGGCCATTAAGCTGCTAAATACCCTTTGAAGGTTGTACATTGCTGCTGGGATAAAATCCCAACTCCTAAGGGATTCTGTCTAAGGCCCTGCAGGATCCAGTCCACACCTGCTTCTTTAGCCTCATCCCCCCGCCCCCCTCTTTCCTGCATACTCAGTTCTTGTTCAGTTCTGCCCATTCCTGCAGGCTATTTCTCTATCTGGACCACTTCTCAGGACTTTTCCCCTGTGCTTGGCTTGGTCCTCTGAGAAGTCGACTCTAGGAACTGATTAAACAGTGCAAAGATTTTATTGGGGTAAGTGCTTATGATGGGAAGCAGGGAGGGAGACAGCTTAGGCTGAGAGCAGTTGCATCTGGGAAGGTCAATGAGGAGGAAGAAGCATTCCAAACTGCTGTGCAATCTAAAAGGGGTTTGCAAAGCCATAAGGAAGTCCTTGTGGCAAGTCAGCCTTCAGAGGATCTGGTGTCCCCCGGGGAACTGGCCTGCCTGAGTGTCCCCGCTGCTCTCATCACTGGTGTCACTGGCAGGGAGAGCTGCGGGAGGCGTGACCTCAGTAGAAATGGATGGATTTCTGAGAGCAGCACCCACCCCTCAGTCCTCAGTCATGCTGGTGCAGCGCTGAGCCGCTCTCTCCTGGTCAGCTTCATCCCTCTGTTCACAAAGCAATCTGTGCTTCCCCTGCTGTACTGCTTTTTGATTCATTTTTAAATTTATTGGGGTGACATTGGTTAACAAGTTTATATAGGTTCCAAGTATACAGTTCTATGATGCACGATCTTTATATTGCGTTGGGTGCCCACAACCCCAAAGTTAAATCTTCTCTCATGGTATATTGACCCCCTTTACTTTTACTATCCCCCGCCCCTCTTGCCTCTGGTAACCAGCATACTGTTGTCCGAGTCTATGCGTTTTTGTTTATCTTGTTTGCTCATTTGTTGATTTCAGTTTTATATCCCACATATAAGTGAAATCATATGATTCTTAACTCTTTCTGTCTGACTTATGTTGCCTAGCATGGTATTCTCAAGACCCATCCATGCTGTTGCAAATGGCAGTATTTTATCATTTTATGGCTGTGTAGTATTCCACAGTATATATGTACCAAATGTTTTTATCGAATCCTGCATTTGTTTCTTTCTATGCTGCTTTTTTATTTTTAAATATTTTTATTTATTGATTTTAGAGAGAGAGGAAGGGGGAAAGAGAAACATTGATCTTTGTTCCACTTATTTATGCATTCATTGGTTGATTCTTGTATGTGCCTTGACCAGGGATCAAATCCACAACCTTTCCATCTGCAGGACAGCGCCCAACCAATTAAACCACACCAGCCAGGGCTTCATCATACCTTATTAAAGGTACAGGCTCAGGTTGGACGCAAACAAAGTTGTAAAACTGAGTTTCATCTGGAAAGGATTTTTTTTCTTTTTATTCTTCCAGCTATGTAAAGCAAAGATCATTTAAAAATTTTTTTGGACAAAATGTATTGACTTTGGTTTCAGATGTCTATATCTCTATATCTATCTATCTATCTATTTATCTATGTATCATCTATCTATCTATCTATCTATCTATCTATCTATCATCTATCTGTATAAACATGACATCGAGTAGAGTCATTTGTGTGAAGTACTCAGCTCCCTGCTCCTTGTTATAAAAGACTGTGTTTCAGGGCAGTGGCTGTGGGCATCAGTCCTAAACTGTTCTCAGTCACCAAGGGCTGTACACATGAGGATGCCCTGCAGTGCCCTAGTCCATTCTCCTAAGTCTGCAGGGGCATGCCTCCCCCCGCCACACACACATACAGACAGACTCCTTAGGGTCTGCAATGCTGATTCAATACAAAATTCTCAATTGTATGTGTATTGTGCAGAGAAGTAACTGCAAGACCGTTCCTCCCCCTGCAGGGGTGGAAAACCAAGGAGAGGTTGGAGGACCCGAAACTGCCCTTCCATTGAGCTGTCGACTCAGCTGGGCTGCAAGGCTCGCTCCCTGCTGAAGCTGACTGGGCGCATCCACTGTTGCTCGGCCCCAGGTGTCTCCCAGCTGCGAGCAGCTGAGCTGGTGCTCTGACCCTTTCAAAACAGGATGTGGGCAAAATCAAGACAAGAATCTGCAGGGAGTAGAGAGGATATACAAGGAATGTTACCTTTAGATAAAGTGAAATTATTTAGCCTCCTTGTGACAAAGACAGGAATTTCTCTTGCAGCCAGGAATGTTTCATTAGTTTATTCTGGTGCCCTGCCCTGTGGTTTACCCTGGTCTAATGCTCCCTTAAAAGGGCATGAGGTAATATGGGTTCTCTTCATAATCTTCATCTGTGTTTAGTAATCTGGTTCATGGAAGAAACCTGTCAAACAAGAACTGCTACTAAGTGGCAAGATGTTAAAACATGCACTTACCCAGGAGAAAGTGAAACTGGGAAATGAAAGAAGGTGCCTGTTCTTTCAATGCTGCAACTCATCTGCAGGGTAGCTTCTTGGGTCTGGCACTCTGCAGTGACCATTATCAATATGTGAAGTAACTGTGCACCCAGTCCTCATTTCCTAAAGGAAGCCACAGCTTTAACAGCAAAAGCTGTATTTCTTCCCACTAAGAGTTTCAGTGCTGCATTGAAAACTGACTGGAGAACACACTATGGGACGTGAAAATGGTGAAGAGAAATCCTTTCCTTCCTGATAAGAGATGAGAGCCTTAAAATTAATATTTTTGAAAGGAATAATCCAGTGGTGTGAATGAACTGGAGACTGAAAATAAAAAGAAAGACCGTGTCCTGGGAGTGATGTCAAAAATTAAGAATGGAGTTCCCTATGACCCAGCAATCCCTTTTCTGGGTATCTACCCAAAAAAACTTGAAAATATTTACTTGCAAAGATATGTGCACCCCTTTGTTCATTGCAGCATTATTCATGGTGGCCAAGACATGGAGACAACCAACCAGTGTCTTTTGATAGAGGACTGGACAAAGAAGATGTGGTACATATTACAACGGAATACTATTCAGCCATAAGAAAAGATGAAATGCTGCCATTTGCAACAACACGGATGGATAGTGAGCAAAGTCAGCCAGTCAGAAAAAGCTAAGAACCACATGTTTCACTCATACGTGGGATATAAAACTGAAACTCATAGACACAGACAAGAGTATGGTGGTTACCAGAGGGAAGGGGGTGGGGAATGGTAAAGGATAAAGAGGACCAAATATATGGTAACAGAAGATAATTTGACTGGGTGGTGGGCACCCACTGCAATATACAGATCATGTATCATAGAAATGTATGCTTGAAACCTACATGATCCTATTAACTAATGTCACCCCAATAAGTTTAAAAAATAAAATAAAGTAAAAAGAAAGAAGGATACAAGATAGGTCAGAAAACAGATCAACTTGGACACCCAGAAGAGCAGAATAAGATTAGGAGACCTGACTGAAGTGGACCAAAAATTAGAAAGTGGAAGCTGAAAATACTAAAAGTAGATGAAGTTGGCAGGTTTCCTATTTTCCCCCACTCTGGGTATGCCCTCTGGGTATAATTTGGTAAAATTGTGTATCATGGCATTCTATGACATTATTTTGTTTGGGCTTAATGTGGTAAGTAGGATGGAAATCTTGGAAATTTCTTCTAACACTTAAAGGGCTGGGTGTATGTCTGATTAACTCAAAACCTTTAAATTCACTTGCATATTAATTAATTTTCCTTTTATTTTTCTGTTAAAATGACAAAAATCTGCCTGTTCTTAAAATTTGATATAATTTCTACTCCTCTCTTCATCCTACCTTTGCATTATTTTAAAACAATAAATAAAATGGAGAACATAATGTTAATTTCACTTGGTCTACTGTTTCTTTGCTTGGTCTGCTTTTCTACTCAGAAGATATATATATATATATAATTTGCAAAATTATAATTTGCAAAATTTTCAGTGTCTTAAAAATAGTACATACTACAGTTTACACCACAAATAAAAACTCCTGGAATTATTGGCACACCATCTTGCAACTGGACAACTGAATTGCCTCCTTAAAATATATTGGAAAAACAAAATAAAACAAAATGAAAGGAAACATTCATAATTTATATTACCAACTGCTCTGATTTATTTGACAGAAGAAAGAGGCTGTAATTTGCCAAAAACCACATACCTAGTATGGGCTTGGTTGACAGTATTTGCCTTCTCCATAGCTGCACCTGCACATATAGCTATAAAAAACCACCAGGTGTGGTTAAGACAACTAACCGTATTTTGCTGTGTATCATGTGCACCCATATTTTGTGTGCATTCTACATGGGATTATTATACCCATTACTATACCCATATATAAATGTGCATCCTATTTTTCCCTCAAAAATTTGGGTAAAAAGTACATATGATACACAGCAAAATATGGTAAGAAAAGGGGAGAGGAAAAGCAGAAAAATTACTGCTTTCCAGTGCTTGGTAGCATAAAAACACAAAGTTACCTCACACATTTTTTCAGGTTATTGGGTCACATAAATTAGCCCACACTGACGTGTCAAATGGCCAAGGGTTCTGCCCTTGACACTTCCTTTTCTGTACATTCTTCGTGGGTGATCTCATCCATCCCATGGCTTCGCTTCCAGATCCTGCTGGAGAGAAGACTGACCAGTGGTGATCCCAGCAGCCCTCTCCCGTTTGCCTGACAAGGAGCAAACACACAGCCTCAGCCTTGCCCGAGCTACTCCGGCGCCATGGGTGTGAATGGACAACCTCCCCGAGCGGCTGGCACCCAAGATAGGCGCTCTTCCTTCTGCTTGCAAGACTGCTCTTATTCTCACCTTTGAGAAACCTTACTTTTGAGTGGTGGGTGCCAGGTCCTGCCCAAGCACACCATGAGATGAAAAGAGATCACATGGGCATTGTGCTGGGGCGGCCCCTCTGCCTGTGGTTCTGGCCTGCAGGGCATGTACGGCACCTATAAAATTCGCCCAAGTCATCCACTCTCTCATTTATTTCTTTAGCTTGGATCTGGCACCTGAGCTCCAGACTTTTGTATTCTGCCCACTTGACCTGTCTTTGAGAACGACCCACAGGTTCCTCAAACGCAGAGCCTGTCCTCCCCATGGACCTCCTTCAGTTAATGGCATCATTATCCGGCCACATCTACAGGTGAAACATCAGAATGAGCTTCATTCCATCCTACACTTTCTGTCCACCCCCAAACGAAACGAAAGGATTGCTGCTAATACTTAAAAAAAAAATAGATGAATATCTGTGAGCTAATGTGTGGTTGATATCATCCAGAATGCACACCAGGTACTTGAGCTGTGAAGGCAGCTACTATTTCCTCTCTGAATTTTCCTAATATTTTCCGATTCACTCAATAAGGAAGTGTTTCATACTTCAGGAATTGTGTTTCGATTTCCATTTAAGTTTATATCATTTTAATATGGTTGTTCATTCAAAAAATGTCTATTATGTGCAAAACTGATATTAATTAATTTTAGTCCAAACTTGCATATTCATTCCTTTTACATATGTAAATTGCCTGGGACCGGATTCTTGCAGGCTTGTTGCCTCAGCACAACAAGCTCCTTCTCTGACAAGTGTCTGACTTTGGATGATAAATTATATATACGGTCACCCAACATATATGATACATATCTGAGTGTGCCTTTGTTTGACACTTTCTAAGCTCACCTGTTCCTTTAATACTGAGCTAACTGAGCCTGAGGCCCCATCCTGAGTGGCTGCAGGAAAACCCTGCCTCTTGTTAGACTGTCCTTCTCCTTCCTTGGTGGGAAGGCTGTGGGGACAGAGGATGTGGCCTTTCTTTCTTTATGCCACTTCCCGAGGCCATATTTCTTACCAAAAACACAAAGTCAGATAAATATGTCTAAGAAAAAAAGAAAAAAATTAAAGTAAAATAACACCAGGAAGAGAGAAAATTACGGAAAACTAAAACATTGAAATAAAAAAGGGTTAAAGTAGAAATGTAATGAAAAGTGAACTATTATAAGATAAAAAATTATATTTAATTATAAAATAAAAATAAAAAGCTACCATATGTGAAAATAAAAACAACATAGATTAAGAAAAAGTCTAAGTTAAGCTAAGAATAAATATAACTTCAATAAGATATGAGTAATAATTTTTTTAAGAAATACAAATAAAGACAAAGTAAGTTGTCAACATAAGAGACATTCATACCTGTAAACATTTTTATGAATTCATTTGAGCCAAACTCATGACAATTGCCAGGAAGCAAAATCTCATCAGATTGAGAAAATGCTCTGGAAAATGGCAGTTTTACCACTTGTTTTATACATCAGAATCAAAGCAGAAAACATCAGGGGGTTACATGAAATTTCTTTGGTCATAGATTAGGGAGGCAGAAGAAAGCAAAGCAGGGAAATCTCTGGGACTGAATAAAAAGTAAAATGAACAGACACATACATTTATGGGTATAGGATAGTTAACAGTTAACAATTAACATGGTAACAATAACAGTGAGGGGTTTTTTGGTCTCTGCCCTGTGCAGGGAGGGGTCCGGAAAAAAGGAAATTACTCTGACATTCCAAAAGTATGTTATTGTCGATGTAAAAGGAAAATAGACAGGCTTACTTAAGGTGAAGATTGATCTTTGTCGGGGAAGATGCTGGCCTAGGACTTCACGGCCTACCACGAGTACCCGCCATGACCAGCTTTTAGCTGGAGAGGTTTAATTGCAGACCATTCTGAGTGTTTACTGAGGTCTCTGGGTTTGTGAGGCCACCACGCAGGCCTCCCTGACCCTGTCAGGTTCAGTGTGCAGCCCCTTTACTGCCCACAGAGGAAAACAGGACAGAGATAGAACACTAAAAGAGAAATGGGGAAAATGAGATTAAATGAATTAAATGAGATAATGCATGTAAAGCGATACTGAAACGCTGCTTCATAAAACCAAATATGTCTTTAATAAAGTTGGAAAACAAAAGACGAGGCCAAATTGAGGAGGAGGAGACAGCCGTGATGCAAACAGTCCAAGAGCTCTTGGCAAAATTGCCACTTAGGCTTCTCTGCAGCTGAGTTCTCATTGCTGGGAAAGAACAGCCAGGGGCGTGCAAACCTTGTCCCTTGCCCCACCCCCAGGCTCCTTGTCCCCAGTAACCTTGCACCTCTTTATGGGGCCCGTGACCCAGCACTATCTGAAAGAGCCTCCCCGCAAATTCCAGCAGAAAGTCAGGCTTGATTGACCTCAGCCACCAGCTCTGTTCTTTGGAATCCAGAATACCATGGTCAGGTATCTAGAAGTGTCTGGAGAGTGTTTGGAACCCTCAGTGTGAAAACACACACACACACACACACACACACACACACACACAAACCAGATGGCTTCCGATTCTCACCTTGGGATGAGAAAGTATGTTCTAGTGTTGATGGTGTCTAGTGATAAAATTGTGAAAAACTACGAATTGGCCATAGTTCTTCATAGTATAACTGAGATAAGCATGGGTTTAAAAGTAACCCGGAAGTTGAAGCTTTGGGTGGATGTTGAAATAAAAGGGTGTTAGAATGATGCAGGGAAGTGAGAGATTTCTGGTAAAGTGAAAGTGAAGATTCTGTCAAGAACAAGACATGCCTTAGGAAAAGGCAGCTTCAGGGTTTCACACAATAGTTTATGTATCTATTTATAACAGAAAGACAGCAAGTGCACCCACAGAAGACAGGCTTACTTAGGACAAAGAGGTAAATGATAAGAAATCGAGCCCATCATGGGGATTCACTGAGGAAGCGACCTCTAGGGAACACTGAGGAGCCCTTTATTCCTTCTGCACACACCGGATGAGCACTCGATAAGGCATGCAGAAAGCCCACTGCGAAGACAGGGACTTTCATACTCCAGCATGCCTCGGAACCATCAGCTCAGGTGAGGAGGATTCAGGCAGTTGGAGTCGGGCTCAAGGATTTGCATTTCCAACAAGTTCACAGGTGATCTGGATGTTTTTAGATCACTGGCATATATTTAAAGGCATGATAATTATCTTATTAAACAAGCACATTAGAAGTAGGTGGCTTCTGGTCAGCTGAGGCTCAATAAGGTCTTCACTGAGGTGACTAAGGGCAGTGTCTCCTACTTTACTGTTTGACACCTTTGGGGACTAGCTCCTGATCCATAGACTTGTTCCCTCATGGTCACAGGATGGCTAAGCGCTTTGACAATTACGTTTCACACCATCACATTGAACGCAAGAAGAAAGAGGGGAGGAATAGCACAAGCTCCTGAGGCTCTGTTTTTTCAATTCAGAAAGAAAAACGTTCCCAGAACCCTCTGCCAACCTTCCCTTATCTTTCATTGGCCAGAATTGGGTCACATCCCACCCACTCTTCTCCTTTTCTCCACCTTAGACCAATCATTGGCACAATAGACCATGTAGGGAAAATGGAGTCAGCCAGGCTCCCTCACTCGGGACATCTCGGTGACTGTGGCTTGGCAGTGTTCGCGTGGCCTTGAGCAGGGGCCCGCACGTGTAGAATGAAGCTCTGTTATATAAGTGAAGGTCAGTATTGGCACCTTGCCGGCTTTGTGTGTATTTAATATGTAAGGGACTCGGGGCTTCCCACGGTGTGACATGCAGCGTGCAGAGTGTGGGGGTCACCCCACGCTGGAATAAAGGCATGTCAGACATCCCCACGGCTCTGTGAATTTTCTTCCATCTGCCCGAATCCAGGGTGAACCTGCCCAGCCTTGAATGGCTGTAAGACAGATGACATGAAAATTATTGGTTTAGACCAATAATGATTAATCCTCTGGGTAAAGGGGAGGAAGCTACTTTTCCTGAAATCAAATTAGGAGTGGCTGTTGGAAAAGGAGCAAATATTGACTACCACCAGAACTTACTGGAGCCAGGCACCCTGCTACATATTTTACATACCTTATTTACTTCTCACATTTCTCTGAAGTAGGTATTATTATTGCCACTTTAGGGATGAGGAAACTCAGACTTGAGAAGCACATTGCCTGCATAGCTAGAAAAAAATCAGAATTTGAACTAGGTCTCTTGACTCTACAATCTAAACAATACAGGCATGCCTCTGAGACAGTGAGAATGTGCAGTTTCTGTTCTAGACCATGGCAGTAAAGTGAGTCCTAATCTTTTTGCTGGTGGAGAGTCCTGCCCTCAATTTGCAAAACAACAACAAACAAAGAAACCAAACAACATAACATCTGTGTAGCACAGTGGACAAAGCATAAGAAAAGGAATATGCCTGTACCTTTATACTTTGATGTCCTGCTGCCCCTTGTATCCATAGTTCAGAAAGATTGGTGCTATCATAATGGCAACCCTTAATTAAGAACAACAGGATTAATTTGTTTCTGCTTACTATATAGGATATATGTGTTCTACAACTAATGACATTTCACACAAAAATTAAATTGTGTAATTACTTCAACAGAAAATTCTGTCACCAAGAATATTATATTCTTAATAATATCACATACCTTAATTTTTATTCTAATAAACGAGAACATACAGAGTGAGGACACTTCTAAAGTCTTATTTGGAACTCCCCAAGTTTGTACACTCATATTCATATCTGCAGGTAAGTGTAACTTATATTTACTCATTTTACTTTACAATTATATGTGTGGTGGAAAAGGAGGATTTATGCTGGGCTTTGGCAGAGAGTTAGGCAGAGAAAAGCAGCATGGAAAAGGCAGGAGAAGAGCAGAAAATGGCTTAGCATCTCCAAGGGACAAGGGGTCTACGTTTATGGGGTATCACATTCTACTTTATTCATTTCTATATTGTTTGAATTGTATACAAGTTTTAATCTTGAATCTGTTTTAGTAAAGACATTTTCATTCTGAAAAGATAAAAAAGAGGAAAAATAAGTGTAGAAGCCCCATGTCAGAGGTTCTGGGAAAAATGGAAACTGAGTGGATTGGGAAACTATGGGCAATCAATTCAGGAGTTTGAAGGCAAACAGAAGGCAAGTTAACAAAGGGGTCAGCAAGATTGTTCTTTTAATACATATGTGTGGAAACAAAATATATGCCCGTGAATATATCATCAAAGCTAGAAAAACTAACTTTGGCCAGTATGTATATTACTTATCTACAGCTGCATAAAAGTAACTCGAAACTTAGCCTCTTAAAACAATAAATATTTATTATCTCACATAGTTTTCTAGGTCAGGAAATCGGGGTGTGGTGGTTGATCTGGTTCAGGGTCCCTTGTGAGGTTGCAATCAAGATGTTCAAGGTGTTGGCCAGGACTACACTCATCTGCAGGCTTGACTGGGCTGGAGGATCTGTTCCCAAGCTCACTCATGTGGCTCTGCAGTTCCTTGCAGTCCATCTGTTCTTCACCACACAGGCTTGTCCAATAGCTGCTCATGACATGACATCTGGTTTCCTCCAGAGGGCATGATCCAAGAGACAGAGCAACCCAGATGATAGCAGCAGTGTCTCTGAGGACCTAGACTCCAAGGTTGCATACCATCTCCTCTGTTTTATACTTTTCATTAGAAATGAGTCACTAGGTCCAACCCACATGGAAGGGGAAGGGAATTAGGCTCCACCTCTTAAAGGGAGAAGTAAAAGCATTTATGGATATTTTTTAAACCACTACAGAATGCATAAAGAATATCATGACTTAAATAAACACACACACAGTGAAGGAGTGACACATTTCCTGTAAGAAGTATGTTAAATGTGATTCCTGAACATGAAGCTATTTCAGTGCTACAAAATCTGTCTTAATATTGTCATTTTCACTCTAATATTGTCAGTTACAACAAATGTCATTGTGCAGTGCTTTTCACATTTTGTTCCAACACTTTAATGGATATTTGTCATGTCTTGCAGTTGCCAGCATCTTTGATTCCTATGTTGTGGAAATTTCCTCCATTTTGAGGCTTGCCTCCTAGCCTCCCTTGCAGCTAGGATCTAGATTTGTATCCTTTCAGTTAGACAGTCCCATGTAAGATGTGAATTTGGAAAATAGTAGCTTGACCCAGAATCCGGGAAAAATGGAGGAAAAGACTCCAGTCACTGGTAGATCTTGGGCTCTTCATCACAGGACTCCGCTTTCCCCGTTGGCTTTATTGTCAGGCAGGCAGTCTCTGTGTAGTACTCCCAGGGCTCCATTATAGTATTCCAGTCTATCAGTCTCGGAAATTTCATTTACTGATTCATTAAAAAAAGAAACAAAACCTTAGCAGAACAAAACATAACATTTTATCCTGCCCATAGATTCTGTGAGTTAGGAGTTAGAAAAATATACAGTAGGGACAGCGTGTTCCTATTCCATGATATCTGGGTACTTAGCTGGAAAGACTTATTGGTGGAGGTGTCCCTTGATGTCAAGGGACCAGAATCAGCTGAAGGCTCATTCTCTTGTACCTGTAGCAGTTAGTACTGACTGTTGGCTGGAGCTGTCAGCTTGAACGAGTACATATAGCTACTTGGGCTTCCTTATAGTGTGGTGGCTGGGCTCCCAGATCAAGCACCCCAAGAGAAGAAGACACAGTATAGCACCTTTTATGACCTAGCATTGCAAGTCACATAGCATTATTTTGCCACAGAGACAAGCCTTGTGACATCAGTGAGGGGGAACACAGACAGCACCCCCCTCCTGCTGCACCTATTGATGGTAGAGGGGTCAAAGTCACAGTGGAAGAGCAGTAGGGATGAGAATTACTGTTATGGTCTCCTCTTTGGGAAAATATAATCTGCCACACAGTGGATTGACATCATCTCCTTCTCCACTGGTTCGCAATTAACTGTAACTCTGATTATATTAACTTGTACTACAGGCCCATTCTTACCAGTAGCCAGAGAAGCTTAATACAATCCTGAGGCTTCTGCAGAGTCACTATGAAGGGGTGCCCTATGAGGTGGTTGTGTTGTTCAGAACTGTCATATACCAGGGGCATGTTGGAGGTTAAATAAGAATATCATTCAAATATTGTATTGCCATGTTCCAGGAGATCATGGAGAATTCAACAGGTCGATTGGTGGTAATGCTCCCAGGTGGGGGAGCACACATCTAGGAGGCCGCTTCTTGCATTTGAGTGAGTTTGTAACTGGGCTTCTGTTGCCTAAACTTCAAAATGGAGTTATGAACTCATACTTCACAGGGTTGTTAAGAACATTAAATTAGATAATATATGTAAAGAGCTTACAGCAATAATTGTTACATTGTGAGTACTTAACATATATTTTTATTATTACCATTATAAGTACCTTGAAAGCTGAACTCTATGAAATCTGAGGCCTGTGACAATTTAGTGCAATAAGATGCTGGGCGGTGAACGGTGACCCTTGTGTTGTCACCCTTTGGATGCCTCTAGATCCCAGCAGAGCCCAAGTTCCCCTTTTGCTCTCACCAGGGCATGGTGAGGACAAAGGAACACTTTCTTGTCTGTGTGCTCTGCAGTGCCAAGGCAGCAGACGCTCAGTAGGAGAGATGACTGTTGAGGATAAGACACGGACACAAGCCACTGATGCCTCAAAATGTAATGTGGCAGAGTGAGTCGGGGCCATTTCACCAGTGATTATCCTGGGGGCAGTCAACGCTCTTGGTTGGAGAACCAGGGCAGCAGTCTGTGTGACCGCCTCCACAGGTTGTGGCAATATTCCTAGGGATCACTGGACTTCTAGGAGGTGGCAGGCCAAAGGCTTTCTTACAGTGTGACCCAGTGGGCGAGGAGCCAGTTGGTGAGGCCCCAGCAGAGGGAAGTGAATGTGTGCAGTGTCCAGGATGGTAGAAGTTCTCGGTCAAAGACAGAGTCCGCGCTCTACGGACAAGGGCACAAGGGCGTGGCTGCCAGATCCTGGCTCAGCCTCCAGGCTCCCTGCTGCTCCAGAACACAGAATCCTTGATTCCCTAATAGATTGGAGGCCCTGGTGGTGAGAAATGGTGTAGAAATGCTGGAGAAGGAGTCGACAGAGCAAACTGAAACTCCTTCGCACAGTAAGGAAGGCGCGCACCGAAGAACAGTTCAGAGAACCTAAACAGCTACGCGGGGCTGGGTCGTGGGAACGGAGAGGAGGCCACCGCAGGGCCGAGGAGGCGGTGCGGTGTAGTGGTGGCTGCAGCCAGCAGGGGACCAATGGGGCCACACCACCCTGCATTTGTGGAGGCGCAAATTTTCTACAAAAGCTTTCTTCCCGCCTTACTGTGGCACAAGCTAAGAAGAAAAGCGACCTACCAGCAGGGGTCCAAGATCTCTCCTGGTGCCCATGCAACTCATTTCTTTAAGTTTATACTATTCCAAGTGAAACAAACCAAACACCCCTCGAGCCGGTCCCTGCACCACCGGCCCGGGGTACCCCGGGAACGACTTCCCGGGAATGCAGAAGTTCACTAGGGTGTTTGTTTCCCGCGCCCGCGCACCTTGAAACCGGAAGCATAACCGGTCGAGGCCTGAAAGAGGCGCGCGGTGCCGCCACTGCCGAGAGCGCACCTTTTCCGCTGCGGATGCCTTCGCCAGCATGGCGGGCCAGGGGCAACAGCGAGCTGCGGCGGAGGGAAACCGAGCTGTGGCGGGAAGGCCGTCCCAGGGTCCCAAGTCCGGCTAGGAAAGCTGAAAAAGTGGCAGCGAAGCATTCCTGCGGGAGGGAGGGAGGACGACGGTGGAATAAAGCTTGTAGGAAGAGCGAAAGCGACACCGTTCGTCTATACCAGGATGGCCGAGTGGTTAAGGCGTTGGACTTAAGATCCAATGGACATATGTCCGCGTGGGTTCGAACCCCACTCCTGGTAGTTGTGTTTGCCTTTTCTTTTCAAGTACTTTATTATTTTTAATATACATTTCACATGGCATACCACCCTTTGGACTCAGGAACTCGGTATTCGGGCTGGGAGAGGTGGAACCCTCACCACGTGCGGTTCCTCTTCCTCTGGGCCTTACTCAGTGCAGGGAGTAGGCTTGGCGTGAGGGGTCCGCAGGCTCCCACAGGCGCCCACAGCCACCCTGGTTCCCGATAGGCGCCTCCCGGGGCCCAGGGTGCTCGCTGGCCTGCGCGGGACCGGGACTTGGCAGCCTTTCCTGCCCGGCTGTGCTCTTTCGCTATAGGGCTACAGCTGGTGACTTGGCCTGGGCGGGAAGGGCACTTGTGATGTGGCAGCGAGGCCTTTTTCTTTCTTTGCTCTTCTTCCTCTTCTTCTCCTTCTCCTTCTTCCTCCTCCTCCTTCCTCCTTCTTACCCCCCTCCACCCTCTTCCTCCCTCCCCTCCTCCTTCTTGTTCTTCCTCCCTCCTCTACCCTCCTCCCTCCTCCTCTCTCTTCCTTCCTCCCTCTTCCTTCTCCCCCTTCTTCTTCCTTTTTTCACCAAAATTAATTATATGCACACAGTTCTTCTAAAAACGTGAAGGCTAAGAGAGTGTGCATCATAGTTCAAAAATGGACTCTAACTTGCATTTGGCTTATACTTTTAGGGCCTACTTACCTACAGTCTTAAGCTAATTTAGATAAGATCTTTTGCTTTATTATATCCTTCTCTACAAGAATATGTTATCAGTGTCCTCTGATTAACAGGATTCTCTAAGTGAATTTAATTTAATGTAGCAACATATAAGATATTATTCAGTTTATAAAAGTTTAAATCAAAAGTGATTCAGTAGAAAGAACTCAGGCTGTGTGGTCAGACTTACCAGTTTTCCCAGGTTACCAGTCATTTGCAAGTAGCAAAATAATATTTACCTTCACAGAGTGATGACAAGGCTGTAACACTCTTCTCGGAAAAGTAGCTGTTTCATAACTCAGTTCCCTTCCTTTTTTTGGAGCCATTTCTTTGTGGAAAGTAGAAAAAAATTGTGCGTGTAGAAAGAAATCTTACCTTCTGTAGGCCAATTGGCAATTTTCAAAACATTTTTACATTCACAGTCTCCTTTCGCAGATCAGAGCATGCACCCACACTAATTATACCTAGGTGGTGGGTACAATTAGACATAATTTTCCTTAGAAAAATTTAAAAGTAGTATTTTTTTCACTTAAAATGACATATATAGAGCTAGAGGGTATTAGTTCTTAAAAACTGATATGTTAAAAATAGAACCTTGACTTCTGGCCAAGATGGAGGCATAGGTAGATACACTGTGCCTCCTTGCACAACCAAAAGAAGGGCAACGACAAATTTAAAAACAAAAAACAATCAGAACTGACAGAAAATCGAACTGTATGGAAGTCTGACAACCAAGGAGTTAAAGAAGAAATATTCATCCAGACCGGTAGGAGGGGCAGAGAGAACTCAAGGCAAGATGGTGGCTGGCGCAGTGGGCAGTCCCACATCTGTGTGTAGGTAAACTGGAACAACCACGAGGAACAACTGGGAGTGAGACAGACCACACAACCCTGGTCCCAGCGCAGGGAAATAAAACCTCAAAACCTCTGACTGTAAACACCTTTGGGGGTTGCGATGGTGGGAGAAACTTGCAGGCTCACCAGAGAATTCGTTGGAGAGACCCACAGGGTCCTAGAATGGATACAAACCCACCCACATGGGAACCAGCACCAGAAGGGCCCAGTTTGCTTGTGGGAATTGGGGGAAGTGACTGAAAGCCAGCAGAGACCTGAACAAGCCCCATTGTTTCCTCTTGGACCCCTCCCCCACATACAGCGTCACAACCAAGCAACTAGATTGTCCCACCCAGGTGAACACCTAAGGCACCCCTTATTATGTAACAGGCAGGCTGAGACCAAAAAAAAAAAAATGGTCCAAATGAAAGAACGTATCAAAGTTCCAGAAAAAAATACAACTAAACGATGAAGGGATCTGATAGCCAGCCTATCAGATGCAGAGTTCAAAACACTGGTAATCAGGATGCTCACAGAATTGGTTATGTATAGTTGCAAAACAGAGGAAAATGTGAAGGCTATGAGAGGTAAAATAAAGGAAAATGCACAGGGAACCAGTAGTGATGGGAAGGAAGTGGTACTCAAATCAATGGTTTGAAGCAGAAAGAAGAAAGAAACATTCAACCAGAACAGAATAAAGAAATAAGAATTTAAAAAAACGAGGAGAGGCTTAAGAACCTCTGGGGCAACTTTAAACTATCCAATATCCTAATCATAGGGGCTCCACAAGAAGAGGAAGAGCAAGAAATTGAAAACTTATTTGAAAAAATAATGAAGGAGAACTTCCCTGTTCTGGCAAAGGAAATAAACTTCCAGGAAGTCTAGGAAACTCAGAGTCCCAAAGAAGTTGGATCCAAGGAAGCATACAGCAAGGCACATCATAATTACATTACCCAAGATTAAAGAGAAGGAGAGAATCTTAAAAGTAGCAAGAGAAAAGGAGACAGTTACTTTTAAAGAAGTTCCCATTAGACTATCAGCTGATTTCTCAAAAGAAATCTTATAGGTAAGAAGGGGCCTGAAAAAAGTATTCCAAGTCATGGAGAGGCAAGCACCTACATCCGAGATTACTCTATCCAGCAAAGCTATCATTTAGAATGGAAGGACAGACAAAGTGCTTCCCAGATAAGGTCAAGTTCAAGGAGTTCATCACCACTGAATCCTTATTATATGAAGTGTTAAAGGGACTTATCTAAGAAAAAGAAGACAAAATATATGAACAGTAAAATTATAACAAACTCACAGCTATCAACAACCAAACCTAGAAAAACAAAAACAAACTAAGCAAACAACTAGAACAGGTACAGAATCACAGAAATGGAGATCACATGGAGGGTTATCAGTGGGGAGGGGGAGGGGAGAATATGGTGTGGGGGGGAAGTTACAGAGAATAAGAAGCATAAATGGTCTACAAAATAGATGGGGGAGGTTAAGAATAGTATAGGAAATGTAGAAGCCAAAGAACTTACATGTACGACCCATGGACATGAACTAAAGGGAGGGAATGCTGGTGGGAGGGGGTTGCAGGGTGGAGGAGAATAAAGCGGGAGGGGGGGGGAATGGGACAACTGTGATAGCATAATCAATAAAATATATTTAAAAAAACAAAAAATAGAATCTTTACTTTTCCTTGCAAAGGAGACTTATTAGACTATATTTTTCAAAATTCTTAAAATATTTTGTATTTAAATTTGAATCACTTGTAAGTACAGTACTACTAAGCTTAGAATGATTTTACAATGATTATTTTAACAATAAGAAATTAAGTCACTTCTTTGAATTATAAATTAAGAGGGTGGATTTATAAGCATTCTTATTGTGGGTTTGAACTAGTTGTAAGTTATTCAAACTTGTTTGAGAATTTTCTACTGGACTTCTTAAAACTGTAGGAAAAGTGTTGCCAGTACATTTCAACAGTGACATCTACTGGTTGGTTTTAGGAAAATTTATTTGTTAAATTCTGTCTGCTTTATTCTGATTATAACAATCCAGATAATGTGTTGTTTCACAGTTACTGTGTTTAAGACCACATTAAGGCTATTTTAAGTCCAGCCAGTAAATTGACTTTATTTTTTCTTTTTCAATTATTAACTATAAATATTCCATTGAAAAGAATTCCAAATCACTGATACAATTGCACAAGCTGTTATTTTAACTGTATGAAGCTTCATCTTATCATATCCATTATCTTTGTTTGTTTCAATATAATATTTTTTTTCAAAATCCAAAACTGACTATGAAATTGAAAAAGAATAGAGATTTGGATTAGCTCTCAGCTTTAAAACACAGAAGTCATGTACAATTTGAGAAATCCTGACCTAGAAACTTTGTTTTGTCCTTAGTAACAAGATAGAATTTGGAAATCTTAATTATTCCCTTTGTTTTACATTTTGTTTTTAGATACAACTGCAGCTAATTAACGAACAACTTGAATGCATGTCACACATTTGCCAATTGTTCAAATGAGATAAATGATAATGCCCCAAGTTTTAATGAGTCTGTTCAGTTACAAAAATGCCATGTAAGAGTCAAGGAGCATGACCAGGTTCCTCACGTCCACTCTAGTGCTGGATAGAGGGCTGTCGGGTACTGCCTGATTCATTGGGAACCACCTGGTTCCATTTTCATCTAACAGACTTTGGTGCTTCTGACCCACTTCACAGAGTGCCTGGCAGCGAAGCAGTAATTGCCCTGGGTCATTAATGAAGTACAATGGAAACTGTCTCTAAGTTGTCTGGTATCTCTAGAAATTAGTGAACTCTGGAGCGGTCAGTCCTTCTTCAGTCAGCAAGGACCCCAATGCCAGAGCAGCAAGAATATAGTAAATAAGGAAATATAGTTAATGTAGGCATTCTCACACTTCTTTTTCTTCTCCCCCATCTCTTTCTTAAGTAGGCTGGACTTTATCTAGTTAGGAGAATCATGATTCAGAAGCCCAAAGAAGCAAACATGTAAGTAGTTTTGGGGTCATTTCTATCTGGGTAGGTTACACATACATTCATGTCTCAATTTTATCTTTGGGTTTAGGATGTATTTTCAGCCAATGTACTCATTGCTATAGTGGTGAGGCTAGCAGTCACTGAATAGGGTAACATTTTAATTGTACTGAGAAGATGGATTATTAAGAGAGTCGCATATTTGTCTCAGTTCTACCATCTTCTTTATGCATGGTGAAACACACAGCATGGGTCCTAAAGTACGGAGCTGCGATTAAGAGTCAGCCAGCCCAAATTTTAATCCTGTCTCCACCCTGATCAGCCATGTGACTTTGGGCTGGATATTTAGCTTCTCCAAGTCTTTGTGTTTTCAACTCTAAAATGGGTGTGATAAAAATGCCTCTCAAACAATTGGTTGTGAGAATTAAGTGTGATGTTGATAAAGTGCTTACAAAGTGCCTGGTATGATCAGGCACCTAATGATCAATGGGTTAATCTATTTGTTATACTTTAGCGATTCTTATAACCTGTACCTATGAGTTATAACTATGAGACCAGTTTTGCAATAAACATGAAATGAATAGGACCTTTATTTTGCTGTTGGGTATACATTGTACTGACCATAGTAACTGCAATAAAGTGTGCTTGTTGGCAAAAGGTACAATCTTTTAAAGACATGGCATTTGGGAGAGACGCATAGATTGCATTCTTCTGATTTGTTCGTTAAACATTTTTCCATTCAAGTCTTTAAATGCCCAATTTTCCATTATAAGAAAATCTCTTAAACAAAATTCTGGGTAATTCCTTGAATAATTTTTATGTTGAAAAATAGCACAGAGTTCTAAAGTCTAGCTTTTCAAAGTCACGATAAGTGAACTTGCTGTTTTCCCTTGAGTGGCACACCCACCGGGTTAGTCACCAGTAACTATATTAAGGATGTTGTTCACATTTTTTAAACACTAGCAATTCTGACCCACCCAGTTCAGCTTCAATTTTAGATACAATCAGACTTAAGTTTTTTTTATTCCACATAAAAAAAAAACAAGAAACCCCTATCACTTGGAAGGTGCGCAAAATAGTTTATAATGCTTTTAAGTGTGGCAGAGTGGTTCATAGAGAAGAGACTGGCATTGAAGTCTGTGACGCAGGAGAGCTCTTTAACTGTGATTCAGTGCAATGCCTAATTCTATTAGGGCATTACAAAGAACAATATGAAAAGTGCACAGGGAACCACAATGAAATTTTAAAGTGCCCTAATGAATTGAAATGATTTCAGTAATATACTAATTGAATCAATCAGTCCATTTCTTTAATACTGACTTTAGTCTTCTAAGAATGGTCCTGAGACTAAAGTGAGAGGGGGATGAATTTGCCTGATTCCAGGCGAAGAAGACCCTGGGTGGATCTGGAGTGAGAAGATCTTCTCACTGGATTTCTCCATTCTGTTTCCACATCTCAGACTGTAAGTCAGCCTAATGCCTGCTGATAAACTACACAGCTCTTCCTGCCTTTTGCCCATGTTTTCAAAATGTCTAAGAAAGTCTTGTCGAGTCTTGTACAGAAATACCAGTACCGAAAGCTGGGCAACCTTTAGTTCTAACTGAGCAGTTTATTCTTGCAGTGAGCATTTTTTTCAGTGACCCAAATGGGCATGCTATGCTGGTGTAGCAATGGGTAGGAAAGACAAGGTCCTGTCTTCACAGATCTTACATGTTATTGGGGAATACCGGCATTAACCAACTAGTCATGACAGTAACTTTGTCACAGTTGTAGGTTCCTCCTACAACTGCAGGGCACAGTTCAGAGAAGAGGAAAAGCAGAGACCTTTCACAGGGTGGATGGGATGTGAATGGAGGATGGTCAGTAGCCATCTGCCCATCACCAGGAGAGAGCCTGAATTCATCCCACAGAGAAAGAGAGAGAGGGAGAGAGGGAAGGAGGGGGAATGGAAGGAAGGGAGAGAGGGAGAAGAGAAAAAAAGAGTGAAGGAAGGTAGAAAAGAAGGAAGGAAGGGACTGGGAGGGGGTCTTCAAAACCTGACTTGAATTCTTGGGTCCAGTTGCTCTGGATTCAGTGCCACACTTGGTTTTCCAAGTTAAGACAGTAAATTCCTCTATTGTGTGTGAATGGACACACGTTTGTGTTGGCTTCTTATGATTTGAAGCTACAAGTGTCCTCGCTAACATGGCTTTTAAGTATTGGAATAAAGTTGAGTATCTTCTTGAATATCAATGGAGAAAAATATTGTAATATTTCAGAAGGAAACAGGTAACGGCCTTGAGATTTAATCATGGGCTTGTTGCATGTTAGAGTTGGGAGGGATTTACTTAGACACCGCTTCTGATAAGGCAGAAACAACCCACTGACCTCTCCTGGCAGAAGTAAACTGTGGTCCTTAGTTGTAACGGCATGGGACCTGGGGACCTTCTGGATGAATGTGGGGCACTTTTGGCTTGTCATAATAACATGCAGGGTCTACTGCCATTAGGGAAGGTGTGCTGGGCATGCTGCAGTATATGAGAGTCTCACATGATGAAGAGTTATCCTTCATCCTGCAAGATTTAGGAATGTCCAACAGGACACTCCTGTAGGTTAAAAGCCTGTTTCTCTGAACCCACAACCTAACTTCATTTTTCATACTAAACACCAAATGTTTTCTCCAGCTTTCAACGTGCAGTGCATTTTCCAAGAGCACAACTGCCATGTAAATCAAGGGAAAATTGTGCTTTGCTTTATTCAGAATTCCGTCGAGTTAGTGCACATGTGGGAAAACTTACATCACTCGCACTAAAAGACTAGTGGCATTGGAGTCACTGGTTCCCCACACCTGCCTCTGCATACATTTGTAGCTGTTGTAGTCCTGATGACTCGCTGGGCTCCGTCTCTGTAGTTGTGCTCTAGCACTTACAGATCGAGATATGATGCAGGACCAGAAGTCTTCAACCTCCTCACTCATCAAGCAGGCTTTTCATCCCCACACTGACTCATTTGTTCCTTTGCAGAGATAGGCACAGCTTGCCTGCTCATGCCCCTTCCTGGAACAGCTGCTTCCCAAATCCTGCTGAGGCCAAGCGTGCAGGATCGCATCACCCCAGCCTCCTTGCCACCGTTGACTAGGCCAGGGATGGGCGCCTGAACCAACGGGGCCAATTACATTCTCTCCCAATAATTTGGATTATAAATTTACTGCAGGGATATATAAGGTCATTTTCTGCTACGTGCACAGAGATGCAAGACAGTTTGATGTGCAGAGAGAAAAGGATGAAGCAAGTACATGGATAAAAACAAAGATGAGTGGCCACGTGGCCCAACAGAGAAAAAGATACTGGTGAGCAGCTGCTTTGGTCCTCAGTGGATTTCCTATTCAAGTTCCAGACTTCAGGAAGCCTGGCTGAGTACTGTGCTAATCTTGCTTGTGATAAAATGACCCCCGACACAGAAGATTGCCTTTGGCTGGTGGTATCAGTGCACCAGCTCTTTAAGAACTGAGAGTCAAGTAGAAGGAGTCTTGAGCTACCCTCTGGTTTAAATTTCTCCTCTAACACTCTGCTGCTTCATGTGTCTCACTTGAACTTATATAACTGATTTTTAAAAACTTGTATTTGAAATAATTGAACATTTTCTGAAAGGTGGAGATATAGTACATCCTTTACTCAGATCCCTAGATTATTAAGATTTACTACATTTGTTTAATCTCTCTTTCCCCACTGTGTCTCTAATTTTCTAAATCGTTGGAGAGTGAGTTATAAATATGATGCCCCATTACTCCCACATGTTTCCTAAAGCACCCGGATACTTTCCTACATTACTACAATATAATCATCAACATTAGGACATGGATATTACCATCTAATCCCCTGTCTTCAGAAGTGTCCTTATATATAGCTTTTCCTTTTGGGTCCATGTCTCCTGTCTAGGCCCTTCAATAGTCTCTCAGTCTTTTCTTCACATTTGTGACCTTGACCCTTTTGAAAGTACAGAACAGTTATTTCGATAGAATACCCCTCAATTTACATTTGTCTTGTATTTCCTCATTAGTAGATCCAGGCTATTAAATTTTGACGGGGATACCACAAATGCGATGCCATGTTCTTCGTGTGCATGATATCAAGAGGCATATGATACCAATTCATCCTATTTTGGTGATGTTGACTTTTACAACTTATCTAAGGTGATATTGGGTAGGTTTCTCCACTGTTAATTAGCCTCTATTCATCAATTGTTTCTGTCTGAAACAATTATTACTATGATTTTTGCCAAATGGTGTTTTTTTTTCTATAAGTACCATTGTTCTATGTTTCTTAGTTGGCATTCTCCTATCAGAGGGACTTTTATCTTCTCCCTCACATATTAATTCATTTACTTCCTTATATCAGTATGGGCTCGTGGACTCATATTTTATTCAATTGGTTGTAATCCATATAATCACTAACTAAAACTTGGCTGTTCGAATTTTCCCCGACTTGGCCAGTGGTAGCCCCTTCAAGCTGGTCAGCCCTTCTTCCTGTCTCTTCGCGCATGCCAGCCAAGTGGGCCCAGTCCACCTGCTCTGACCTGACACCAAACCTACCTCTGGGCCGCATCCATATCCCACGTGGTTATGAATCCAAATGATGAACCTGAAATAGCTGTTTAAGCAGCTTTTATTTCAGCTATTCTTTTAAGTTATTCAGATCACTTTGGATTTTGATTCTGTCATCCAAATGCATTCGTTGTCTTTCTTACTTTTGATCTACCCAAGCATTTCATACATTTTTATTTAAATTATTGATAAAATCTTGAACATAACATGGGGGAGACTTTCCTGTTATTAGAGATATTCTTTCCAGGTGGAATCGATACATTAATATACACTCTTTGTATGTCATTGTTCAACCAGCTCCAAACTTACTTTTAAGGACTACGTTGTTTGGATTTGTTTGTTGCAATCACAAGATATCCTGAGAAATGTGTTTTAATAGTGTCCCAAAATTAAAATGCATTCTGTCTGTGCATAGTAAAGTGACCTTATAAAATATATAATAAAATTATGTCAGTTTGACCTAAGATGTTATTAATGAATCCATGCTGGCTTCTACTGTTTATTGCTTTCTTATCACAGGGGTTAAGTAACTTGCTCAAGTATGACTACTAAGTGCAGTAGTGGAATTTGAACCCAGGCCTGTGTATCTCTACCGTCTTACTTACTCTTTCACAACACCCCCATCAGTTACATGGGGACAGAGAAAGGACTTTCTCTTTCTGATTTTATGTTGCACCACTTTAATGACATATTGTCAGAATGCAAGTTCTGGTCCACAGGTGTACCCAAGGGCAAGCCAAAGGTTAACCTGGTAGGGCCCAGGAGTTACCACTGCCTCAGGTCCCTGGGTGTATACACAGGTAGCCATTCTTCACAGTTTCTCGAACCCGTTCCCAGGATGGCCCATTTGTTGTATGGATTGAAACCTAACTTAGAAAAGCAGGTTTGAGTCTCTAATGAAAAGTAAAGCATTTCTAAAGCACCATAAGGGAATTAAATTATTTGTACATGTGAAATATTTATCCGACATTATTTTATCTCTCAGAATATCAACACTTCCAGTTAATACTTAAAATTTCTATGCAGCGGTTTAGTTCAAGGAAAAGTTGTGAATTTTTGTTGTCCTCTTTTTTAACACTTTTTATCTAAGGCTCACTCCAGCTTAGAAATGCCACAAAAGCTATGAAAGCTATGAAGTTGGCTTTGCTAGACATAAAACAAGAAGAGGAAACAACCAGAAATCTCCTTAAATACTGGGAGTAGTTCATTGACACTGTTCTGCTAGATTTGGTAGAATTTTTGTGTGCAAAGATCAAATTCTTGAGGTTGTGGTAGCATTGAAGGGGTAAGAACAGGGGAAGAGGAAAGATTCTGAACAAAGAGGGATTTAAGTTGATTAGTGGGGAGAAAAATCCCCGAGGAGGAGTCTGCAAACTGGAGAGAAGCGGTGGGAGTCCTCCTTGGAACACTTAGACAGGAACTGCACACATTAACAGAGGCACTTCTGTAGGGAACAGTCCCAAACTGGCCGGCACTCAAACTAGTCCACCCACCGTGACTTGGCCACTGACGGTTCTCGAGCTTCTGGGGTAAGAGCCGCCTGCCCACCACCCCTCCAGAAAATGGCCTGCGGGCCCCTAAGCTTTTGTGTGCACAGGCTGACCACCCGTACTGGGCTGTACCTGAAGCTGTACAAGCATGAGGACCCTTGAAAAGAATCCTATGAGATTATTGATTTTATATATACAAATATCCTTTTTTCTCCACAAAATCTATATATGAAAGTAGTAGCTCCATCTTTTGTTGTCATCAAGTAAATCTAGATATTTTCTCTTGGCTTTATTTATCGTTCAGACAACAACATTGCTGAGCCTACTGGCTGTGCCTCTCCCCATCAACAGCCTGCTTCATCCACAGTAACGCAAACACGCTGTGTGCAGGGCACGGAGCTTCCTGGGATAAAGAGCACATTGTGCAGCTGTTCTCTCAGCGGCAAGCGGCACTGTGACTAAGTTTGGCCAATGACTTATACGTAGAAGTATTGCTGAAAAGCTTCCGGGAAAACATCCTTAAAAAACTGTGTGGCATGCTCTTTGCCAGCTCCTGGGAACATGGATTGATGGCTGGTGCTTTGACCATCCCACTGGACCATGAGGATGAAGGTCACAGCCTAGGGTTGGAAGAGAAGTGAGCTACAAAGAGCTTTGTCCTTAAGCCTTAGTAGAGCAAAGCCACTATCCCATCTCTGGACGACCCACCTTCAGACTTCCATGAAGACGGAAATAAATTGTTATTTAGGGATGATTTCTTTATCTGCAGCCAATGCTTGTCCCACTTGCTGTTTGTACAAATCAGTATAAATGTTAGTATTACTATAAGAAATGCAAAGAAGCAGTCACTGACCATCATCCATACTAACACTTCAGCGCTTTTTTTCTGTCTTTTTTTTTTTTTTGCCACATGTCCTCTCAATCCTGCTCTGGAATACTGACATACAGTTTAAAAGAACAGTCAGATTTTCCATCTCTCTACCAGCATAGTGATGAAGGGGTTGGGGGGACACTCACATGCTTTTTTGCTTCTATGTGAAATTACAGTGAACTAATATTAAGGTGCCAAGCAAAGCAATCAGTAGCCTCTCCATATTTTTTTCAAGGTTTTTGTTGTTCGTTTTAACACATTGAAGAAGCAAAAGAGTTTCTGAAATTGAAAGTTCTGGTCTCATTACTATGTTCCTCCTCTCTGCTTCCCTAAGGACCCTCAAATACATGAGATTAAAACACAGGAGAAAGGCGGGCTAGAGACAAAATGGAAGTCATCAACCTACAGGAGACAATGAAAGCGAAGGGCTGAGTACGATCATGTAAGAGTGAGGGGTGAGTGAGAAGAGAGTCTCCAGTGGAGTACTGCAGGAAGTCCATCTCTATGCAATGGGCAGAGAAAGAGAACTCCCTGATGAAGACTGTGAAGGAGGGCTCAGAGATTCTGGAAAAAGTGAACATTATCAATGCCTTTTCTTGATCAACAGGAAATAAGTTATGAGTTGATATTCCTTGGACCTAGCAACTAGGAGGTCATTGGTGATGGCCGATGCAAAGAGAGGTTCAGGTGGCAGGGATGGGGCTTGGAGAGAGGTCCAGGTAGAAGGAGGGGCTGAGATTCTGTGTGTAGACTATCCAAGGCTATATCCAGCACACAAACTAATTTGGCCGCTTTTTGTTTGCGTTCAATGGCAAAGTCAATTGTTTGATTGATTGGACTTTTCAAGTCTTTTGAGGCAAATTAATATTTGTATGCAAACCCAGACTATGTCAGAAGAACGAGAAAACTGGAAAGCAGCCTTTTTTGGAGGGTAAAATTTCCTTATGGCAGGCACTGTAGTCCTGCCTAAGGCCCTCTTGTGGGCATCTGGAAAAGGCAGGAAGCACTAATGGCCACCACTAGCCTGAACATTTACTTTAGCCTTAAAAGGCATTAAAGATCAGAGCGACGGCTCTATTGTATCCAAAATCGAGCACTTATCTCGAGGAAGGAGGCTGAAATCTGGAAGGGAAGAAACCTACGCAAAGTGACTGAGAAATTGACTTGCCTTTTGGGGGCCTGGAATTAGGATGGCAATTTGGAACTTGGAAGACTTTTTGTGTTTTTCCCCCACTGTGTTTTCTATAATTACTTCCTTTTTACAAAAGCCTGGTATTCTCTATTCCTGTCAAGACAGCTTCTTCTTTTTATCTCTGTTTCTCAGTGCCTTGCGTTATCACTTGCTAAATATATTTCACCATTTTATTTACTTGGGGCTGAAGTGCTGATACCATTATGTGACTTCTCTACATCAACTCCAAGCTGCACTTTTCAAAGACAAATCACTGTAATTATTTATTGTCTTGAAAAGAAGCAGGAGGTGTAAAAGCCAAACTAATGTGCACCTTTAGCCCGCCCGAATGACGCTTTGGAAACCAATTGCTCAGAACCCTAAACTTTGCCTCTGTATTTCCAGATCCTCTAATAGTTATCAGATAATTGAGAACTGTGAAATGAGTGGGAAGTTTTTGCTTATTTTTCAAAGATTTCCAACAATAGCGACATATTTATAACGATTTTTGATGAGTCCTACATTAACCTTCAAGGGCTGGTTGGCTCATCAACAAACTCAGAAATAAACTGGAAACTTGAGACTTGGGATTTCGAGTGAAGGTTCAAAACTAGGACAATGGAAGTTTTTATTCAGTTGATTTGGTTTATTTTTAGAAGGCATTTTATCCCACTATGAATTTTCTTAAGTAACAAAATGCAATCATAATTACAATTTCAAATTCCCTTCTCTTTGTGGTGGCAGAAAAAGAAGTTTGCTAAAAATCATTTCCTATTCCAGTCTGATGCAGAGGAAGAAGTTTCCTGAAAATTTTTTCCTCAGGTGGATGGGTAAAAGATGGCCCATGTAATTACCTTGAACTGACTTCATAAGGACGATATGTATAATCATTGTTTTCATTCAGGAAATATACCAGTATCAGGGACTTAATGTCAAATACAACCTCTTATTCCAAAATGGGTTGCCACGTTCTGCTAAAAATATTTATTTTCTGCTGCAAAAATTTCTTGGTTTATTGTTTGCGAGCGCCTCCCAGGCCCTAGGGAAAAAAAAACCTTGGCTGGTCAGAAGTGGTTCATGTTTTTCTGCTCTCTACTCCTGCCATTTCTATTTTAAACACTTTCAAAATACACTCTTGCAAATGCATACTACACAAGAAAATGTTTGTGGTGTTCAAGAAAAAACCATAGGCCCAAAACGGCATCACTCGTGCTAAAAGCCCATGATAACAAACCTAGATTTAATACCTGCTCAAATTGCGGTTTCAACCTCTACCATAAACATGATCGTAATGAACCCGTCTGGAATATTCTGGTCAAGCACCTGGAAGGTAATCTGTCACTTGGGCCCTCTTCTGATCCCCTGAAAAAGCAGAGGCAATATGCACAATCAAAACCCTTCTCCCAAAGAAAGGGTGTCCTGGCCCCCAAATAACCCTTTCTTTTCTTGTGTTAATAGTTCCCTTTTTCCTATAAAAACCTTCCATTTTATACAACCCCTCTAAGCACGCTCCTAGTTGCTAGATGGGATGTGATGGATTCACGAATCCTTTACTAAAGCCAATGATATCTTCATATTTACTGGGTTGAATTTTGGTTGGTGGAAAATATTATGGTTTAATTCTGTCTCCCAAAAACAAGTTTTTACATGATGGAAGGTAATCACCAGCAGAAGCCAAGAACATAATTTGCAGAATTCCAATTCCAAAAGCTAACTGATAGAATTATCTATTAAATTTACATGAATTTATAAAATTTACTGTTTGCTTTTACAAAATGTTTGCTTTTTCAAATTTTCAGTATTTTATATGGGAATCTTTCAGTGTATACTCTTTTTTCTTATTCTACAGGATTGTTTTAGCTGGATTCTGATTTATTTTAGGTCATTTTAAATTAGAAATTAAAATTTAAAGCCAACAGAGATGTGAAAATATTCCTGTGACACTAATCAATAAGTTCGTAAACTTGATAAATCTGCCACTCGGTCATTTGGCAAACTTGCTTGATACAAACTTGATGTGTGGTGACTGGATTAAGACACGGCCACCCTGTACTGGGTAAGGGTACCCTGCATTACATCTAGTGTGCCATTCACATGGACTGTGATATGAATGAGCCACTCAGAGTTCCATGAAACCCTGGGTCCGACGTAGATCACAAGATGTCTGGCCCAGGTCAAGTAGCACAGTGGGAGCTCCAGGAACCAGACCCACAATTCCAGCCAGTTTGGAGGAGCACACACGTCTGAGAAGTTCCTGTAAACGCCAACTAAAGGGATAAAGCGGGGCCAGCAGCACAGCCTGAAGGGTGTGTTAGAATCCTCCGGAGGAGAATTTAAAAATCCTTATATCCAGGTTTTACCCCAGATCAATTAAATGAGAATTTCTTGGTGGGATCCAGGCATGGACATTGAAAAAAAAAATCTTCCTAGGTGACTGCAGTATTCACCAGCTGTATAATAAAGAATCTGATGTATTTGTCCTCAGTTCCTTGAGGGGAAACTCTAAATTCTGGGAATTTCCCCAGGGATAGGGGTATCTTTGTTATTCCCAGTGGGCTGTTGAACCGCATCTGAGTTTATGTTAAAGAGATGATTCAGAGTGGGGACTGGCCACGACCAAAAGACCGACCGGATGATCAGAGAGTTGAGTCTCCGAGCCACAGTGAAGTTAGCCCAACCTCTCAACTCCAGGAAGGGGAGGAAGGCTGGCATTTGAGTTTAGTCACCTGGCCAGTGTTAATATCAACCATGCCTACATAATGAAATGCCAATAAAAACTGGGAACGCGGTTTTGGGTAGCTTACTGATGGTGGGCACATGGATGTGCTAGGTGGTTGACGTGTCCTGATTCCATGGTGAGAGGGCACGGAAACTCTGTATTTGGGACCCTCCTGCACCTTACCCTTTGTGTCTCTTCATTTGGCTGGTCTTAATTTGAATCATCGATAAGAAAACTATAATCGTAAGCATAGCGCTTATCTGAGTTTTGTAAGTTATTGTAGGAAATTATTGAACCTGAAGCAATAGTAGGAACTCCTGAGTTTATAGTGTCTGAAATAAGGCAGTCTTTTTAGGGTACTTCACTTAAACATGTGGAATCCAATGCTAACTGTGGGTGGTTAGCATCAGAATTGCATTGTAGTATTGCAGTAACTGAGTTGTGAACTAGTGTTCTAGGAGAAGGTGGTTCAGAGCATTAAGTGCCAGGATCAAATCATCCAACCAGGTTAGGGCAGGGAGACTAGCAGGGTCCAACTAGGAGAGGGGGTAGGGTAGGTATGGAAAGAGGTGAAAAGCAGACAGGAATGAGGCACAGAGGCTTGGCCTCAAAGTCCCACATGGGAAGGAGAGTAGAAATTATGAACCAGGACAAAAGGTGGGTTAGTCAGGCAACGAGCCTTTGTATTGTGGGACACTACAGCTCAGGGCTCTAACAATAAGCTTTGTTGTTCCTGGAAGAGGACTTCGGTACAGATACACAGACTCTTTCCAGCATCACCACGACCACCAAAAATCATTGGAGGGAAGCTTCCTGTTTAACCAGTACTGGTTTTGTGATGCAGGTAGAATTGAACCAGCTGGTGCCAAAATTATCACTAGTATGGCTGGATCAATCTGAAGTCAGTAAGTACAAGATTTAAATAATTTAGATTCTTTTCTTAAGTGGTTTCTCAAAAAAAATAATATGCTGACTATACAGTAATTTCAGTATGTCTTGGTGTCTTGGATTTCTTGATATTGAAGTCTGAATGAGACGCTCTTGTTAAAGTTGGATTGTCACTGAGAAAGGTGAGCTGACTGGCTGGCTTCCAGGAGATATCTCAGGTGGCATTTTATCCTGATGTGTTTGCTGAGTCCACCATCTCTTTCAGCTTTCCATGTGCTTAGTGTCCATCTTGCTGACACTAGAGTTAGTTCAGTTTGGACAAGTCGACTCACGCTGAGTATGCTGCAGGAGTCTGAAGTACATAAGCCAGAATATGTGTTAATTCATAATGTATTGGTATGACTGGGCTTTCTCTATACATAAAACTACTCGGGGAAAAAATTTAGAAGAATGTCACATGATGAGTATGCAGTGAAAACAAGTCGAATCGGTTGTCCCTCACTTAGCATTCCTAATGGCTTGAGTAGGACTTGATGTGTGTAGCCCATCTCCACTGTGGGGCTGTGTGTACCCCCATGGGGGTACCAGCCCTCTTTTCTTCTGTGACCAGCCTTCAGGCTGGCTGCACACCACTGGCTAGGCCCTGCAGCGATGGCCTCTGCAATGGTCCCTTTGCTTTGCTTTCTTTGCTGACCAGTGTTCTCTGTGGATTGATTCTTCTTTATTTGGATGTGTTATGAACTTGCATGAGGTTACTCCAAATCCTTCAGGGCTCAGAGCCATTCTGTTTCTTTATCAAGGTGATTTTATTTACACAGTTCTGTGGTCCATTATGGAGTGATTTTATGTTTGAATCTCAAGAGATAATTTTTAAAATTATTCTTATTGTTCTTCTAATTTAAAAATGTTTTTTTATTATTGGGAAGTACATAAAACATAAAACTCATTCATAATTCCACTACCTTACTGGAACATAGTTATATTGCTTAACTCACAAAATTTGTTTCTGTGTTGCTGAGTTATTTTTTTAAACAATCTAGTGAGGTATAATTTACTTACAATATTCATTTCTTTTTAGTGTACAATTCAGTGATTATTAGTAAATATGAGAGTTGTACAACCATCATCACAGTACAATTTTAGAACTTATACGAGTGTATCAGTTCAAACTGATTCCTCGGACCCATTTGCCGCCAATCCCCCCATTCCAGCCTCCTGCTCCAGACACAACTAATCTACTTTCTGTCTTTACAGACTCGCCTATCTAGACAGTTCACAGAAATGGAATCATTTGATATTTAATCTTTTGTTACTGGCTTTTTTTTTCATTTACCATAATGTTGGTAAATGAGGCTCATCCATGCTGCATCGTGAAGTAGTAATATGTTCCTTTTTATCACAGAATAGTCTTTCATTGTTTGGATATATCACATTTTATTTTCTATTTATCTCTTGATGGAAGTTTGGATGGTTTCTACTTTTTTGGCTATTGTGAATAATAATACTATAAACACTTATGTGCAAATCTTTGGTGAACATATGTTTTTGTTTCTCTTGGGTACATACTTAGATATGAAATTGCTGTACTATATGGTAAATTTATGTCTAACAGTTTAAGAAACTGTCAAATTCTTTTCTAAGGTGCTGCACTATTTAAAATTCCCATTAGCAATGTATCGTTTCCAGTTTGTTCACATCATTGTCAGCACTTGGGATTGTCTGACTTTTTGATTACAGCCATTCTGGTGGGTATGAAGCAGTATGTAATTGTGGTTTTAATATGCATTTTCCTAATAATTAATGATATTAAGCATCTTTTTATGTGCTTATTAGCAACTTATATATCTTCTTTGGTGTAATGTTCATCAAGTCTTTATTCCATTTTTAAAATCCAGTTGTTTTTTATTGTTGATTTGAAAGAGTTCTTTATATATTCTAGATACTAGTGCTTTATCAGCTTTATGATTTGCAAATATTTTTCCCTTTCTGCAACTTATCTTTACATTTTCTTAATCATGTCCTTTGAAGAATAAAAGATTTTAATTTTGAAGTTGTCCAGTTTATCATGCTTTTACATTTTGCTTTAGGATGTATTTGGAGTTACTTTTTGTGTATGATGTGAGGGAAGGATCTAAATTCACCTTGTTGCATGTGGACATCCAACTATTCTAGCACCATTTGTTGAAAAGACAATTTACGTTCAATCACCTTGGCCCCTTTTTTCTAAAATCAATTGACCATGAATGTTCCTGAGCTCTAAATTCTGTTTCATTGATTTATGTCTTTTTTAATATTAATACCACATTGTCTTGATTGTTGTAGTTCTACATTGAGTTTTGAAGTTGGGAACTTTGTTCTTTTTGGCAGTCCTACTCTGCTTTTTGAATTATAGTCACCACTTGATATAGCTTTTCTGTCTTCTCTATTGCTGCCAGGTCCTACACATGGTTGCTACC
>CM052541.1:176317196-176334036 GCA_028533065.1 Trachops cirrhosus
CTTCTATTGATTCAAGAAATACAGTGTGGTGATTAAGCATTCCACTTTTGGCATTACTCGCAGCCCAAGTTCAAACCCTGACTTTGGCATAGCTTGGCTGTGTAACCTTCTGTTACTCAATTTTTCCAAAACTCAGTTTCATTATCTGTCAAATAAGGCTAATTATACATATGTGATAGAGTTGTGATTACATCTTTAACATATTTGGCATAGTGCCTGGTGCATAATAAAAGTGAGTAATATATAAAAAGTATACCTGTGTTGTAAGTAACATTTCCATTGTGTGGATATATATCATGTTTATTCACTGTTGACATACGCTTGGGGTGTTCCTGCCTTTTAATTATTATAAATAAAACTATTGTGAACATTCTTATATAAGGCTTTGTATAGACTTATTCTTTAATTTTTCTTGGGGAAATACCTATTGTGAAATAGCAGATGTGTATTTAGTTTTTAAGAAACTGCCAGCGTTTTACAAAGAGGTCACGCCATTTAATGTCCCCTCTTGCAGTGTATGAGAGTTCTAGTTCCGCCACATCTTTGCTAGTACTTGGTATGATCTGAGTTATTTATGTATTTATTTACAGGATTTTAAAAGTTGTGATAAAAATCATAAAATTATTAAGTGTACAGTTTGGTAGTGTTAAGTAAAGTTACATTGTTATAAAACATCTCCAGAAACTTTTCATCTTTCAGAAACTATACCCATTAAACAGCTCCCTTGTGACCCCTCCCCACAATCCCTGGCAACCACCATTCTCCTTTCTGTCTCTATGAATCTAACTACTTAATATAATTCATAGAAGTGGAATCATGGTATCCAGTCCTTTTGTGACTGGATAATTTCACTTATTATAACATACTCAAGATTTAGCCATGTTGTAGCATATGACAAGGTTTCCTTTCTTTTTAAGGTGGTGTAATATTGCATTGTATGTGTATACTACATTTTGTGTATCTGTCCATCTATTGATGGACATTTGTATTGCTTCCACCTTTTGGCTATTGTGCATTGTGCTGCTATGAATACGGACATGCTGATGTCTTTACCAGAGCACGTTTTCAAGTCTTTGGATATATATGCAGAAGTAGGGTTGCGGGATCATATCATAGTTCTATGTAACTTAAAATGGTATGAATAACTAAATTAGTAGTGGACTGAATGTAATTAATTAAACAAATAATTAAAAATAGTATGAGGAACTGCCATACCATTTTCCAAGGCAGTTACATCATTTAAATATCCCACCAATGATGCACAAGTGTTCAAACTTCTCCATATCCCTATCAATACTTCGTTTTTTATTGTAGCTATCCTAGTGAGTGTGATATAATATCTGATTGTGGTTTTGATTTGTATTTCTCTGATGATTAGTGATATTGAGTACTTTTCCATATGTTTATTAGTTATTCATATACCACCTTTGGAGAAATATTTCTTCAGGTTCTTTTTCCAGTTGTTGAATTTTAGTACTTCTTTATATATTTTAGATATTTAATCCTTATCTAGTATACAATTTGCAAATATTTTCTTGCATTGCATAAGTTTCCTTTTCACTCTGTTAGTTGTGTCTTTTGCTGAACAAAGTCTTTAACTTTGATGTAGTTTTGTTGTCTAATCGTGCCGTGCTGCCTGTTTTTGGTGTCATATGTAAGAAATCATTGCCACACTGAATGCATGAAGCTCACCCCCTATGTGTTCTCCTAGGAATTTATAGTTGAAATACCCCCTCTTTCATTTCTTATTTTAGTTATTTGAGTTATCTCTCTCTTTTCTTAGTTAATCTAATGGCTTCTCAATTTTGTTGCCCTTTTTAAAAAAACAGTCTTACAGACAATCCAATTAAAATATGGGCAAAGGACCTGAGCAGATACATCTCCAAGAAGGAGGTACAGAGGGCCCAGAGACATATGAAAGGATGCTCAGCATCACTAGCCATCAGAGAGATGCAAATTGAAAGCACAATGAGATACCACTTCACACCAGTCAGAATGGCCATCATAAACAAATCAGCAAACAACAAGTGCTGGCAAGGTTGTGGAGAAAAGGGAACCCTAGTGCACTGTTGGTGGGAATGCAGACTGGTGCAGACAGTGTGGAAAACAGTATGGAACTACTTCAAAAAATTAAAGATGGAACTGCCTTTCCATATAGTGATATCACTGCTGAGACTATACCCTAAAAATCCTTAAGCACCAGTTCGAAAGAAACCCCAAAGTTCATAGTAGCGCTATTTATGGTAGCCAAGTGCTGGAAACAGACTAAGTGCCCATCAGTAAATGAGTGGATCAAAAAACTGTGGTACATTTACACAATGGAATACTACACAGCAGAAAGAAAGAAGGAACTCCTACCCTTCTCAACAGCATGGATGGAACTGGAGAACATTATGCTAAGTGAAATAAGCCAGGTGGTGAAAGACAAATACCATATGATCTCACCTATATGTGCAACCTAGTCAACAAAACAAACAAATAAGCAAAATAGAACCAAAGACATGGAAATGAAGAACAAACTTACAGTGACCAGAGGGGATGGGGGAGGGGTATAACCAGGGAAAGAAAGGGGAGGGGCAAGCAAAGGAACATGAATAGAGGACTCATGGGCACGGACAACAGGGGGTACTGACTGACTGTAGGGGTGGGGGGGACAGGGTTGGGGTGAGCAGTGGGGAAAAAGTTGGGACAACTGTAACTGAACAACAATAAAAAAGTCTGAACTTTGTTAATTTTCCTTTTCTCTTTTTCAATTTCATTAATCTCCTCTCTACTCTTTCTTATAGCCTTAGGATGGTAAATTTAATGGTTTTTTATTATAATTTAAAAAATTTTAATATATGAAAGCAAGCAGATCGGTATATCTGGGGGAAGGAACAGGAGTGAGGGATTATGAAGGGCCATCAAGAAACTTGCAGCTGATGGCTTTTCTTGATTGTAGCGATAGTTTCACAGTCATAAACATATGTCAAAATTCATCTGATGGTACAGTTTGCATATGTACAATTTATTTTATGTCATTATACCTCAATAAAGCTACCAAACTGCAGATTTTCTGAAAATAAGTCAAATATTTTCTGACATGCATTATTCCAAGTGACTTTTTTCTAAGTGTAGTCTATTAAAATTTTTTTTAACTAAAAAGTCAGTATGAGTAACTTTGTTTCCATTACATGTTTATAGCTCTCCAGTTTTGACCCTGATCTGCTAATACAATTCTGAGTCCATTACTCTTAGTTTTCTTCAGAAAAGGCAACACTGGACATTTGTATCAAGGGGTGAAGCTCTTCAGATCTATACTTTCATCCATTTTTCCATTAGACTCTTTTGTTATCATGCTTTCAGAGAGCTAGTCATCCCATTGCACGGTAAATGGAGGCGGTCTGGCTTCCTCACCCAGACGTCTGGGCAACTAAGGGAAGCAGTTCCCCATAACCTTTAGAATGGGCCTGATGAGTAGTGTTCTCATAGCCTTGAGACTGGGTCCAATAAATGGTTCCCATAACATGAGGTGGACTTGCATGCGCAGTCTCGCTGTGCTATACAATGTATTCTGGGTCCCCATTGGCTTTGTCTGTATGTGAGGGAGTAGGGGCTTCCCGCTGGGGACAAGCAGCGTGCAGCGTGAGTGGCTCTCCCACCTTGACTAAAGGCGTATCAGACATCCCCACAGCTCCGTGCCTTTTCTTCCGTCTGCCTGAATCTAAAGTGGACCTGCCAGCCTTGACAGGCTGCAAGACACCCATCAAAAGAGGTTTTATTTATGAAATAATATTGTTTTCTTACTGTTGTTGAGCAGGTAGCATTTATGACTTTACTGCAGGTACTTCATATATTTAACTTTGGAGATTTATTTTTCAAGAGCTTTTAAGAGGCTAATTGTGTTGTTGACATTATACAGTTTAAACCACAGATGTGACTACAATTACAGTAGTACTTTTAAAAAACCTAAAGCCCTTCTTTGTTAAAACAAACTGAACCCAAAACACTAATGTGTGCTGTATAGTAGATGAAAGATGTTGTAAGATAGCCAGACTTTGGTGCAATTTGGCATTTTTCTCTTTGATTCTTTATGATTACCAATTTAATTACAAGATTATTTCCCTTTTTGCCTTTAAAACTAGAATTTCCTCCTTTTTTCATTTGATTAATTTCCTTATGTATGTCACCACCTTGTACACAACTCAAGTAGCAATTCCAACTCAACTTAGTTGCTTCATCTGCAATTGAAATCCTAGCGGCTCCAGTCATCCCTGTTGAAGACTACGGCTGCAACGTAATTTATTCAGTATTTTCTTCAAAAGAAATTTATTGAATGTGAAACTACGTGCCAGGTTCCTATACCAGAGACACAGTAGCAAATGAGAAAAACGTAGTTGATCTATTGGAATTCATGGTCTAATTGGAAGACAGATATTGAACAAGCAATGATAAGATTTTGAGTAATAGTAAAGGAAGTACGGGAGGTTCACCATAGCAACACTTCTTTTTCCTGGGCTTCAGGAGGAAAAAGCACCAGGTTAGAAAATGACCGTGTATTCCTTCCAACTCTGTGTTCCTGGCAACAAAGGTTCCACATAGGGAATATCTGTATTGGGAAATAAAAACAAGTTCCTATGACTAACTTTCTTCTTCCTTTTTAGGAAAGTTGAAACATCCTTCTTAGCAATAGGCATACTTCCAGCTTAGCTGCTGACTGGCTAAGACTAGGTATTTATAACAATTTTCTTAGTTTTCTCTTGGTGACTAAGCTGTTTTCCACATTTTACAGATATGCCGCCTGAGAGACTTAGAAACTACCCTTAAAAAAAAAGGATTGCATTTGCATGTTTTTAAATAATAATTAAGGTAGTTGTTGGACTATACTGCAAACCGGTTCCATGAGAGCCTTGAAGAGATTTTTTTTCTTTTGTCTTAGATTTCTTGAAATACTGGGAACTCTGAGAGAAAAAACTCTATTGATTTTAGGGCTATGTTTACAAGTCAACCGTACAAAAACATTTTTGGTATGAGAACCATTTGGTGGGCCTACAAGCACAGTTAAGCTTGGAGGAGAGTAAGTAAATGAACAACTTCAGCATCTTCCACAGGGTCCTTGGGTCTGACCTCAACCCCTGTGTCAACAGCCGTCAAAACAACAAAAAAGAGGGTCACGTCTGGTTAAGAATACAAAAGAGAGATAAGATGCTTCCAAAAGGCTAACCTAGAATTATCTTTCGACCAGGGTTAAGTCAAATAGGAGATAAATTGCACGTTTACATGCAGAATCCTATAGTATTTACACCAGACACAGAATCCAAGCCCAACTGAGTTACTTTTTATCCATGTTTGTCACCCTAGTTCACAGAAGAAGAGAGAAGAGCTTTGGTACCTGCCACTTAAGACTTAAGTCTTCCTGCAAGCCTCAGTTCCCTAACATCCCAGGTGTGCGGAGGTGGATGTGTGAGGCTAGATCCTATTGGCTGTATAATTCTTTTGGCTGGCAAGGACAAAAAATTGTCGTGGCAATAAACCTGGGATAATCAATCAGGCAGCACACCTGTGTAAATGTTAGTATCTTATTGTAGGAAGAGTCCTAAACCTTGGGAAAAAATCCCTTAACCTCTTGGGTTTTCTTCTTCTTTTTTTTAATAGGCTAGATGAGAAGATCGCACATGGAAATCACTGGGGATAGTTGTTAAAAGTGGGCATTTCTAGCCCATCCCTGTAGATTCTGATTAGTAGTCTGGTGCGAGGACAGTGATGGGGTGGGGTTGGGGGGATAGGAGTCAGTTTAGAGATGGAGGTCTGGGACAACAACTCTTTTCTAAAAGCTCTGCTGCTGATTCTGTGGGTGACCAGTTAAGTTCTGCCATAAAATTCTCAGGATGATTTCAGGAAACCACAAAGCTCATATTCCACGGTCATATACTAGCCTTGTACTATATAAAACCTCAGTCTGTGCTGAAAATCCAGTATTTATTGCTCTTTTCTTGCACTTCCCGAAGATGAATCTGGGTTGACCCCAGGGTAATAAATAGTAATAATAATATTAATAATACCAAAATTTACTACATGCCAGGCACTGTCTTAAACACTTCATATGTCTTACTTTCTCTTAACAACTATGAGATAGAGTATTATCCCCATTTTACAGATGAGTAAACCAAGACACAGAGAAGTCAAGTAACTTCTACATGGTAACACAGATAACAAAGTGTACCAACTGGATTCAGGCTGGCTCAGGGGAACTTCCTAACTGAAGGAACTCAAGTAGCTTTGCTCTTAACATTGGGTGGCAGCATGGTTTTATGGAAAAAGCCCAGGATTTTCTGTCAAACACGTATTCAAATTCTGGTGCAATTACTCTTCAGCTGTGTGATCTTGGGTGACCTTACTTAGCCTTGTTAAGTGTCTTAGTTACCTCAGGCTGCTGCAACAGCGTACCACAGAGTTGGTGTCTTCAACAACAGACATTTACTTCTCACAGATCTGGAGACTGGGATGTTTAAGATCAAGATACCAGCCATCTTGGTCCCTGGTGACAGGCCATTTCGTGGTTTGCAGAGACCCATCTTCTTGTATGCTCATTGGACCGGGGGTGGGGGGAAAGGGAGGGAGGAGGAGAGGGAGGAGTCCCTGGTCTCTTCCTCTTTTTATAAGGGCACTAATCCCCCCCGTGGGGGCTCCACCCTTGTGACTTCTTCCAAACTGAATTACCTCCCAATGTCGCACTCGATTGTCATCACATTGAGAGTTAGGGCTTCAATATGTGAATTTTAGGGGGACATAAACATTCAATTCATAGCACTAAGCTTCCACTTCTTGATCTGAAAAATATATATTACAACTATTTGTAATGTTTAAGAAAGGAATAAGATTTCTATAAGGGTTTTGCTCAGTCTTGTAATAAAACCAAAGTAAAGCATTAAAAAAGAATTGGATTCTGCATCAGCCACTGTTAAATAAAATCTAAAGAATAATCATTTATTGAATATCATGTTTTCAGAACTATGCTAAATGCTTTTATGCATCTATTCATTGAATCCTTCATAACACCTTTGTGATGTAGGTCTTACTATCATGATTTTATAGGGGAGAAAACCAAGAGGTTAAATATTTTCCTGAAGTTGGACCTGGTGAGTGGCAGATCTGATATATTTCTTACTCTGTTTAGACAGGAATATTCGTTATTTAAACATTTTTTATGAAATAAGTCTAAATGAATATTTTTACCTAAGAGTTCTGATACAAGGAATGTTTGCTATGTGCCTCATGAGGCGGGAATTCAATACTTTCATCTTTATGATGCCCTTATTTTCTGACTAAAAAGCAGATACCTGGGGAGGAGGAATCAGGAAGATACAGGTCAAAGGGTACATAGTTCCAGTTATGCAAGATGAATACGTTCATGAGATGTACTGCACAGCATAATGCACACAGTAACGATACCATGTTGTGTACTTAACACTTCACTAATAAGGTAGATCTTATGTTAAATGTTCTTATCAAAAAGAAAGAGGGTGGCTGGGAAGAAATTTTCAGAGGTGATGGTATGGTTTTGACGTTGCTTATGGTGACATGGGTGTATACTTATTTTCAGACTCACCGAGACATGTACATTAGATTAGTACACCTTTTTTGGTATGTCAATCATACATCAAAAAAATCAAGATATATGATCTTACAGTGGGACAAATGGCCCAAAAGAAGTCTAGGAGCCATGGTCCCTCTTTTGCCTCCCTCCTCCTCCCACCCTCTGTTATGAAATCTATATACCCAAGGCCAATTTTGTGGGGAGAACTATAGCTCTGAAATTATTTGCCTGTGGGCAACATTCTTTCCCAGCGTTAGAATTCTTCCGTGTGTGAGCTGTCACCCAGTCCTCAGTTTTCTGTCTCTGATCCATCAAAGGGATGTCGGAGTATTTACACTCTCTCCTCTGGAAGAATTCTTCTGCGACCTTTTCTACCTCCATGCAGCCCAGCCTGCAGGCTGAATATCTCTGCTAAAGATAGAAAACCTTAGTTTTTTTGAAGCCAATAAACACTGTGGGATTGAGTTTTCTTTTTAGAAAGAATCTCTAGATTTAAGAAAGTATTACTTCTAATATTTAAAAAGTGTGTTGGTTATGAAATTCTTGGAAAACATATAAAACAGTATTGAAATTTTCTGAAGAAACAGCATAATCACAAAACCACACAAACTGGTATTAGAAACATGAGTACTGACAGAAAATCCTCTTTTCCAGCATAACCGGAAAAAGGAATAGAACCGCGGAATCTCTGTTTGGCAAACTCCAAACACTTGGTTCCTGGAGGTAACCACTGGGAAAGCTGGAGGTCAAGGTCAGGGAGGTGCCACAGAGAAACCACACTATTCGTCCAGCCAACTCCAGACAGCTAATCAATCACAAAGACAGAAAAATGAACTTTAAGACTTGTAGAATTTAAAGAAGTTAACCCCAGGAATCTTGGCTCTGTTGATGCAGCAACCCCTCAAGCTAATATTGACAAACCCCACCATTAGCCCAGGGAAGATAAGCCACATATGTGGAGCCAGGGTGCAGCTGGATTGAGCCACTTAATGGAGTCGGTCTTGGAGAAGTTTCTACTAGCAGTGGCCTGGTAGCAAATAGCATTTTGTGATAATTAAACAAGGGTTGTTATTCGCAATAATTATGACATGATGCCAAGAAGTAAACAAAAAACTTACTCATGTATCTTTGTATTTTAACCTCATTCCTGGCCTATCTTATCTTTCCAATGTATAATTTTTATTTGGTCCATCCTTCCTCATCCACTTCGTTTCAATTTTTATTTAATCGCTATATGAGTAACCTTAAACCCCATAGAGAAATCAGCAGGTCACTAAATAATTAAATAGTTATTAAGGCAACGACAGCCAGAAAATCTCTCTCTGTCCCACTTCTCTCCTCTCTCTCTCTTTCAACAAAGATTGGTTGACAGTCTGGTGCTCTCAAGCCTAAAGTATCTGGCTGGACCCTTTATTCAGGACTCCTGGTAAACTGGGGTGAAGAGTGATCTACAGTTAAGTTGATAATCTCCTTCTCTCCTCTCCTGCCCAAACTTTGCCTGTATAAATTGAACCTTTGGAATTTTACAATATGCTAACACTCTTAAAGGGTATTAATAATATTGCCTTTTTGGTCGACAGATTTATAGTTTTTGTAAGTAACCTGAGCCAAAAGATGAACTAGAGATTTTTGCAAACAAAAACAAAACCTGCTATTATTTTGGGGAAAAAAACCCTAAAACGACTCAACTTTCATAATTAATTTCAAAAGACAACCATCAGAACAGTATTCCTTCCCGAAAGGTAGGAAAATTAAACATGTATATTTATATTTTAAAGGATTTTACAACTACAAAGCAGACAAAAGTCCCACCACTTGAAATCTGAATAGTCTGTTCAAAAATTTGGCTGATTAATAAAACCTGTTTCCCTAAGCTTTCCCTGATATGTTGTAGTTGAGGGAAGAAGAGACTCCTTTTCTCAGCCCTTCCCCACCCTGGCACCCCTCCCCACCCCCACCTGTGCCAGAAGAGGCAGAGCTGGAGCTGGAAAGGAGGGGTTTATTCCTTCCCAGTGGGGCTGGGGCTGGTGAATGCTACCAGGGCAGGATGATGGTTGAGTATATGCCCAGCCAGAATTCCCCCCAAAAGAGGCACAGCAGGGGTGGGGCAGAAGCACAGCCCTCCAAATTGACAGCTACCATCAGTTTCCCAAACTGTTTTCAGAATCTGCTGGGCTGGGAGTGGAATAGGTTACACTCACTTGGTATGGTTTGGTTTGTGAATCTGGAAAGGGAGCCAGATCGAGAGCTTTCTCCTATAATTCAGGAGACGATGCATGCTCTCCACAGAGATGTAGTTACAGACTCACCAACTGGGCCTTCGTGTCATGTGGTGAATGGATCCCCTTGTTTAACAGACCAGGCAATGGGGCTCAACAAGTTAAGTGACTTGCCCAAGGTCATAACGTAGTTGGTCTCTGATAGAGTAAGGACTTGAATCCAGTGTTTTCTTTCAACTCATTCATATTTAATAAATGTAGTAGATAGTACATTACAATGTTCAAAAATAAAAAATATGGACTATGATATATATATATATATAATTTTAATTTTAGTAAAATATATGTAACATAAAATTTTCATCTTAATGATTTTTACATGTACAGTTCAGTGATATTAAATATATTCATATTACTATATATACATTTTTTATGATGCCCTGTATCTACGTGGAAGTGGAAAATGTCAGCCAAAAACTGTTTTCCCTTCTCAATCAGCCATTGGAAACACCCCATGCGGCCAACCCCATGTTAGCATCAGACACCCTCTGGCCCCAGGGGGTTTATAATCTGTTCAGGTGACAAGATACAGGCACAGGAGGCTGTAACTAACCATAAAAGGCAGTATATGATACATTTTAAATGAATGAGAATCCAAAGAACAGAATAATTGTGGAATGCCTACTCAGGAAAAGACAAGGTGGACTTGAGCCACACTAACGAAAGGGGGGGTGTTCAGGAGCAGATGCTCCAAAGGAAAGACCAGAGCGACCAAAGCAGGGAGGCGAGCTGTGCAAGACTTAACAAACATTTGGGTAGAAAAGTCCGGGAGGAGCAGAATTGGAGTTTGCTGCTGGATTGAAATGGCTGATTTTATCTGAAGGCAGCTGGGAGCTGTTGAAACTCTTGAACAACATGATCAGCATGTCTGTAGGCTGATGTGATGGTCCAGTGTAGGAGGGAATGAAAGAGGAAGAGTGGGATGAGCGAGGACAATTAGGAGATCATTACAAAAGTTCAAGTACAGAGAAGAGAAGGGTGATAGGGCTGGGAATGTGTAACAGGGATGTATGAAACAAAGGAAGAATCAATAGAGCTTATTAACCAATTAGATATTGAGAGTGGGGAGAAGGAGAGACAAGAATCCTAGGTTCAAGCTGGAGTGACCAGAATTGTGGTACCAAATGAACGGATTGGGTAAGTCAAGAAAGGGAGATACCATTGAAGGGAAGTTAAGTTTTAGGTATGCTCAAATGAAAAGGAAAGACATCTAAGTAAAAAAGAGAAAGTGCTTAGAGAAATGCATAGAGTTACAAAAGTGCAAATTATTATATTCAAAACATTTATAAACAGTAAACCTTTATTTGCTCTGATCCATGCATTGTTAGTACAAAACTTTTTAATATTTTCTCCCAATTTTTCTAAATTTATTTTGTAGCAATAATATCGTGTTGAAATGCTTGAACCCAGCAGCTTAATGTAAATCAATATTAAAGTTGTTGGCCGTTTTGTCAATTTTCCATAGGCTTATTCTCAACTGAATGCTGTATTAAAAGGCTTTTATGTCTTTTCAATTCTTTCTCCATTATCGTAAAGTGAACCTGACATTGTTTTGAGTTACAGTCTTTATACTTCTGCATGACGAATATGTCATATACTGTGATTAGTGTAATCAGTCCCATTTCGGTTAGTTGAGGAAATCAACACTTTTCCCCCAAAAGATGCAGGTGACAACTAAAATTACATCGTGATTTTAAATGTTCATATTGTAGTGGAAGGCACTCCCCAAGCCAGATGTGCCTGAGGCCCGTGAAAGGCATCATGCGTTCTGCCTTCTGCACTGAGATACGGGTCTCTGGTTCCAACCACGCACCGCTCCTTTCTGTACCCTTCTGCATAACCCATGAATTCTGTAAGCTCATGAATTCTGTAGCTCATGAATTTTGTTATTTTTATTAAAGTTAAGTGTACACGTAATTTTAAGAATCAGCTAGTTCTACAAAGTTTGCAAAGACAAATGTCAACCGCCAACCTCTTTCCTACATAATCCCTTTCCCAGAGCAGCTACTTTGGACTTTGAAAGCTACTTTTTTGGTTATTTCCTCCATATCTCTAAGAAATAAACTTGTAATGTTATTCCTGGTTTGTTTAGGGTTTTTTTTCAGTTTTAGATATTCTCTATTGATTTGCTAGCATAAAGGTGAGGATTGGGTATCTTATCTCCTGCACTATTACCAAACCCGCTCGCAAACACTTCCCAGCTCTCCCTGCTCCTGATTGAGATTTATTGTAATTTGGATTGACTCGATGTTCAAGGTTAACATTCTTATGACTCTGTTGGCTGTTCAGTGTTGAGTTGTATAGTAAACTCTGATTACTGCACAACTTGTTTTCCTTCAGTTAAATGTCTTACTTTTTTGGCCTAGTTTTCAGGGCACACACTAATTTTTATGTCTGCATGTCCAGCAGATGTTTCAATATCTTTTTGGTACATTTATTTGTATTGGGGATTATATCAATTTTATCGTCTTAAGTCTCTTCTGGAGTATTTGGGTCTGCGTGAGTCTGGACGGGCGGCCCCCTCGCTTGCTGCACCACCTGGCTGCGAGGGCTCCTGTTCCATTTCTCCTGCGCTGGCTCCCATCCTGTCCCATAGAGCACGTCTCCCCTTTGACTGACTGACTTCGTTGTTTCGGTTGTGCATATCCTTCGGCACTTCCCTAAGAAACTTGTGTGTGTGTAGAGGAGAGGTAAACTCTTTCACTGGAATATCGTTACCCTCACACTCAGGGGAAAAGTTGGCTAGATAATGAATATGAGTCAGAAATCATTTTCCTTCAGAATTTTGAATGCCTTACTCCATTTTTCCCTAAATTCCTTTGTTGCTGTTGAAAATTTTCTGGTGATTCCTGTTCCATTGCATGTGATTTATCTTTTCCTCACTTCTCTGGAAAATTATAGAATCTTCTGTTTCTTCCCTGGGCTCTGACATATCTCTATGATGTGTCTTGGTGTGGGTCTGTTTTTGTTGTGTTGGACACTCAGGGAGCCCTTTCCCACTGGAACTGTATCTCCTGTAATTTTCAGAAATCTTAAATTATTTCATTGATGAAACAATTGTTTTCTCTAGTCTGTGTTTGGTGAACTTCTCCTGGATTCGTCTTTTAACTTGCTTTTGCTTTCTCTCCTATTTTTCCTGTGTTTTTCTTTTTGTTTTCTTTCTGCAAGATTTCTTCTACTTTATCTCCTAATATGCCTACTAAGGTTTCATTTCTACAACCATGCTTAAATTTTTTTCTGTCAACTTTATTTTTTTTTGGAAATTCCTTGTTTTTGTTTCATTAATTCAAAACCTTCTATTATCTTCTGTAGAGTCACAGTGGTTAAAAATATTTTTCCCTGTCAGCCTACTCATGGTTTCCTTCAAGTTGCCTTTTTCTGTTTCTACACTTTATTCTAACATCTATGTGAGGCAATATCCTTTAATAATTCTTAATGTCTGATCGTGATTAAGAATGCTAGGATAAGAGGGTACGTGGGGACTCTCAGTGCATGGATGAGTTTCATTTATCTGGGATGTAGTTCAGCTCTTTGTCTTGGAACCTCTATTGTCTATCTCGAACTGTTTCTTCTTGGGCTGTTCATATTCCCGGTAAAGCACTTCTGGTCTCCTGTGTGGATTTTAAAGAGGTGGTGGTTTATATTCTGGAAGTCAGTCGGGAGAGGAGGCTAGGGGAGGGCAGGCTGGGGATGTCAGCATCAGGTATGCATACTCAGCTCCCCCTGTTTAGGGAATAGTTCCCCTGTCCTTGACTTGGTTCCACAGGCCAGAGATTTCCCAGTTTCCCTGATTGAGAGAACACATTTCTGGTCATCTGCTGGGGTGGTAAGAGGCTGTCACCCAGCTGTGCAGGGAGAACCAAGGCATTGAGGAATCTAAGTACATCTTCCAGCCAATTCTGTCTACCATCTCCCTGTCATCCTCCTCTTCGAGGGAACCTGGTGTTTTCAATACCTGGGATTTGGGCCAACCACGGCAGTGGAAATTAGATTTATTCTCAGCTGTCCCCGCTGCTGACTTAGGGTTTAGCTTTTTTCAGGTCTGCCAAGTTAATTTCTACTTGCCTGCTTCAAAAGTGTTGTCCTTGTCATACCTTCCTGTAGTCTTATGCCTTAAAACAAATCTCTTTGGCGTAGTTTCGGGGGGGTTGGAAGAAGGAAGATTAGATGGTATTTTCAGTCTTCATCTTTACCTGGAAGTCACTGCATTTGAGTTTTTGTCTACACAGACTTTGGAGTCTTTAGCATGTTATACATGTACAGTGATTTATGGGCCTTTTGACATTTCTGATATATTTTATAAAAATCTGTGATCACACTGACCAGTCTTAACACAGTTATTGTAGTAACCCAATGGTTTGCAAACTTGAATAATGTTCTAATCCTATTTAAGTAAGAAATAGAATCTATAGACTCTGGCACTGTTACATTATTTTTACAATACTAAAATGTTTACAAAATAATTATAGACTATACATACAGTTCTTATCCATTTATTTAAGCAAAGCAAAAAACTAACTTATAACAAAATCACATATTTCATTCAAATTACCAGTTAACAACATAAATTTAATGTGACAGATGATATTTTAATGCAACTAAATTGCTACTCTAAATATCAATATGGCATTAAGGCTGTATCATGGGTTCTGTGAAGTCCACTACCCACATGCTACCATGTGTTACATGAGAAACAAATTCACCCATGTCTCTGAATTTGAAATACAAGGGACCTTTATTTAGATAGGAAGATTTGTTATCACATGGACATCATTTATCAAGAATGCATCTTCAACCTATTGAGCCTGTGTTTGTCCAACAAATAAAATAACCCTTCATGATGCCAAGGGTTTCACAAATGCAAATGAGAATTTGCCCTCATTCTCTGAGGAAAGCTTTGGCTGTGCGTGGGAGTTGACTGGTGTCCATTGTAGGTCCTTCGATCTCTGGGACACCTAGTTGGCAGAGGCGACTGCTGTGTCAAAGCAGGAGCACAGTATGTACCTGTGCAGAGTTACAGACATAAAAAACCATCTTTCTCTCACGTTATTTCGCAAATAGCAGATACTGAATGAAGGTGCTTATAGGAGGAAAGGTACATTTGATGTGATGTAATTTCATTATAATGCAGGGAACCACTAGTTTGACGTCTGTAGTGACCGTACACCAAAAAGCAGTCTGTCCTAATTTTGTAAACCAAAATAGTTCATCAAAATAATCAATAAAGTTACAAGAACAATACCAATAAACTGCCCAAATATGTTACCTTTTACTGTGACTGGGTCTTTGGGCTCTTCTTCAGGTCCATGGAGCCAGCAAGAGATGCAGGGCAGAGGCATGACAACTGGTGTCCTTTAAAGCCATTCATCTGTTAAGACTTAGCTCAGGTGTCACTTCTTGATGAAGTATTGTCCCCGCCCCATTGTCCTTGTTGTCCTCATATGGGGTTATGTGTTCCTCTTCTGGCTCATGTTACGTCTTGGTGATACTGATGTAGTCATATTAATTTATAATTGTCTGTTTGTATGTTGGTTTCTCTCACTAGACAATGAGCTTTTTGAAGATAGCCACTGTGGTTTACTTTATATTATTCTATAATATTATACATGCTATGTATTACTATAGATTATTTCCTTATATTGTCTTTATATATTATTACTTACAGTAATTTATTATTGTTATTTTTATTATTATTATACTGGGAGTTCCAGGAATGTTTTCAATAAACTAACAAGTGAAAATGATCACAAAATAGCAGCGGATCCTTTTTTTAAAAATTAAATTTATTGGGCTGATGTTGGTTAATAAGATTGTATAGGTTGCAAGTGTACATCCATTTATTACATTGTGTGCCCACCACCAAAGTCAAGTCATCTACTGTCACCTTATATTTGGCTCCCTTGACCCTTTATAAACCCCTCACCCCTTTCCGTCTGATAACCACCATCCTGGTCTCTGTGTCTAGCAGTTTGAGTTTTATGTCCCATATATGAGTGAAATTATATGGTTCTTAGCTTTTTCTGACTGACTTATTTTGCTTAGCATCATATTCTCAAGGCCCATCCATGTTGTCACACATAGCAGTATTTTATCCTTTCTTATGGTTGAGTAGTATTCCATCGTGTATATGTACCACATCTTCTTTATCCAATCTTCTATCAAAGGACAAGTTTGTTGTTTCTATGTCTTGGCTACTGTGAATAGTGCTGCAATGAAGACAGAGGTACACATATCTTTGCAAATAAATGTTTTCAAGGTTTTTTTTGGGTAGATGCACAAAGGAGAGTTTTGCTGAGTCATATGCTAACTCTATTCTTAATTTTTTTAGGAACCCCCATACTGTTTTCCATAGTGGCTGTATCAGTTTACATTCCCACCAGCAGAGAATGAGAGTTCCTTTCTCCCCACTACCTCTCTGATACTTATTACCTGTCTTCTTGATAATAGCCATTCTAACAGGTGTGAGGTGGTATCTCATTATAGTTTTAATTTACATTTCCCTAACAGCTGGTGAAGTTGAGCATCTTTTCATATGTGTTGGCTGTTTGTATATTTTTTAGGGAGAAGTGTCTGTTCAGGTCCTCTGCCCATTTTTTTAATTTTATTTTATTAATATATTTTATTGATTATGCTATTACAGTTGTCCTATTATCCCCCCTTATTCCCCTCCACTCTGCACACCCTCTTCCACCCACATTCCCCCTTTTAGTTCATGTCCCTGTGTCATAAGTTCTTTAGCTTCTACATTTCCTATACTATTCTTGCCCTCCCCCTGTCTATTTTCTATTTCCCATCCATGCTACTTATTCTCTGTACCTTTTCCCCCTCTCTCCTCTTCCCACTCCCCTGTTGCTAACCCTCCATGTGATCTTCATTTCTGTGGTTCTGCTCCTGTTCTAGTTGTTTGCTTAGTTTCTTTTTATCTTTGTTTCAGGTGTGGTTGTTAATAATTGTGAGTTTGCTGTCATTTTACTACACATGTTTT
>CM052541.1:176334536-176355796 GCA_028533065.1 Trachops cirrhosus
CATGTGAACTGCAGGTGGGATGTTGGCTGCAGGGGGTCTGTCTCCCTTTCCCCCAGCAGGATTCTCAGGCTTCAAGGGAAGGTCGCACTGTCTGCTCTGTGGAAACGTAGCCCTGTGTGGTCAAAATCTTTCACTAAATGTGACTTCTCGCTGACTACGGAAACAGGGAGCAGGACCAGCTTGGGGCCTCTTGGTCATCTCATCAACAGGCTGTTCTGCGTTCCCTCTTGCCCGTGGCCTACAAAGAATATGGGTCTGTGTGTATGCATGAGGGGAGAAGGGCTGGAAACAGACCGAGCATGGGTCCCAGGTGACACACCAGAAGCCACTGAAGCTGGAGTGGGGGTGGAGTCCCTTGCGGAAGGCAGCTGTGGCTGTTGTCCCTTATCGCCCTTTCTTTATAGCCTGTGGGGAAGTGAAACTAAACATTCCCTTGGAACTTAAAAACTCAGAAATTCTAGGTCCCCAAATGATTGTGATTTTCAAAAATGTTGAGTTAAATAGTATTTGTGTAGCACTTTGCAATTCACAAAGTGCTTTTCACTTACATAATTTTAAGTAACATAATCCTCAAACACTCCAATGTGGTTTTATTTCAAAGGAGGAAATCAGAGTTTCTGTCAACTCAACAAGATACAGTGCCCAATGAGAGCTTTAAGGGTCTGTAGAATTATTAGTTCAAGAAATCTTGTTCTTGCTTAATACAGTCAGTTTCAAGTAGCACTTGATCTGTCATTTTCTTATACTTACTGCTGATCTTGCATATCCTTACTTGTTTACATGCCTTATCTCACTAGATTTGAAGTTCTATAAGGTAAAGTTTCTATGAGAGTTATACTTGCATCATTCACAGTGCCAGGGGAACTGGCAGGCCACAAATGGGCACTTTTGAATGAATGAATGAATGAATGAATGAATGAAATTAAATGAATTATAAACATTTTAAAGTAATCTTCTAGATTTTAATAGGATTATACTTGGATTATATGAAGAAAGACCCTCAAGGAAGGAAGCTAAACTAGAGAGCCTTTAATAAAAGACTATTTTTCAGGACCTCCTACTGCTCCCCAGCATTTAGGGACTGGGGAAGCTTTCATTTTGCAACAAATAAAAGGCTAGTGAATTTTTTCTGAAAAAATCGTTTAAAGTCCAGGTGTTTTATCTTTACTAATTTATAAATTGTTAACTTTCAAATACTAAACCAGCAAGAGGCCAGGCCTTGCTTGTCAATCACCCTTTCCTCTTCGTTTATACCAAGTAGCAACTTGATTTTTATCTTTCCCTTCCCAAGAGTGATGATCAAGTAAAAGAATCACAGAAACGCATGGGACATGAAATACGTAAATAAGGAAAATGCAGACAGAACAAACTCCTTTCTTTCCAGATTATCTTTTAAACAACTGCTCAGCACTGAGACAAGCTCTATAAAAGATGTATATTTGTGGGTGTGTACATGGGAAAAATAGGAAAATAAGGCCAGTGCAAACACTATTTGTAGGTACGAAGGAATATAAAACAAAATTTCAAGTTTGTCTTAATATTAAAAACGACACTGAGAAAACTATAAAATAAATATACCCGTGGACGAGGACCAAAAATCAGCAACGTCAGCAAACCGAGAGGGGGTGAGTGGAGGCGCGAATGGAAATCTATCTCTAAAGGAGAGAAAAAATCACCCGAACTACCCACTTTGGCTGGGGTGGGGGCGTGACTCACATTTTTCGGATAAACTGAATAAAGGGGATTGTGTTTGTGCGAGGCATCCATTCTGGCTCCCGACTCCGAGAGCCGCGGGGGCGCGCAGCTCTAGGCCGGCTGAACGCTGAACCGGCAGCCGCGGGCTGGGAGGGCGCACAGGGCGGGCGCTGATTGACCGGGCGCACGGTCAGGTGACTCTGGGCGCCACGTTCCCGAGCCCTGCCGGCGGTGGCCGCCTGGGCCCGGCGGGCCGGGGCCAGGGCCAAACGGGGAGGCGAGAGAGGCCGATCTCCCGAAACTAAGTTGCTGGGCCGGTGGCTGCTGGGCGCGGGCAGAGACGGCAAGCGGGAGCGCTGCAGCGGCGTGGGCCGGCGGGCCGGACCTGCTCGGCCTCCGCCTCCTTGGGAGAACGGGCCCCTGGGCGCCCAGCCGCAAGCCCGTCCCCAGGGGGGCGCCTCGGAGCTGTCCTGCGCCCCACCCATCTTTAGCCTCTAGTGCTGCGCTCCAACAAAGGGGCAGGCCCGCGGCGGGGAGCGGGAGGAGGAGGAGCCGGAGAGTCGAGCCGCTGGCGCACGAAGTTGTGGAGTCGCCTGGCCTCGGAGGCGGAGAGCGGGCGGCCGCAGCCTGCCGTGGGCTTTCTCCCGCCGCGGGGCGAGGAGGAGCCTCCGGCTCCCCGAAGCCTATTGGGGAATCACCGGAGCGGTGCCCCACTTCTTTAGGGTCATTTCTACAGACGGAAAACTCTCTAGTGTTTGGCAAACTTGGTGCCCGCGCGCCTGTTTCAGGTTTGCACTTGGACTGTTTTGTTTTTGGCGGAACTATCGGGCAGGAAGATTGCACAAGTCAGGGACATTTTTAATTGGGTGTCAAAACTCCTTTTTCCTTTCAGACCTCGTCTGGGTCTCTACATTTTATTAAAAAAAAAAAGTTGCACCGCAAACTCACGGTAGCACACGCCCCCGCGATTACTACGACGCAAACACATCCCGACGAGCCCCTGGCCCGCTGGGGACGCGGCGCCGGCTGGCGGGCTGGCGAGGCGGGCCTGCGGGTCAACGGGAGCAGGTAAGTCCAGGCATTACGGAAGCACGGCGCTGAGTAATGTGACCGCAGCCCCGGGGAAACGGGGCGTGGGCTGCGGGGAGGACGGACTTCTCCGAGGCTCTTGCGCCTAGCATCAGCGTCCAGAGCTCCTTTTCAAGACTGAGGCTAAGATGTAACCAACTTTTGCGCACACTTTCCTTGGAACCGGAGTTCTGCTACCCCGCGGTGAGACAGAGAATGACAGAAACTTGGAATGAGGAGGCGGTCCTCGGGATCTGTGGAGTCTCGAAAGATCCAACAGGTTCGGGGCTGCCCCTTGGCTCCCCCGGTCCTCCTACTCGCCAGGGTGTGAGAGTCGCGCATCCGTGTCTTGCGCGGTGAGGGGCGCTGGGCCAGTGATCTCCAAGAGGGGACGTGGCCTCCCAAGAGGGCCTGTCACACACGCCCCAGCCCAGGAAGGCGGGGCCCCGGAGGTGTCCGCTAGGAGAGGGTGGGGAGAGGGTGGCTGTGGTCGGCGGCAGGGGAGCAGTTCCCAGCCGTCCGCCTGGCAGGAAACGTGTTCGACCTCCGGGCCGTTGCCGTTCTCGCGGGTGGAGCTCCGGAGAGGGGACCGGGCGTCCAGTCGGTGCGCGGTCCGGTGCAGTCGTTTCTTCTGGTTTTCCGGACTCTTGGCATCTCTTGTTGCAACTGGTAAGATAATTCATGCCCACTCTTGGTCCCGGATACGGGGCTCCGGTGGTCCAAGGCCACCTACAAAACCAACAAAGCACTAATTTTAGGCTGTGCAACTTTTAGAAGGCACGCTGTTAAAAGAGAATTTCCCCCCAAGGCCCGGAAAGGGACTTGCTTGTTCTAGGGAAGGAGAAAACGTGCCCGACCTCCGAAAGCCAGGGCACCCGCAATTTGTTTTACATTAAACTGGAGAGCCTGGGGTCTAACGTGGGTCTAAGGGCTCTGCTTTTTGGGATCCCGCGGGGAGAGCTTCCTCTTTCCCAGCCATCAGGTCACCTGGGTCACAGGCCTCTCGGGTCAGTTTCCCTTGCCGCTCTTTTGGAGGGTCGGTGCCAAGGTTGCTGCGGCCCCAGCTCACTGAGTTCCAGGGAGCCCTGAGCCCTCGAGTCTGGCCGGAGCTCGCGGCCTCGGACCCGCGACAGGAGCCGCGTCCATTGCTTAGTCGCTTGCACGGGCCTCAGGAAGCTGGATTGGCCCAACCCCGCCGGTTGCTGGTGGGCGTGGGGGACGCTGGCCGCAGATAGTGCTGGGGGCCAGGCTGGAGTTGGAGGAATGCGAAGCTCCTAGATGACGCTTCAGCCTGCAGCAGCGAGGGCCAAGGTTTACAGTCGTTCAGCAACCCCCTCTACCCGTATTTATAGGACTGATGAGACTGCTCTTTAACTCTCCTTTGGGTGTTTACATACAATTTATTGCCCCTGTAAACAGCATTAATAACTGTAGTAGTAACCGTCCCTTGGAGCGCTTCCAGAGTGAATGGCAGTTCTAGGCACTGGGAGGTGTCTTTTACTATGTATCAAGCAGAGCGCTAAACGCTTGCCCCTTTGGCTTCCCTTTCAAGTATCTCTAGCTAGGGTTTTGGTCCCCATTGTAAATGAATGAATAGTTTTTGCCGACAGATCAACATCACTTTTCCATCAAAATTGTACACTGTTGAATATATTTGCATTGTGTAATTTCCATATTATTTTAAAATTAAAACTTTCACTTTTCCTTTAAAGCTATCCTTTCACCCCAGATTGGTGTACTGTCACACACTCATGTCTTCAGGTCCATATGACAGCCAGGAGTGTTCCAAAGAAAATGTTGGTGGACCTAGAGTTGAGTGTGATGGTTTCAGTGAGAAGATCTGGCTAACCTTTGCAGAACACCCTTATCAGGGCCCAGAAACAGAGAGCAGTGGTAACAATAAACAACAATTTTAAACGGCTTAAAGCTTCTAAAGCAATGCCCCGGTCATTTATTCTGTTCCTTAACTAGCTGTGTGTGGAAGATGGACTTTCCTCCGTTTCATAGATGTGAAATGCACACAGTGATGAAACTTTGAGTCTGTCTCCTGGCAACCAAATATAAATTGCTGCTGCATTTATCGATTTAGAAGGAGGTGTCTTTTTTTGCCATATGTTACTCAACCTGGAGTCCCCTGCCATTCAGGGCAGCAAGTGGCAGTTGGTGGCTATCACTGTTTCTCCCTCCTTCCCATTCTTCTCTTGTCCGCTGGTCCCCCTTCCTGCTGAGTCTTTGTAGTATGTGAGGGATTTCCATTACCAGGAAGAGAAAATTTGAGAAATTGTCTTAAGGAGAGTGGCAAGATAAACTGTATAATGAGGAAATATTGATGTGCAAATGAAATAAAATCCTGTGGAAACAGTTTACTTTTTTATGGAGTCAGATAGGTTTTTGGGAAGCACTGAAGCTAAGACCAGTTATGGAGAGCATTAGAAATATCTCTCAAAGGGAATAGTCTGTTGCTTTCCAGTAAAGAGAATTTTGTTGGGCAAACCTGATTTTCCATCATAAAATTTTATGTGCATTCCTCTGAACAAAGTTTTCAGTTTTAAATATAATAAAATACACTTAAGAATTCAGCAAATCTTTTACAGGTATGTACCCCCAAAAGGGAACTTAATCACATACTAATCCCGAAAGTCTTAACAGTAGTAGAGTAATATCAAAAATAAAAAAAGTTTTTTGTACTCGTAAAGTTTGGCGGACTGGTGATCCACAATCCACATATTCCTTCCTACGGGGGAGTCAAGTGTTCCCTCCGCTTTAGCAATCCACCACAGTTCTCATCTGCCTCAAACTCTTCCACACGAACCTTTTTTCTAAGGTAATTTTGACCTCTTTATTATTATAACACATCCTTTTCAACTCATCAGGATAAAAATATAATAATTCTTTTATGTTACATATATTTATATTATAAAATAATATATGGTATTTCCTTGAATATTATATATCATAAAATAATATGTAAAATACTGAATGTTACATAAATATACAAAATGAAATATAAAATAATAATATCATGCGATATATCCTTGATTTAAAGAATTGAGTTGTCTAATCCTAGCTAGCAGTAAACTCTGGTTCTGATGTATGTTGTAACATGTAAATTGTCCATTATTCACAGATTAATATTTGGATGTGTTGACCATTATATTCCCAATTAAATGCTTTGCTCATTTAATTGGTGTTTGGGGTCTGCTCTAGGGGCTCTTAGGACAGAGCCATGCTCCTGATTGAACTCTGATTCTGTCTGGGTTTGGGGGGCATCGTGTTCCAGAAAGTATCAGGGCAAAGCAGCACGCTGACATCCTCAAAGAAAATGTGGTATTGCTGGATAGAATCCTCAGTTCTTTAAATTCTGTGTTTCTCACTAACGGATTACTAAAGATTAAAATTATTTTGTTGAGCCATCTCTATACTCAGCAGAATTACTATGATGTACCTTCTAAAATAGAATCTGTTGTCAATGATACAATGTTCACTATTCAGATTTATCTCTAATTCAGACCATTCCTGAGATCAGACCTGTATATCCAACTGCCTTTTGTTATTTCCACTGACATATTTCAGAGGCACCTCGAACGCAGGGAATACACTCTGCGTTTATTACTTCTTCCTTCTGTGGCGTATCCTCCAGAGCTGCCCAGCTCGGTGAATGACTCGCCCTCTACTCAGTTGCCCAAGATAAAACTGGGCAGTTATTTTGTATCTCAGTATCCTGAACCTCTCGTAGCCAACCAGTCCCCAAAGGTCATGTGCCTTCTTTATTTAACATCTAAATATCCCACATACCCACCCATTTCTTTCCATCTGCCCTTGTTCAGGCCACAGTCATTTCCTGCCGATGTATGGTTACACTAGAGAGAACAGAAGACTAGGCACCCCTATGCTCTTTAGTTACGTGTCTCACTTACCATTTTCCAATAGTTGTTTTATACGTCCTTCTCTGTGTATACGAGTGTGTGTATCGGTACACATACATACACAGATATAGAGGGACAGACATAGACAGATACATGGTGCTCTGTTTGAACTTAAGTTGAAGATATTATAACACTTCATTGCTAAATATTTCATTGTGTGTCTTCTACAATCAAAGACATTTCCTTGCATAAGGACGAAGCCATTTTAACCACTATTAAAGAGGTTTAGTACTGATACAATGATAGTGTCTAATACACAGCCCAAGTTTAGATTTTCCACATTATCCCAAAATGTGTATTTTGAAAAATTCTGAATTCAGTCAAAGATTACCTAGTTAAATTCTTCTCATTCTTGAAAACTTGGCTCAAATGTCACTTCCGGAAAGCCTTCTCTGATTGCCCAAGGCAGGTTACATTCCTCTGCAGTGTGACGGTGTTGCTCTGTGCTTCTCTGCGTGTTTGTAGCGGATCTGGACCAATTCATTGTGTACTCAGTTGCTTAGTGTCTATAAACTTCAGGATGGCAGGGGCTGTGTCTCTTTTTGATAGTTGTACCTCCATTGCCCAAATCAGTACCTCACTCACAGTAGGTGCTGAATAAATGGTTGCTATATATAGCTGTATATGACTATATATATTAAACCAAGTATGTATTATGTATATTTTCAAGTCAATACTTTCTTTTTTCTCTTTAGGTATTGATGTCTTAAAAAAAGCAAAGAGGACTTAGTCAAGTGTTGGGATTTTATTGAAAGTCGGTGAAGATGGCCAAGTATGGAGACCACGAGGCCAGGCCGGATGACGGGCAGAATGAATTCAGTGACATCATTAAGTCCAGATCTGGTAGGTAATGGACGCCTAAGAAAGGGAAGGATTTTTATGCCTAAACTTCTTAAAAGACATACTTTTTTTGGCTTGTATTGCACTGTTCTTGTGAGACAAAGTTTTTGTGAGAAACGTAAATCTGACGAAGGAGTGTTGTAAGAGGTGACATGTGTCTCTGAGCGTCCCCTCGTAATTTCTCAGCCCAGCTGAATCTCATCGTATGTTGACTGGCATTGCTTGGTGATGTTGTGGCCTGTGTTCATTTATCAGACTGATCCCTTTAAACACAAAAAATACCACTGAGCGCTTCTTCCCTTTTTAGCCTGTTTTATGAAGTTGAAGGGATTATATGCTTAAAGTGGGCTGTCCCATTGTTTCTGGTAGGATGGATCTTCTGAAGTTTTGCTTCAATGACCGAGTCCTTACCCTGATTCCTTCTGGTGGCCAGGGTGAGGCCAACGGGTGTCCTGCCTTTTGCTTTCATTTTTGAAACTTCTTATGAACCTTCTCAAGGGACATTTTCCCTCTAGGTAGTCTAATAAACTAGACTAGGTAATAAACTAGACTAAGACAGATGAATGGTTTTCAGATGAACATTTAAATTGGGGAGCTAAGGTAACACGCCCTCCCCTAAATCTTGTTATATAACTGAGTGCCTTTTTTTTTTTTTTTCCACTCTCACTGTTCAGATGAAAGACCTGGGAGTGTTTTAAAAATGCAGATGCACTGGCTCCTCTCCAGACCCACTGAATAAAAATTTCTGTATTTTTAAAAAATTTCAAGTATGAGTTTGAGACAGGCTCTAAGAGGAGATATTTTTGAGCAGGCTGGGCTTTTCTGAGCTTTGAAAATTACACAGAACTCCACCCTGGGTGTGAACACTATACTTAAGTAACTTTGAGAGTTACTCTTAGGTATAAAATTACAATCAGTGTCACTTTAAAATAATAATAAAGAACATTATGTTAGGGGTTTATTTCCTTATATGGAACTGTAGCAATATGCACTGAAAATAAGCTCTAAATTAATAGACACCCACATTTCTTTTTATGATATGGATACTGGTTGATTGGTAAAGAGGGAGAGAAACATCGATTGGCTGCTTCTTGCACACCCCCAACCCGGGACCCGGTCAGTGACCCAGGTGTGTGCCCTGATCGAGAACTGAACCGGCGACCCTTTGGTTCACAGGCTTCTGCTCAGTCCACTGAGCCACACCAGCCAGGGCGAAAATTCTTTTTGCTTTAAACAGTTTAATAACATAAAGTACTATGTAGATATAAGGGGTTATGGCTATCTTTTTAAGAGGATAAAATGTGTATCCAGAACTTTGTAAATGTAAAAGCAGGGAAAAGGAAGTGAGACAATGTCACATATGCATGCTGGTCATGTGCTGGAAATTGTGAGGAGTGTGGTCTTAAATAGTGCCCACTTCTATTACAGTGAGACCTTTGATATTTAGAACTCTGCACTGTAACCACGTCCATAGAAAGTAATTATGTAACTGCGGAAATAGCAAGTATCTGTGATGAGTGCACATGACTTCCAAAGTATTCTTTAAATAAAAAATTACCATTTAAAAAGACAACTCTCATACACTATTGTGGGCCAGTGGGCAGAAGTTATCATGTGGTTTTTAACATATGTGTATCACTTGACCCGTTAACTCGATTTTCAGAGCTGTTTTCCTAGAACACACAGACAGGTACAAGCAAGAAGTTGATCACAGCATTTTTATAATAGAAAAAATTGGAAACACCACAAAAATCCAATATCGAGGGCTGGTTAAGTCATAATTTCCCAAACTGATTTGAAAGGAGCACAGGTTCTAATGTATAATTTAAAAAGGATGTCGTGGACAAGTAATTTTAGGAAATAGTTGTCCACTTACTCTGTTCAGTTGGTGTGGAGCATCTGAACGTGTTGTGTAGAGTCTCAGTGGAGTTAATTGAATTAGGGGATCGTCATAAAGTAGCAGACGATGCATTCTTAAAAATGTTACTGATACGTATCATGTATAAGCACAGAAATATGTTCTTGACATTAAGTAAATATGTGCAATATGAATTGTTACGTGAAAGTTATTTTTTCAAACAGTTTAGCAGATTGTACACTAAAACGTCAGTAGTGGTTATTTTGGCATTTTGTGATTATTACTTTTCTCCTTTTTGCTCTTATGTATTTTTTAAAGTTCTTCAACGGGCCCGTAATACTTAGTTTTTATTTTTAAGGACTCTCAAATTGCTTAGAGTGTTTTAATGCCAAGACGATGACTGTTACATTTTTTTTCTTGGTGGCACCTACTTCAAAACACATTGAAAAGTTAGCTGTCGCATAGCTGAGATATGAATCACATTCTTTTGGCTGGATTATGTTGCAAAAGCCAGTAGATAAATTTGGATTTGAAAGGGCCTGTTCGTACCAATTCTGCTTTTTGGAAGACACAGTTTTGCTTCTTTTAAGGTAAATATTAGTATAGTGGTAAAGTCTTTTGGTATGCCAAAAGGTACAGGTTGGAAAGGGATTCTTTTAGTTCAGATTAAGTCAAAGGAATCATCTATCTATAATGCATATTTTTAAAGATCCTTCTTGGACATGTTCTATGCCTAAATTGTTGCTTTTTCATTATTTGAAAGAAATGTTTTCCTGTAGGAGAATTTTGGTTCTAGCCTGCTCTTCTAGGTTTCTTTCTTTTGAGGATTGGCTATAGGGGAGGGAGCGAACGTTAGGGTGGAGAAAAAACTAATGTTGAGAGTAAATTGATTAATTTAATCTCCTGGTTTATGCAGATTCTTCCCTCTTCCCTCTTCCCTCCTCCCCTAACCATTAAGTTTGGAAGGCTAAAAGCCTGGCATAATAAAAATAATTGTGCATTTTATGTTAAGTTATTGGGATTATTTATATTGCCCTCATTCAGTATTACTTGGTTTTATGATGTATATGAGGTTTTAATTTTTTTAATGTGATCTCCACCTTCTTAACAGAAATAGGAAATTATCAAAGATGATGAAATAGTTTCATGGATATGTAACACAATACATTTCTTTATGGTTGTAACATACTTACCTTGAATTTGAGTGAACTTGAGAAGAGAACTTGAAAGAGTATGAACTTTGATGATTAAGAGCTTGGGATGGGGTAAAAGACCTTTCTTTCCCTAAGTTAAACACTTTAGTGAGTTCGTCGTCAGTGACTTCATGTTTGACAGCATGAATTAGTGGGCTTCCGAAAGCTTAACGAGTTAGTAAATATTTTGAGAGAGTAGGCCAAGATATAGAGACATTTGTTTGTTTGTTTTTTTAAAGGGAAGCATATTGCCAGTGGAGTCTGTGATGTGTACATTTCTGCTTGGAACATTTTAAACATGAAATAATAAAACAGTTTGGGATGCGTATCAAGTCAAAGAATATGCTCATTGCTACTGCATGCTGTTAATAGCTAACACATGTGAAAGCTGGTAACACAGACCAAGTCATCCTTTTCTGTTGTTCTCAGTTCTGTCCTTCAGTTTTAAGCTAGAGTCCCCCTGAAGAGGGTAGATCTCAGGTCTAAAGACAGTGTGTGAACTGGCTGTGTGTGAGGATTTGAATAATCTGGGGATTGGATCCTGGACTCTCAGATGGGAAAGGGTCATTTGTCTAATGAATTAGTCAGGTAAGCGCTACATTGTTGCATGATTCAGTAGGTTCTTTGAAAAACAATTTTACTGTTCCTTCTTTTCACCTTTTCTCTTCTAGTCTAATTCTGGGAAATAATTGCTGAGGAAATTTTAGAGGCCATATAACCCCACGCCTGTGAGGTGGTTGCCCAGCCTCTGCTTGTACACCACCAGTGGTGGGATCTCACTGGTGGTGATGATGAGGGTGATCATCTGGCAGTTTACATTTATTGAGCGCAGACCATAGGCAGATGCAGTGTCAAGAGTTTCATCCTCACAACTACCGTTTTACAGCTGTCAAATGTGAGCCACACAGAAGGAATTGACCACTCTGGCTTTCCATCACCAAAGACCCAGCTGAGCCTGTCTCGGGGCCTTTGCACATCCCTTTTATACCTGCCTTTGTGTGATGGACTCCTTGTTATCATTTAGATTTAGACTTAAATGCCATCTCTGAGAGGTCTTCCCAGACAGATCTTTAGAAAGTAGCTCTCCCAGTCACGCTTGACTGTATCACTGTACTTAAGTTCCCTCTATGTTCTTATTGCTATCTGACACTTTTCTTGATTTGTGTGTCTGTTAATGTCCTTCCCACTAGAATTTCATTCCAGAGGTGCAGGGACTAAGACATCCCTGAGACCAAGCCCACTGCCTAACTCAGTAGGTGAGCAATGAGTGTTTATTCAATGCAAAAGACTTACAGAGGTAGAAAGTGCCAGGCCCGGGATTCGAACTCAGGTGTTTGGACTCCAGCAACCCTGTATCTGACCGCTAGCTACATAGTGTGGAGTCTCCTAATTACAAGGTAGTTTATTCTATTGCTCTCGGATGATTCTTCTTCGTTTTGTGCCTAAACCTATTGCTTACAGACTTGCACAGTATTAATTGGAATTATACCTGCCTCTGCCTCTTCCTGCCTTGCGACCCCAGCCTGTGAGGTGGAGCTTCCCGGGGACGTCTGTGGCATCATAGCCCTGCCAAGGGAGGGCCAAACTGTTGGAGGCATGACCACCGCCCCCAGGCCTGCCCTGGCCTGCCCTGGCTCTGGTCTTTGTCATTCTCTGTCAGGAGTTAGCAAAGGGGAAAATACCAGAGGACAGGCAGTCCTCTGGGTGGAAGGTAGAGAAATTGATAATCTGTTTCTGACGTGAGTTCCCTTTTCTCTTTTCTTCTGACTTTGCTCAAGGCTTTTCACTGGCTGGTGAAAAAAGGTAGTGGATTTCAGATGCACTGCGATTTGGCAAAGTTTGAATCCTGGTCTGATGCCCAGATGGGTATCTGTGGATTAAAAGAGTTGGTAAGAGGTGGGGGATGGGGAGGGAAGAAGAGAGGCCAGTGAAGTAAAAATAAAATGAATTATTTAAGATGAAATATTATACCTGGATTACATTTACAGCAAGCCTTTGAAAAAGGTGCTATATTTGCAACAAAGTAAGCTTGCTTAGCAAAATTCAGTTCTATGACAATTATGAGGAAGATTACCTTATTGGTTTTCCAGAAGCCTTTCTTGATGAAGGACAGTGGCTAAGTTGTATTTAGGGAGTCACTGGAGATTTTTCTAAGAGCTTAAGGGACTGTGAAAAATAGCTGTTTTTTTCCCCCCTCCTGAAGCTTTACATGGCTGGAATACCTGAGCTCTGAAGGAAGGTCTTTGAACAGGTTCGGTTTTTTTCCATGAGCCCTGGGGATTTGTGCTGAGGGACAGGTAACCCTGATGGAAATTTAGCTCTGACAGAGTTGAGCAGCTCTTCCTGTAATGCCTGTAAAATCTTCTCTGTTGTTTCCTCATTGTGCTGAGATAGTGCAATCACAGAAAAGTTTTCTAGATTGTTGTGATTCTCCTGACTTGTTCCTGTGGTTGAGAAACCTTGCTGGGTGACCCATTCACGATCAGAAACCGTGAATTGCTGAGAATATTCTAGGCGGAGGAAGTACATTAATTATATAGACAGAATGGGAAACTCAGTTTTATTGAACCTTATTTGAGGCCAGAAGTTTGAAGTAGATGCTGATACGATCGTTTTCAGGAAATGAGGGAACACGTAAGGTTACTGAAGCGGTTGTAAATATTAGTTAAAATTTAATCAAGAACGGATACCCAGGTGGTTTCAGATGGAATGGCTAGAATTTTCCTCCTGTAAGTTGTGCCTGGGGGCAGATATATTTGCTATATTGTTATTTTTGTATGTCTTAATCGTATAATTATAAATACACTCGGTTCAGTATTTGGAATATAAGTCAGTGTGAGTTTTTAAATACATATGTATTTACTGTCAAAATGATGGCTTAGGAACTGAGACATCTGTGCTAGATCCAGCCCTTTCACTTTTGCTTTTTCTGACCCTGGATTTCCACGTCCCCTGCAGGAGGCTTCTGTGCCACCTTCGTACAGCCGCACAGCTGAGTACCTGAGGTTTATTTACATCCTGTGGGGCTTCTCTGTCAGAGCCTGTTCTCCTGGCCTCGTTCAAAGGGGACTGCTTCGTGTGTGCTCATTTGTCGGCTAAGCTCAAGGGTTGGGGTGGTCAAGCCTCACATCAGTTTTGAGAATTCTTTCTTTAAAAAAATAGATTTTGTTTATCACGGCCTTTGAACTGAAAGTGTAAAGTGTGAGAATAACATTTCATAGATGAATATTTTCAAATGAACTTTTTTGGTAGGTGGTTGGTTCAATAATTTTTGCATTTAATTATGAAACAATTTTTTTGAAAGGGCAGAAATCGCATTGCTGATGTAGCAGGGGAATCCAGTGAAAATATTACTTTATATCTCTAATGTTGCACAACTTTGCAGTAAATGCAGGTACTGTAGTTGAAAACGTATTATCTGTTTAGATCTTCTCTAATTTCATAGTGTTAATACTTGCAAATTTCTTTTGTTCCCTTTTCTTATTAAGATTTTGGGATGATCTTTATGTGAAGAGACTGTCTGAGTATGGTGGGAGGCGTGGCATTTTGAGGTTGATACGAATTGGTTGGTTCTCTTGCTCCTGATAGGCTATGTGTGAATCATATCAACATTAATTCAGTAATCACTACATAGATGTATGCATGTGCTTTTATTTTGAAAGTCTGGTTTTGGACTCATTCCACTAACCCAGGCTGCATGTCACAACCACCCTTCGGGATTCCAATTCAGTCATGTGAATAGGGTCCCGGCATCTGGAGTTTTAACAAGCTCCATGGGTTATTCTGCTTAGTGCCATTGATTTATGGACAAAGGAGGCTGATTTAAGACTCCCAGAATGAGAAAGTGGCCTGTGCAATTTAGAGGAGCAAGGAGAGCTCTAGTCAAATGTTGAAGATTATTTCTGCTTGTAAACACTTCCCTTTATACAATTTCAAAAGGTAGTGGCTGTCTTGGTATTGGACATTTTTTTTTCTTGTGTGTTGTATTTTGAAGAGTTCAGGTTGTGCTGAGCAAAGGTAAGACTGGGGAAAGTGGGTCAGCAGAGTGAAGACACATGTTGGTATGTTTCTGATTCTGGCCCATGGAACTGGAAGGTCATACCATACCACTCAGCACTGGAACATGTCTTCGCTGAGTTCCTGTGCACGGTGGCTTGCTTCGTTTTCTGCACTTGATTGATCTCTTCATCCCCACTGCTCTGCTCCCCCAGTGACCACCCCCCCGTTTTGAAGCCTCCTTCCTTCAAACTTCAGCATAAATGCCACCAAGCATTCTACCCTCCAATCACTGAGACAGAATCCATCTTTCCCTTCCTCCTGCTCACTCTTTACTTTTATTTTGGTTCTCTTTGCTTGTGTATGGGCATATGTACGCTGTTCTAATTTGGCTTTCTGATGCTAGCCGGTAGCTTAGTCTCCACGACCAGTAAATGGTCTATAAAAGCTTGCTGTGTACTTTCATGATTTTAAAAAATCAGACTTGCTTCTATACACACGCCATATTCACTTAGCAAATGGTTGCTGTTCAGTCCTGTTGCCAGTTGATGGGTTCAAAGGTGAGTAAGACATATGTCTGTTATTAAGGTACTTCCAGGTCCCTTGGGAAGAGAGGCATCAACAGACATCCTTGCACAAAAAAAGCAGTGTGCCGTGCATATACAAGGTCATGGAACACGGAAGGAGGAAGGACAGGGTCTTGCCTTTGTGGTGTGAGGGGGCTGGTAGGAGAGGGCCCTAAGAGGAGGGACCTAGAGGAGTGCTTTGAAGGACTCTGAGGAGACAGCAGTGTGGACAGAGAAGGACGGGCATTCCAGGAAAGGAACACTGCCTTTTGAGCCTGTAGCTGGTAGGTGAGTGTGGCCTGGGCTTTGCTGATGATTGGTGAGGTTGGGGCCAGATTTTGAAAACTCTTTTGAAGCAGGCTAAGAGGTGTGATCTTTTCTCTGTAGGGAGTCACGACCGCATTTGTAGGGGGCTAATAACGGGCTCACAACTGTGTTTCAGAGAGACAACTTGGTTGGTAGTATGAAAGATAAATTTAGAAGGGAGCAGAGTTGCAGGGAGGCAGGGAGCAGGTTAAGAGTTGAGAAAATCACTGAGATTAGAGATGATGGAGGCTTGGACCAGAGTGGTGTGGGTGGAGAGAGAGACGGGGAAGGCTTTGAAAGGTAGCAGGTAGTCACAACGCATCTAAAGCCTCATTGTACACTTCACCTTCATGCAGAGTATTTTTCAAATCATGTTCAAGTTCTCGACACTTTCAGTTATTAGCTCTTCCTCCAGAAATAATTGTTTTAACATGGCTCATTTCTTAAAATTTCAAAGATAGTTTTACTTCTTAGTGAAGTTTACTACTGCTATTTTCCTTACATTGCCTCTTGGTCAATTTATTTAGGAAAATTTGAGTTGAATTAACTTTCAATAGTATTTGCATTTTTCTACATACATATTCTGAAAAAAGTTTATGCTTCAGAGAAAACTAGATTAATTAAAATGAGAGAAAAAACAAAGTTTTTTAAATGTTTATTTGGTGCGATATAAAAGTTCCTTGAAGAGGAAGCAAAGAAAGGTAATATTCTCATCTTAAAGTGAAGATAATAGTCTTCGGCAGCTAAAAGAAAATCCATGTGCAAACAGAGCCTGGAAAACTATTTCAGAGGGACTTAAATTGTATAGAATGTTTCATGTGATGCTGAGAATATAATAAAATGTCATCATATATTACTGATTTCAGCTTCAGATAGGATGAGAAAATGCACACTGAAGATAAATTAAGATCAGATGTTCAGAATACCTCCTTCATTTAGGGAATAGTTAAGTGGTGGAAAGGTCGCTGGAGTTCAGCCAATAAAGCTGGGGTGCTAAGAAATCATAATTATTCAGGTAACAGATGCTTTTCATAACATGAGGCTCTACTGTGGAGGTTTGGGGAAGAAGGGGAAGAAGAGTTTGTTATTGTCATTGTTTTTAAGTTCCATCTTTGAAATCTGTGTGTCCAGTAGGCTAACTTGAAATTCTAGTATAGAAGCCAAGTGTTTCAGAATGGTGGTTGCCTTGACCTTTAAGAAAACCACGGGTCTCGTTTGAAGTCTCTGCATTGTTGGGATGTACAAAAAAATCAGATTTTTGATTTTATCAGTTTAATTGCCTGCATTGGCTGTGAATCTAGCTTTCTTTAAGATTTAGCTCTGTCTTAAGCTGAAGAATTAGGAAGGATTTCTGTATCTATGTCTGCCTGTCTATCTATCTATCCATCCATCCATCCATCCATCTTGTCTATCTGTATAAGACATTTGAATGGCATTTTATTATCTTGCTCCTAATAAGTGTCGTGCCCTGGGATCAGCACAGGGTGACCGAGACAGAGTTCCAGTTGTCAATTGTCTTTCATCTCAAGAGGGCAGTTGCACAAGTTTTTAAGTAAACAAATTAAACAAGGGGTTACACAGTTTGAAAAGTAAAACAGAACAGGATGCTGTGTGAGCTCTTGGAAGGGGTAGCTGATGTTGAGGGGGTCTCAGGAACGGCATCTGAAGAATGGGTCCGCACTACTACATCTGAAGAATGAATAAAAGTCGGAGCGAGGGTGGGGAGGTAGAGGGGAAGGGCTGTCCAGATTGAGGGAATCAGCGGTGCATCAGAAGTTCGGAGGGGAGGACTGTGAGTCGGTGTGGAGGACGAGGGGTGTGTGAAGTGAAGGTGAAGCTGGCAAGGTAAGCGTAGACCACTTAATAGGAGTGGAGTGAGCCACAGTGGGGAGTCTCGACTGTCCCAGGGGAAACTCCGAAAGGGTTTTAAAAAAAAATTCAAATGTTAAATTTAATATTATTAAAAAATAATGAAGTAGTCAATATAAATAAATTTACAGGAAATGATATACTGGATAAGTGCATGCCTGCATTTGAAATTTACCAGCTATTAACATTTTGATGTATTTGCTTTAGGTCATATTTTAAAGAGCTAATTATGTCCGCAAAGATAAATCTTAAAAACCATTTGGAGTGTAAACAAAAATCAAGCTGCAGAATTTATTGAATGGGACCGTATATAAAGTCCGAATACCTACAGCAGTTACTGTGTAATGCTTATGCATTCATAAACGCACCGGAAATGCAACCGCGCTCAGCCGTCAGCACTGTTAGCTGCAGGGGGACCGAAGGTTGGCGCTGCCCTGTCTCGCAGGGCGAGTCTGTGGGGTGCACCGCAGCGTCCCTGCAGTGACGTGCAGCGTGCCCTTCTACTGTGGTCTAGTGGCATGCTGGAGATATTTCGTATTTTTCCAAACCTCAGCATTAAAAAAACTTCCGATTTCTAGGTACTTTCCACACAACTCCAACACACCCACACCCACGCATGCACACCCCACAACATCAACATGTCAACATCAATTCGGGTATGAGGTCACCTATTTACTGTCCCTGCCCCCCTTGACTCCCGCCACCCCAGAGCAACTGGAGATGCCCTGGTTTTGGAAGTCTTGCTGCCTTCAAGAGGTTTTAAGCAGAAGCCTGATTTGATCCCATCTGCTCTGCAGGGGGAGAGATGACTTGGATTGGGGCGGTGGGTGGGGCAAGGCTGAGGCCTGGAGGACCACTGTATGACTGTGACAGTTGAAGAGCAAGTGACATTATTCATCTAAGGAGCGGTGTTCGGGGTGGAGGAGAGGGGAGAGTTGGAAGGCTTCAGGTGGCAGACACATGTGATGGGATATAGTCATAGGGAACTGGCTTCCACACCTGGCTGGTGAGGCCTCTCTATTAAGGTTTTGGAGAAGGAAGTGGGAGATGTATACATGTACATAATCTCCACCCATCCCAGCAGAGTGGGTGCCCTGATCTGGAATCACATCCTTCAAAATTGGCAGCTGGAGTCCTGTTTTCCTCAGTAATTCATGGTACTCTTTAAAATATATTCTTAACATTTCTCAAAATGTCATTCAGAACTGTGTAGTTTCTCTTTGTTTGCTGAGTGTTTCCACTGTCCTTAGAACGAGCATCTGGAGAAACTGGAATATAAAATGGTAGACTGTGGCTGTGGAAGATGGGAACTGCGCAGTGGTTTTTTATTTACTTTTTAATTTTTTTAATCTCCTAGAGTCACAGGAAGCTGACTTGCAGATGTTGTCCTAGTTGGCTGCTGGGCTGGCTCGGGGAGAGAGGGAGAGGGGCTGTTGAGAAATGCACGCAACGCATACATTACTTTTTTACACACATGTCTCTGTACACTTTCTGGGAAAAAGTACCCACAGTTTTCATCATATTTTCACAGGGGGTCTGTGATCCGCCCAAAAGTTGAGTCTTAGTGGGGTTGTGTCTCTCGTGTCATCTCTGTGTTTTCCGATGGAAATTACATTGGCCGTTGGGTACTCAGGTGTGACTTCAGGGTCCCACGCTCTTGCCATGACCCATGTTCTGAACCTCATGTTGCCTCTGTTGTGTCAGAGGATTTGAACAAAAGACCTGGTTGCTAGAATCGGTGTGGGTAGACGCAAGTGAGAAGGGCATAATTTCTGATAATGTTTGACCCAGTTTTGCATGTAATGAATTTTTATTTGTTGATGAATCTTTCTTTCCCTTTTGTTGCTAAAAGTGGCAAATAATCAGACATAAATTACTAATTAACAGTCCGGTTCAGATTTTTTTTCTAATTAATGAAACTTGGGCTTCATCAAGCTCTGGTGGAGGGCGTATCACGTGCTTTATTTTTCCTAACATCAAAGGCAATTTATTTGTCAAAAATTGTTGATGTTTTGCCACTTGGAAATGGGCCAGTCAGTCTCTCCCTTACTCACGGAGGTAAGAGCAGTGGCTCTCACCGGAGGACCCGGCCCTCCGATGGCCTCCCCTGTGCCTCAGCTGACCCACCTGCCGCTTCCTCCCGGAGAGATCAGTAGAGTTCGTTCCCCTTGTTCCTCTTTTCACATCTGGATCAGGCTCCCCACCCCATGCCCCTCCCCGCACCATGTCATCAAACTGTATCACCACTAACCCTCATTGTTGAGATGCTGTTCTGTCCCCCCTCCCCCAAAAGCACTCTCATTTTTCAGTGATTTTAGCTCCTGGTTTACTGTCACTCTCTCTAAAAGTTAGTTTTGTTGTAGTGATTTCAATGTAAGCAGAAATCATCCTTCCAACTTTCCACTCTCTCAGTTTTTGAACTTTTCTTCACCAACCAGATTATCATTTATGGCTGTAGCCCTGCCATAATCTAAATTTTAAGTGTCACACTGTTTTTAATCCTGATCCAAGGTCATGCTTATTGGTTTTAGAGTGGGGGGAAGGGAGGGAGAGAGAGAGAGGGAGGAAAACATTGATGTGAGAGAGAAACATCAATATGAGAGAGAAACGTTGTTTGGTTGCCTCTTGCATGGGTCCGGAGTGGGGACCGAACCTGCAACCTAAGCATGTTCCCTGACTGGGAATGGGATCCACAACCTTTCAATTTACAGGACAGTGATTCAACCAACTGACCCACACTAGCCAGGGCAAGTGTCGCACTTTCTGCCCATCACGTCCTACGTGTCTAGCCCACCCCCTCTGATATCCTAACTCCAGCAGTCTCTGACCCCAGCAGGGTCTACAGTCTATCAATCCTATGACCATTATGCTACGTCTCTCCATGTTCTCACTTTGCTCTTTACTGAGACTTATAGCCCATCGCAAAGCACTCCTTTGCTCCTGCCTTCAATTCCCTTGCCTTCCTCGCTTCTCAGAGCTGTGCCAAGCCCCGCCCCCTTGGTTAACTCTAACTGTCTACATACTATGTGCTGGCCTCAGTGCAGAGGAACATGGCTGGAGGAAAACCCACAACCCTTGCTTCAGTGTAATTCGTGATCACAGGTGTGGCCTTAATGCTGCTTGGCAATCACTCTTCCATTGTCTTAGATGAATATTGTATACTGTCCCCTTTCTCCTGAAACATTTGTACCTTCCCCCCATCCTGACTTTCAGCTGATGACTTTGCCTACTCTTGTCCTTAGGAAACTGAGGGGGAACCCACAAGGTTCTATACCACAGCTCCCTCTGATCAGCCCGGCCAAGGCCACCTTGCTGTGTACTGTATCCCATCCTCTCTCGCTTGCTCAGGGACCTCTCCTCTGTCTTCTGTAGGCCTACAGTTTCCCTCTTTTGTGGATGCTTTTCATCAGTATACTGTTATCTTTCTTCTAAAACACATCACTCCTGATTCTACCTATCTCTCTAGCTGTCACTCTGTTTCTGTGTTCCACTTTATCAAAGAGTTCCTTCGAAGGGTTTTACTTACCCAGAGCTGGAATTCCTTTCCTTTCATTCTCTCTCAAAACCATTTTAAACAGGCATAGCCCCTATCATTCAATTAAAACAACTCTTAGCAAAATTACTAGAGATTTTCTTGTTGTTAAGTCCAGTGGTTAGTTCTCAGGATCTTCATTTTACTTTATTTCTCAGGAGCATAAACACAGTTGATTATTCTCTTCTCTATGATATACTTTCTTTTCTTGGCACCTAGGATACACCATAGTCTCTGATTTCCCTTTCATTCTCCTTTGTGGATTCTTCTTCCTGATGCCATCGGACAGCCCAGGGCCCAGTCCTCCTTATCACCACGCAGTCCCTCTGGCATCTGCCCGGCTCCTGGTTTTAAATACCTCTGAACACTGGACTCAGATTTCTATCTCTGGCCTAGCCCTCTCCCCTGAGC
>CM052541.1:176356296-176375390 GCA_028533065.1 Trachops cirrhosus
TGTTTTTATGGAAGTATCTGGATATACATTAACCTTTTATAATTGTAACAGTTAGTTACACAATAAAAGTCAGCAATATGTGAACTAATTGATTGCTCACTAAATCCAGAGCACATGAGGAAAATTAAATTGAGATTGAAAAAGTATTTCCTAAAAGAGTAGAAGGGGGCAGAGAGCTAAGCTTATGTGCTGGGACTTTTAAAATGCGTTATTTCATTTATTCCCTACAATAATCCTATGGGGAAAGTGTAACTGTTTCTGTTTTAGATGAGGATATACCTGAATTAGTCAGGTCCTACAGGAAGGTTTTTTTTGTAATATTTACAAGACTAACACACTGTCTTACTATGGATTCCTACAGAAAGTCACATAACAGGTAGACTTAAAAAAATGCCACAAAAATGCAGAGCGAGGAAGAAATGAATTGATTAGTAAGATGAGGCCACGAGGAGACAGCACACGGAAATCCTGCTTGCTTTATGTTAGGTGCCCTATCCTCCTGTTAAACTTCAGGTGCAAATTTGTCTTTGAGTATTACGTTAGGCAATGCCTAGACGAAAGTGATTAGTTATTAGGGTGACATTATCAATCAAATTTCTCAAAGACATTTACTCATAGGGTCACAGTTTTCTTTTTTTTCCTTGGCCCTGAGGTTCCAAAGGATCTTTTCCCTGAACTTGATAATGGCCCAGTGAATAATACGGAGGAGGATACCTCTTCAGCTACACGTGATATCTAGACTAGTAGAACTCTTGGTTGTGGCATCCTTTCTTGTCAGCCAGCCACAGATTTGTAAAATTGGTTTTTACAATACGGACAGGAGGAAGTTCTCTGGTGATTTGCCTTAAATCAACAACCATTTTAGCCCAGGCCGGTAGCTTTGTTGGTTAGAGCATTGTCCTGACACACCAAGGTTGTAGGTTTGATCCCCGGCCAAGGGCACATAGAAAGAACAGCCTACGGATGCATAAATAAGTGGAATGACAAAGTGATGTTTTTCTCTCTCTCTCAAACCAGTAAATAAAAATTAAAAAAAACTTTTTTTAAAAAACAACCAACCAATTTAAATGATTCTGGTATCTCGGTAAGTTATCAAATGTTTGTAATACGAGGATAGTACCTACCCTTATCTTTCTTTCACGAGGTAATTCTTTAAAAAGTGATCCTCAAACTTTTGCTGTCAGAAAACCCTTTGATATTTGATCATTTGTCATAGTACTTTTTCTGTAGTTGCGCATAGCTGTCTACTCTCACGGTTAGTAATTCCCAACATAAGCATCCTTTCTGGGTTTGTTCTGTCCTCCTCTCCTTTCCTGGAAATAGTTTCCAGATGGGATTTTCTTTCTCTCTTTCTTTCACTCTTTGTTTCTTTCTTTCATCCTTTCTTCTTTCCTTCCTTTCTTTTCTTTTTTTTTTGGACAAACCTCAAGTCTTTATGTTTTCCCTTTTTTTGATGTTTTCTCTTTTCTCGGTTTCATTTTTGGCTTAAGTACTCTGCTTTCAGGATTTTTTTAATACTCTGTAACATATACTGAAAGTACTTGCCAATGTTAGGAAGCTGCAAATAATTCTGGTAATTATCCTGCAAATAATTCTCTAAAAAACTTATATTTTATTTTGATGTTAGAGAGGGGGAAAGGAGGAAGAAAGAGAGGCAGAGAAACGTTGCCGTGAGAGAGAAGCATGGAGAAGGTGCCCTGTGTACGCACCTTGACCTGGGACCGAAACCACAATCCAGGCATGTGTCCCAACTGGGAATGGAACGGACAGCCTTTGGTTTGCAGGATGACGCCCACACTGGCCAAGGGAATGCTGCAAATAATTCTGGTAATGCGGTGGTGCCCTGGAGTTCTCTGGCACACCTAGTGTTTTAAAGAGAAAATCTTCTTTCAGTATATTCCTTCTTTTGTTGACCACTCTGTGTGGTTTCGGAGACTGCAGCCCCACGAGAGCAGGCTCTCAAAGGGGCCAGTAAGTCCCCCTGGAAAACCAGGTAACGCAGGTAGCAGACATGACCTGACTCTAACACTGAGGGTTCCCGTGGGAATCGGCCCGAAATGTACATTTTGTCCTTTGAAGCTTGCTCTGCTTTGTTTTGGATAGCCCTGGTGACATAAACTAGATGTTTAAATTCAAGGCATAAGGAGGCAACTCCTTATATCATGAAACACGTCTTAAAGACCCTCTGGCATCAGCGTGACTCACAGACCCTGACCTGTGACAAATCTCTGTGTTCCTTCCAATGTTACCTATAGATAATACCTGTTTTCGTGACTAGAGCCCTCTGACATTGATGGGTGAGCTACGCATGTGTGCTGCACACACCTACACACACCACTCCCAATAAAAGCCGTCTGGGAGAAGGGCTCCGGGCACGCCCCACTACAGGGAATCACCACCCCCTTTCCCGCTGGAACAACAAGACTGTGTCCGGGACGACTTATTTCTTATCTGTGGCAGAGGGGAGAATTCTGCCGGACAGAGTTCCTCCCTCATTCTTTCTTACTCCTTTAAGTTTACTTAGAAGGTACTAGATAGAAGGTACTTAGCAAGAACTAAGATGTTGTACATGTGCTAAGCTTATTCTTTTATACTGTCCACTGAAAAACAGAAAAACAAACTTTAAATTATTTTGAATTAAAACAAATGCTTATCATATTTTATTAGGTTTGTAAAGATTGCTCGTGTAGTTTTCTAAATTAAGCCACCTGCATTTCACCCGTGTATTGTCGCGGACCAAGGCAGTGCATCTGTCAGCGCGACCGAGGGCCTGGCGTTTTCCCTGGGAGCGCGGGTTTGGCTGTGTCAGGCTTTCTGCGCTCCGCTGGTGTGGTGCCTTTGCCAGAGGCCTTGGTACGTAAGGGTTTGTAGACAGAATGCTTTCAGTTATTTGTTTATGAGACATTTTATGAGACTTGGGGCCAGGGACTTAGATGATTATTCCCATGAATGGATTCATATGTTGTCATTAGAATATTGTTATTTCTTTCTGAATTTTTTGACCTTTAAAGAAGGGTTTTGTTTATTTGTTTTTCTTTGCTACTTCACAATTATTCTGCATATGGAGGGCAAAACAATTAAATTTATCTTTTAGAATGAATCAGCCGTGAGTATGGAGTTTCCATTTGGGTGATAAAAAATTTCTGGGACTAGATAGTGGTGATGTTCGCACGACATCGTGAATGTACTTAATGCCTCTGAATTATACACTTGAAAATAGTTAAAATGATAAATTTTAAGTTATGTAGTTTTTATTGTAAAAAGAAAGAGTAACTTGGTTCACTAATCCTTCTGCTTCCTGTCTTCTCCTCCTCATTTCTATAAATAAGGGAACCTAGTAGGTTCTCCTGTGGAACCTTCTGTAATAACATTTATTTGAGATGTGTGTCCTCAATTTTGATCCCAAGTTACTTAAGGTAAAGTTTTTTTTTTTTAAATTATTTATTTATTTCTAGACAGAGGGGAAAGGAGGGAGAAAGAGGAGAGAAACATCAATGTGTGGTTGCCTCTCGCACGCCCACAATCGGGGACCTGGCCCGCAACGCAGGCATGTGCCCTGACTGGGGATCAAACCCATGACCCTTTGGTTTGCAATCCACTGAGCCACACTAGCCAGGGGTACTTCAGGTAAATTTTTAAAAATGTAAATTCTTGGGCCTCAGTAGAAGAAAAATAATGATTCTACTCTGTTTTAATGGATCTGTAGTGGTGCTGTGAAGATGGAGTGAGCTAAGAGTGGCTACTGCTGTTGAAGACTCTCGCTTTTGTTGTTGTTGGTATTATGGTGGCTTCCTGACTTCATTCCTGGCCTCCCTTCCTCTCTTTGCGTCACTCGTTCTTGACTTTCTGTAGGCTTTTGAGGGAGACAGAGGGTTTATCTCTTGGCCCAGGTTACCAGGTTTGGCAGAGTAGACTCCGACCCATGTTTCTAGCCACGAAATCGGTTGGCAAGTAACCCGGCTGGATCTCACAGTGAAGGGAGTAAGGGAAGCAGCAGGAGAGTGAAAAAGTCTATAGACCGAGGTGAGAGGGGCATCCTGGAGCGAAGGACAGTCTCTCAGGTAGGATTACAGAGGTAAGAACATGAAAGCAAATTAGCTTAAAGACATTAATCAAAAAAATAAGTGCCACTCACTCTATTGTTCACCCGTTTCTTTCAGTCATGGTGAAAAATGTTAAAATTCGGGTTGGCGATGGGCTCTCAGAAGCCTCCTCTCACACGGGGAACATGCACCTGAGACAGCTTCCGAAAATCCACTGAGTACTTTCCCAACAGCTGAGATTCCACTTGTGCTTTATTGGCCAGGTTCCCTTACTGCCTTTTCCTGCTGATGGGTATGGAGTGAGGGGAACTGCTGGTTGAAAGCACTCAGATAAGCTTGCTGTGCGTCACCGGCTGTACGGTCCGGATGGTTGGAATCAGCAGGTCATTGGAAGTCATCTCTATCTCATCAAATTAAACACGGTCGTATGTGTTCAGTGTTTCCCTGACTTTCACCTGAAACACCCCATGAGATAATTTGGTGTATAAGAAGCATTGCTGTACCAAGGAGAGTAGCTTACTGGTTTTTGCATGCTTCCTACACCTGTTGGTATTGAGTTGTTTTACTATTACTTGTTTATACACACAAGACATACACACCCATGTGTGTGTATATACATACAGACATACACACACATGACTTTAATTCTCACACCAGTCGAATGAAAGGTCACTTCTATTATCATCCCCATTTTGCAGTCAGGAAACCAAAGCAGAGTGGTTAAGTAACCTACCCCAATGGAGCCCACGTAGTGAGTGGCAGAGTTAAACCCAGGTAGCTGGGCTACAGTCTTAATTACTACCCTGTAGAATTTAGTGCTTACTGGAGATGCCAAGCAAATAATAATTATAGTAAACAAGTCCAAAAGTTATCTGATTACGAGACAACCTAAGAAACTCTAGAGTTATAAAAATGGAACCTGGGTTCTGTTGCTCAGCGTGTGTGGGCCTCTGTTTGGGATTTGGCTGTTTCCCCTCGTTATAAAAAGGCTTTAGTTACCTGGGTGTTTGTGTAACAGATGCTCTTTGTGACTCCCTGAGGTGTGTCCTCTATGGTGACCACCCATTCAGTGCGTCCACTGGATTTACCATCTCGTATCTGGAAATGTGTATCCACTAATCCCCAAAAGTCTGTGAGTGGCCTTTCAGCAGCTGTCCTCTAGGTGCCTTTATGGGCCAGGAATTTATTTCTGCCACCCAGCACAGGGCTGTGACTCATCACCTGGGGTTCCTGTCTTTCCCTAGTAGATGCCGGAAGTCAAAGACGCTGACTCAGAAGCGTTTTCCGCACAGGGGCCCATTGGATGAGATTGACACCTTGGTGGGCAGAGTGTTGGAGACAAAGTACACGGATTTCACGGATCCCTTGGACAATGCTTGACATGTAGGGCCTGGACATGTGTGCAGAGGATTCACAAACAAAATGCTTTAGGCTTAGGACATGGGAGAATGTGCAGGATGCATTTGCTTTTGACTTTTTAGAAGCTGAACCTTGTCTAAATGTAGAGAGTGGCACTATTTTGGCTGCCCTAAGATTTTAAGGTGTAATGCCCACATTGATGTAATAAAGACATTTGTAAATATGCAGGAAGCTTGGTAATTCTTAGATTTGGTGATTGGATCAGTTATACTTCCTTCAGTAGGGCATTAAACTGTCATGACCACTGTGCAAATTGCGGATTATAAATATTATTTGTAAATATTTTAACATTCTTCATCCTTATTCCTTTATCCACACTACTTGATTATAATAATTTATGAAATTACTATCATTTGAATGAGAGTGGAATAATCTTCCTGCTCAATTTAGTGATGTGATGAAAGGGGCAAGGAGACACATATTTGTTTTGCCTTAAGTTTGAAGTCCTTTATTCCTCACTTCAGCTACTGCAGATACAGGAAGGTTTCAAGAAAATAGAGAATACATGATTACATTTCCTGCCTTTCCCCCCCTCCCTTGCTTAGTATTTTTTTGTGATACTTTAAAGATATATCATGACTTGGCCAAAATATATTTTACAAGCTTCCGTGACTTCCAGTGGCTGGAATCAACTGGCTGTATGTGAGCTACCAAACCACATAACGTTTGCAATTTCATGAATGTGCTGGAAAACCTTACTTTTATTAGCTTGAGAAGTTTCCACCCTCTTTAGGTAGCCACAGTCAACTTGACTGGGTTTTGTGGGGAATATTGGCATCCAGCTGTGAAGTTCTTTCAGATTCAAAAGAGGGTCTTGAAGAATTATTTCAGTATTTCGGAGTGTTACTATCAGAAACATATGTGTTCCCTTTCAGCCAAGATGGGAATGGCTTTCTGTGTTTTTCAAACTTACAGGCACCCCTCTATTGGTTGTGAGCATTTGGGTTATAGGACCATCTGTACTGGGTATTTTTTCTTCCATTATTAGTATACTTACTACATCTGTAGTTTTTATCTTTAATAAATATGGATAAACTTTGGATTCCTGTGTTTATTTTAGTATACACTTTCAGAGATAAAATTTATTGGATATTTTAAAAAAGATTTTATTTATTTATTTTTGGAGAGAGGGCAAGGGAGAGAGAAAGAGAGGGAGAGAAACATCCATGTGTGGTTGCCTCTCATGTGCCTCCTACTGGGGTCCTGGCCCGCAACCCAGGCATGTGCCCTGACTGGGAATTGAACTGGCAACCCTTTGGTTCTGAGGCCGGTGCTCAATCCATTGAGTCACACCAGCCAGGGCTATTGGAATTTTAATAGAGCTTTAATGCAATTTAGTATTTTCAGTTAATAAAGTGAATATACATTGAGGTCCCCAAATAGCACTTATAATTGGGCTGTACTGAATTACTAAATATAAAGTAAAATTTCACATTTGAAAATTAAGAAATGTAATATGCTATAAAATTTTGCTACGTATGAAATCATTTTGTACCATATTATAAATATTGAATTCAAATTCCAAGTGGGACCCAATCAGGCAGAGAATAATGAACTGAGAAATACATCTGATGTTATGAATCATACTGTACAAAGTCTGGTTTTGGCCATAAAATATTCAGCAAGATTGGCTTTTAGAATTCGAGGCTGTGAAAACCAGACCTTGCCTGCCCACTGCTGCCGTGTAAATCGGTGCCCGGCTCATGGTAATGAGCCCATTTTGGCAGTCTTCCTGAAGATAAATTGAAGAGGGCAGACCTTGTAGTTAAAAGCAGTAGAGTGTATATGTGTTTATCACTGCCATAATGTCACTGTAATTATGGTGAAAGAACCAAAGGAGTAAACTGGTCTGTCCAGAGGGAAGTGGAGACAAGGTAGCCATGAATGGGCAAGGCATCACACGGTGGAAGTTGGTGGCGGAGTGGTTACTGCTGAGTGTCCAGAGGAGGAGGAGATGGCCAGGAGCTTCTTGATGCACCTTTCAGAATTTGCAAGCCCTGTGAAGAGTCACCAGTGCTGTCTGAGGTTGGATCAGCAGGAAGTGGGAGAAGCTTGGGGGCTGAAAACTGGGAGTTTGCTTGAGATCACCCTTAGACTCCCTTCTCTTCCGTTTGTGCAGGAGAACAGAGATTTATATATTCCCTAATGAAATTGAACCCTAACTTGGGATCCCTGGCCCAGAGAGGATGGTGAAGCTCTGGTTTGACATCACGAAGATTAAGGGACACCAGGGACGTGAACCCCCTGATATGCCTGTTCCAGAATTCCTGAAGCTACATCAGCTCCGAATCAGAGGATGCTTTTATTGGGAGTACAGTGTAGTTACAGCATGGGAATTGCTCATGTACCTACTTTGAGCCCACCAGTCGCCAAGGGACAGCCAAGTTCCCGGAACTGGGCATTTGACAGCCTCACTTTGAAATGTGAGGGGCTGCCAGAAGCCAGGGATTTGAGGATTGATGGCTGTATCCAAACAAACAACAGGAAAAAGGAATGTAGGGGAAACAGAGGAAACTGACATGTAATATAATAAACATCCTCAGTGGAGTGGGAAAATCATTGCATCTTTGAAACAAGAGCAGAATGCTATAAAAAAATTAGATTTGGAGACTAGGCAAGATCTTGGAAATTTAAAGTATAACATCAGAAACAGAAAACAATACAGAGTGCAAGAGTACATATAAGAGAGTTAAAGCCTAAAATACTGTAACAAAATTTTGTAAATAATGTCTGGCTTACAATCTGGGAATTGTAGTATAAGTGTAGCACTTAGAAATGCGTAAATAAGTGTCAGAACAAATGGATAAGAGAGAGAAGTGGGTGGGCCCCGAAAGCAGCACCGGGCAGGGCTGCTGAATTTTGTTATAGTCCTGTTTGGTTGAAAAAATGATGTGCCTTTATGACTTTGATACACATTGAGAAATAGGTAATGGGAGATTTCCTTTGGAAATGACTTTGTTGAAAAACTCATTGACAGTATAGAAAATGCTGCCCAATATTATTGTTTTGGCAGTTACACAAACCTCTGGGAATAACACAGTCTCCTGAATTTTCCCAGTAGCTGTCTTTTCTCGGCACCGATTTCTTACCACTGTCAGGAATGGTTATCCTAACATTTCCTCTACCTTCTGCCAAGCTGGACTAGCTTCATGGCTTTAGAAATCATTTGATGTGCATGTAAACGGTATGCACCCAAACTAATCTGAACACGTTTCTCCTCATGTTACAGCCATGTACTTTTTGTATTGCTGTTGGAATATTCTCTGCTATGTATTGTATTGGAATGTTGAAGACTGTATTGGAATATTCTGTGCTAGGCATTTCACGTGTTGTGATCTTTAGTTTACTAGTAATGAAATACAAATTAAGGAACCAAGACCTTGGAATGAGACCTTGCAGTTGAAACGGTCTCTTTCTAGCGTTTCCGGACTTACATACCCTTTTTAGAGGTAAGTTGCCTGTTTCTGCTCTTCCTGCTCCCTCATCACCATGCATGGCCGTTGTAACAGCATGGAATGCTAGAGCTCGAACATGCTTGAAGGCACCATCTCAGTCTACTTCCTTTGCCTGATAATTGAGGAAACTCAGTCAAAGAGGGAGGAAATGACCTTCCCAAGATTAAACAGTGGTCCCAAACATAGTATTCCTTCTGTTCCTCTGGGCTTCCTGGACTTCAGGGAAATGCATTCACTTTTGTTGGTATTTGTTTGGTGGATTTGTGCCTCAGAATAAATGCTTTCACAGATTTCCAGGAAATATTCTGCTAGGAGTTGGGGTGTGTGATTTCTTGAAAGATTTTAGTTTAATACTTACTGTGTGAAGTCTAGGGGTTGTGTTAATATTTTGAAGAGATGTGACACCTACCTGTGAATTAAAACAGGCAGGCCTTGGCTCGGAGTCCTAACTTTTAGGGCAAACAGGGAGAGGGTGAGGGAGGGGGTGAACGGGAAGGACAGAGCAGGGGTGCAAGGACCGTTTTTTCTCTGTTATTTTCATTTTGGTGGGAAAGAATGAGAATTATACTGCATGTAACTGGAGCTGCTGAACTGAACCAGCCAGAAACTGGCTTAATTTGTGTGAGAGAAAAGCTGTGGTATTTAGTTTTCCAGAGCATTCCTAATAATGCAAGTGGGACCTCTGGCTGCCATCGAGGCTCTGCAAAATTTGCTTTATGTACCTTCTTGGAACTTTTTTTTACTGACCCGGCTCCTAATATTGTTCACTGGCCTGCTAATTCCATTGAGGCCCACCTTCTCCTTCTCCAGCAGGGCTCCATTTTTATTGCACTGTGGTGATGTTAATGCTTGGCTGATTAAAGCCACTCACAGTAAGGTAAGGTGTTAATGATTACTCTGTTACTCCTCCCGGAGGGTGCATGCACATACTCACAGAGCTGATACAGAAGGAAGGTTGTAGGTTATAATACGCTCTGTGATCCTCCCTGCCTGGTTTCTCACTTTACAGACTGCAGGGGCTCTGTGGATCAAAGATGAGTCTTTCTGAAAAAAGTGGGAGGGGTTTTATGATTATCAAGAATAGATCAAGGCTGTATGATAGTTGAACTGCATAGTAACTATTAAACTTGTAAGTGTCCCTTGAAAATTTCCTCTTTTGTAGCTGTTTTGTACTAAAACTAGTAAAACAGATTTTTATTTATTGTAAAAATGACTTTTTAATAATTCTGTTTTGAATTGTCTTTTAGACTATTCTTTTAGAATAGCTTTTATTCCTTTTTCCAGTGAGTAAAATTATGTTCAGTCTATTGAAAACAGAATGTGTTTCTTGGTACATCAGTGTTTATATTTCATAATGAAGAAGATCCGAGTTTCCATTACCTGCTGCCCCATTTTTTAAAACCCATGGACCCTTTTAGCATTGGTGAATCCAGGGAAATGTTTTAAATTGCATACAATAAAATGCATAGGAATACAATTACAAAGGAAAACCAACTATATAGAAATTCAGTTAGAAAATACTTAAGAAGCTTATGATAGAGTAATGTTTGTTTTTTATTAGTGCATTCAGTGACAGGATCTAACTGTGGGTCCTGTAGCTGCCATACTGTTCTGAGGTGACGATCAGCCAAACAATTTTTTATCTATAATGTGATATGAAAATGACTATGAATTTTGTGGGCAGTGCCGTCAAAACTACTACTAATAGTGTGCTTCGTGAGCTACCTTCGTAATAGGTGATGCAAATTTCTCTTAAAAGTTAGCAAAAGATACCCATTTTCTTCCTGTCCAAGTTCATGGACCCCCTGCATTTTAATAACTCCTGATGAAGTTGTTGGTTTCAAATGAACATTTGCCCCCTTCGAGCCTGGCAGTGACGACAGCATGCCATGAAGAGCAGTTTCATGGAGACAGGAGTTGGAATAGAAATCACTGTTTGAGTGCCCCCTATACCAGGCATTGTACCGGGCATGGTCAGGAAACCTGGTGAACCCTACAGACCTGCTGTCCGGCCTCTGGCACTTGTGGACTAACAGAAGAAACAGTTATCAAAGTGTGGAATCTACACGTGGTTGCGTAATTGCCGAGGGGATGAATGTGCCGCAGTGCTGTGATAGTGTACTCTGCTGGGACTTCACCTGGCCTCAGGGGGCCACTAGTGGTGAGGGCGGGCGGGCCTTACAGGAGCCACACCGGAGTCCTCTTGAACCGTGGAGAGGGCGTAGACTGAGAGCCCAGCCCACGTGCAGGCCCCGAGTAGGGCGGACCTAGACCTACGGCAAACCTGAGTGAGGATGGTGATTGGGCGCTGGGTGAGCAGTGGGCTGGGCGTCGAGGTTGACAGAAAGGTGCAGTTTGCCTTCCACTCAGTCGCATTTTTAATCCTGGTTGAAGAGGCACAGTTTACTTTTTAGTGTGACAGCCTGTGACTTTTAGGGTATTAATGGATGGCTCTCTAAGAGCTTTAGAGATTAGTTTGGAATACATAGGTTGAAAAACTGATTGTAAAATTTATGAGAACTAGCTTTCTTGCGAGAGCTGGAAATTTAGGAACATTTAAAAACTTGTTCATATCCTACACATTTTTGCGCACCCAGATTTTCATTTGGCTCCAGTAGAAGGAAAACCTAAGAAGTAAGGAAATGCTTGGTTTCTCTGGATTCTAAGCAATTCGAACAGCAAAAATGCATGCCTCAACGTTCCTAGGCAGATCAGTCCTGTCAAAGGTCCAGATTTTAAAGTGACAGGCTCCCCAGCCTGGCAGAGGCTTGGAGGGAGTGGACCAGGATTGGGCTATGCAGAGGCTGGAATGTCACCATTCTGGTCCGGGCGGTTGGGAGGGACTCCTCTCTCCACCATTCCCATGCTGTTGGGCCTTGTTTTTCCGTCTGACTCCATCCAGCCGAGTGGTACATACCTTTTTGACTTAAGAAAACATGCATGGTCGGTTTGTGAGTCTTAGCTGCCTCGGGAGGACATGCTGAGCCGACACGAGAGGAAAGTGGAGCCTGATTTCGCACATGGAGTCGGCAAAGAGTCACAGGCAGGTAAAGAAGACTGCTTACAGTGTTCTGGCTGCTTCCCCTTTTGTCCGTCGGTGGTAGAAAGGAGACTGAGGCATGACTCAGGGAGCCAAGAATTAGTACTGAGCAACAGATTCTAAATAATTTTGCCCTCTGGGTGACCTTCGAGTTTAAAACAACAAAAACAAAAATGTTTTTTCTTGATAACATTATGAAAACAGTAGATTACTTGTAAAACATCTTACAATGTCAGCCCTTAATGACATTTTAGAAATGTGATTTGCTCTAGGACAGGGTGACTGTCACCCTCAGAGCCTCGCATAGGGCCTGGCACTGAATGCATGCTTGTCCAATGCATCTGTGCCGATGTCAAATGAAACTCTTGTGACAATTATTGTCACTCCTCTGTGATGCAAGATGATTTTCCCCAAAGTGTTTGTTGTATGAAAATCCCGTGGGGATAGCAAACATCCTGTCCCCCAAACAATGAACGGGTTAATGAGTTCTACCACAGTGCTGTTCCAAGTCTCTAGCACCAAGTACTGAATTAGCATCGGTGGTGTTCCTGCCTTTATTTAATCTGTCCGTTCCTCTCTTGGTGTGTTCACTCACTCACTTGTCATTTCTTGCATGTCTGCTGGTGCCAAGTTCCATAATTGATTGCTGGGAAACAGAGACAAATAAGGCAAGATCCCTGCTTCTAGGCCCTTGAACACAGCAATTCTGTCATGTGTGGCAGGAGGTATGACAGCAGCATGTACTAGGTGCTATGGGATTTACTCCTGGTTAGGAGAGATTAACTCCTAGAGTTTTGCTCTTCCTTGGAGGGTCACGGAATGTTTCCCAGAGGAGGGAACTTTGAAGTGGCAGAGGAGAGAGTGGAAGGGAGGGATTCCAAGCTGAGGGGAAAGTGTGTGTAAAGGCAAAGGCATGTTGAGTGAGTCACATGGTGAGATGCTGTTTGCACATTTAAAATGGGCCTCCTCTCTCTCAGCTGGTCCCCCATCTGTGGCTGGCCTGTAGCTTCAGGAAGAACCTTTTTACGGGCACTTTTTTCTGCCCGGAATATCTGCCGCCTAGCACTTGGCTAGCCCCTTCTACCCTTTCTGGGATTGGGCTTGGGAGTAAATTGGACCCCATTGGAGATGCCTTTTCTCACAGCCCACCTGACGTAGATTTCCTTCTGTTATCTCTTGCCACCCGTCCTGTTGCTTGCTTCAGCACAGTTGTCGCAATGCAGTTTGCTTTTTTCACCTTGTCGTTGATAGGTCGCTAGACTGTGATCTCTGTAAGGGCAGGGACCAAAATTTTCTACTTCACCTCTGTCCGTAGTGCCTGTCATAGCCCCTCGCCTGTAGGGAGGATTGATCCTTGTGAATGGGTGAATGAATGAGTGAATGAATGAATGAAAAGATGTCATTTATTCATTTAAGATTTTATTTATTTATTTTTAGAGAGGGGAAGGGAGGGAGAAAAAGGGAGAGAAACATCAATGTGTGGTTGCCTCTCACACACCCCCTAGTGGGGACCTGGTCTGCAACCAGGCATGTGCCCTGACTGGGAATCGAACCGGCAGCCCTTTGGTTTGCAGGCCTGTGCTCAATCCACTGAGCTACACCAGCCAGGGTGAAAAGATGTCATTTTAAAAAACGAAAGTACTCTTGAGAGATTTGCTGTTCCAGTTTATCCCTTGAAGTTTGAGGTAATTCTCAACTAGGCACTTAGGATCTCAGCTAAGAATTTTATTCAAGACCTTTGGGTGTTACCTGGACATGGAAGAAAAGTGGGAGTTATTTTGGATCTTGGATGGAAGGCCTTGCAAAACCTAAGGATTCTTTAAATTGAATACACAGGGATGAGAGAAATTCTACTGGGGATACTTAATATTGTTATAAACAAAAGAAAATTCATGATTTTAATGAAAATTGAGTTAAAGAGTATCCTTGAGTTATTCTTTATTGTAATTTTATAAAATTATTTACTACTCTATATTTTTATTTGTACTTTTTTCTTTGACATCTCTTGTTAATTTTAATGGTTTATTCTTATCTGCTCTGAAACCTTATTTTTATAATTAATATGTACACCTTTGGCTGATATTAGTCAATGATGTTCTCACACTGAAATTTTTTTTATTTAACACAGTATTAATATGAAAGAATTCTTTATCTATGGGCACATTTTCATTGCCATTTCCTTCCACTCCTTCTGTCAGTTTTTGCAGCTCATAACTGTCTACTCCACCTTACCCACACACATTTTTCTTATACTCGTCACATATACCATAAGACATTTTCCGTGAGATATAATTGGTGGATTATTTTTATCATGTTGAAAAGGTTGTACCACAAAATTTATTTTGTAAACTATATACAGTAACTGCAGGTGGAAAATGTTATGTGAAACGGCATACTGAAAGAAAGGAAAGGAAAACCTAAAGGTGCAGTGTGCAAACGATTATGGGAATTCTTCCCATTTGGTCTTCTCCAAGGGAGAATTCTCTGCAGAGATCTCTTAATCCCAAAGGGCCTCGGCCAGGGGCATCTTGTGGTATCTCCTGTTCTTGGCTTTGGACCCCAACAGTTTGTTCTCTTCTTGGAGAAGTGGCAAAAATATAAACTACCCTGAAGGTGGGATTTTTGTTGACCTTTATTTGTGAGGACAACTTTTTGTTTACCTGCTTGTTTGTTTCATTCGTTCATTCAGTAACTATTTATTGCCTGCCTCCTATGTGCCAGGCACTATACTAGTTACTAGGCATTAAAATTGTTTTGGATGACCAACATTTAAATTATTTTAGAGTAAAGTGTTTTAGGAAAGGAACATGTAAAAGAAGTCATGTGTCAGCAGAGAAATATTGTTTGGTTTGTTTGCTAAAGATTTCTTTCTTTCACACAAAATCGCTGTTGGCAAGAACGGGGTGATTTGCACTTCTGACATCATCGCTAATGTTGAGTTTCTGGGCTGCGGAGGTGAGAGATGTTTTGAGAGTCATTATTTCACCGGAATGCTGCACCTGTTGCTGGCTATTCTTGCATATGAAATTCAGAACCTAGAGTCACTTGCTTTCATTTCCTTTTCCTGCCCTCTTTCCGGTGTGGAGGGGGTCAGGTTAATCACTCATGCATTGAGTAAACCACCTTGTTCCTTTGGGGCTGTGACTTTAATGCCCTCGGGGGATGGAAGTGCGGTGCTCTTTTTTCCTTCTCTTGCTGAGGGACCCCCATCCGATTGGCCTCAAGGTTCTGAGGCTTGTGTCGGTGGCCGAGTTTGGGACAGCGATGGGGCGGGCGAGTTGGGGCAGGGTTCCACAGCTGCGGTTACCTGATGCCTGGAACCTCCTGCTGTTGAGGAACACACATTTCCTCTTGGTGGCATCTGATTTTTGGCTGTGACTCTGAGGAAGAGAGGAAGTCTTGCAGAGTATCATTTACTTTCAGGAAAATAAGTTTGCAGCGTCCAGGCTTCATGTTGGTTAGGCAGTGCTGTTGAGAGCCAGGGAGCTGCCTCGAGGGCCCGAGAGAGGGAAGGAGGAAGGGCTGGTGGGCCCGGGGCTGGGAGCCCGGGGCTGGGATTCGGTCCTGAGGTTCAGAACACCCACAGCACGGATTTGTGTTTCAGTATGTGTTAACAAACCTCAGTTACCTCGTTTTTCAAACAGGACTTGAGGTATTGATAGAGACTTGTAAGGATTTTTGCAGTCATCAGTGAAAATAATTGTGAAAGAACTTTCAGGTTCAGAGGTCCCTAAACTTGGTCAGTTTTTACCAACCAAATTACATACTGATGTTCCAATGGGAACAGTGGTGGTTCCAGCATGCCACTGAATTGGCAACTTCCAGGAAGTTATTTTAGTCCAACATTTCCAATTCCAAACTAAGCTTGTTACATTTGCCTTATTTATACTTTTATAGATGGAGTTAGTCATGCAAGTTCTCCAGAGGAGAACATTTTATGGGAAGTGGAGCTTCGTGTGAACCGGCACATACATGGTCCCAGCCTGTGAATTCCAGGGCAGCTCCGCCTCCATCAGGAGCTGCCCTAGAATAGGAGGGCCTGGCTTTGACTTTCCCTCATTTCTAGATCACTGGTTTCTCCTTTGTACCTTCTCTGTGACTTCTTAGAATGCTGCAGCAGTGGGCTGTCATTAGGTTTCTCGCCTTCTGTGGTGTTCACTGCACCTCTTCCCACTCCTTGTTTTGTTTTTTGGCTCCAGCCTGTCTCAGGGCTTCCGGCTGGTCCCTGAGCCGGTGATGGCGAGTGCCACGCGACCGCAGCAGTGGGCGTTGCGTCCCTTTGCCTGGCCTGGGCACTGGTTCTGCTCACTGTTCTGCATGGAACCCCGTAGGCGCTCAGCCAGCAAACCGGTCAGCTGGCCGGCTCTCACAGGCGCTCCCTTCTGGGCCCAGAAAGCTTGTCGCTCAGTCCCGTGGCTCCGATTTGTGAATGATAATCATTATATACATTGTCTGTTCCTCACCTGCTTACCTCCTGGAAACCATGCCATCGTTGTAGAAATCCTGGGACTGAGTTAAGTAGGACATTCCTGGTCAGTTCCTGAGCATCGGTTCTGCCTGGTTATTACCTGGACCCTTCATTTTCTCCTGGCCTCAGCCTTCAGTTGTCACACGTAGGTGGTTATGCCTCGTTTTCAAGTTGAGAGAGATGACACACGGCTGGGTGGGAGGACTTTCCTGTGGTATCCGCTGCAGGCTGAACATGCAGATGACTCACACCTGTTAACAACGCCCCTGTCTTCTGAGTGGCCACACCCTCAGCTGTGCTTCAGGGCAGACGGGCTCCACAGGAAAGACACTAAGCTGAGATCATTGCTGCAGGTGACCACGGGACAGAAATTTGTGAGTGGCGCATTTGGATCCACAGCCTGTGTGCCCTATGGCACACTTAGATCACTTCTCCCGCTAGATGGTTTTATCGCTAAAAACAAAGACTTACTACACCTTCCCATGAAGCTTGAGGTTCTAGGACCCTCTAGAAACTGGAGAAGTTTTCGTGATGAAGCCAGCAGTTAGTTACCCCTTAGGGAAGCTCCCTTGCTGACCTGTGCTGCACAACCCAGCAGGATGCCACTGTTACTGCCTCTGCTTTTATAGCACTTCGACTTCCAAAGTGCCCCTCCTGCCCGGCTCCCCTTTCTGCATTGGGAGTGCTGAGTTTGCATTAGAGCTGCTCCTTTTTTATTTACTTTTTTAGAGAGAGGGGAAGGGAGGGAGAAAGAGAGAGAGAGAGAAACATTAGTATGTGAGAGTTACATGGTTGCCTCTCACTCACCCCCAACTGGAGACCTGGCCAGCAACCCAGGCATGTGCTCTGATGGGGAATTGAACCTGTGACCTTTCAGTTCGTAGGCTAATGCTCAATGCACTGAACCACACCAGCCAGGGCTGCTACTTTTGATGTTGCTCCTGTCATAGACTCTGCCACCTCCTTTCTGCATCAGGTGGGCCTGCCACATGCTCTGTGCTCTCTGGGTGTGAGAGCTGGCCGGGCTCCTCTCACTGTCCCGGTCCTCCATGACCTCTGTGCCGATGTCTTCCACATCATCTCATCTCTCTTATTTCAGTAACTGTTCACTTACTAAGCCCTTACAGTGTGCCAGGCACTATGCCAAGGGGTGGCAATGCAAAGGTAAATGAGACATGATGATGTTCGTTTTCATCTGATTGATAAAAACAGAACAATGTGGGAAATCCAGAAAAACCACCACCTTTTTTCTTTTTAATAATGTTTTAAAAATGCCTCTTTCTTTTAAAAAGCATTTGTGTTTTGTTCATCTTTTAATGTCTCTGTAAATACTATTCCTGGGCCCTGAAGAATCCTGCCATGATCTTCTTTCTGTTCCAGTGAGATGTTTGCAGCTGGAGTGGTTGCCCCAGGGACCCTTGCCTTAAGCAGCCAGCACTGCAGGGGTGCTCCAGGGCCCTGGCAGATTGGATCCGGGCATCTACAAAGTGGTGGCATCACCTGGCAGCCTTGTAGTGTTGGTTTCTTCTACCACAGACCCGTTAGTCACTGGGCGCCGCACCAGTGGGTTCCAGGCAGTTGCTAGTCTGTTTGGAAGCAGTTTGGCTGGTGAGACATCATACACGCATGTGCACACACACGCACGTGCACGCAGACCTCTGGGAGAGGAGGGCCTCCCTGGGAGGGAACCCAGGCTCCCTGCTCAGAGCCCTCGTCGCCCCTTTTGGTGGTGGTGGTGGTGGAGGAGGAGGAGGAGGAGGAGGGGGAGGGGGAGGAGGGGGGGAGGGGGAGGAGGAGGAGGAGGAGGTCTGCACGTACATCCTCTCTCCACCTGCTCATTAAGGGATTTGGTGATACTGTTCTTTCCCTCTTAATCTTACTACTTCTGTGCCATTTTCCTGAGATAATTGTAAGAAAGGTTATAATTGTTTTTTGAAATGCAACTTCTAGGGATTTCTCTTTTAATTTATCATTCCATGTAGGAGTCTTTGACTGTTTGCACATTAGAAAATAAAAGCAATAATTCTTTCCTCTCATTGGCATATTTCTTAAAGTCTGCATCTGAGGTCAGCTTCTCTGTGGTTTTGGATAAATTCTAAACTCTTCGATGGTGGGATTTTTGTTTAACTTTAACATAATTTTGTTGATCATAATGTCTTTCAGTGGCATTAATATACTAATATGGAAACAAAGGCATGACTTCAGATTTTATTTATATCTCTGTGCCTTGGAGAAACAGTCTCATGAGAAATCACTCAGCCCATGAAATACTATCTTTGACATTACTTTTTTGGGTTTGCTTGTTTTTAGAAAAGTTTTCCTGGCTTTTGCTTTTTGTAATTGTTTTAACCGTATCAGCAGCAGTATAGTGAATATTTTTGGACATGTGATGTTAAAATCATGAGAAAAAATCCTTTTTATGTCAACATGTGGGATTTTGTTAATATTGTAGTAGTAACGTTAGTTAACATGGTCAAGAACTAAAGTAGAATTTCCTAGCTAGAGAAAAATGAGTTAAAACTCCCAACATCCTCTTTGAACACTGGAGAAGCTGTATTCTGAACAATAGTTACTTTGATGAGAATATTAAAGAGGATGAATTGTATTGTGAGAACATTAATGACAGGGACTCTGTCCCCTTCATTTTCATGTCCTTCCGTGGGTGCATT
>CM052541.1:176375490-176439079 GCA_028533065.1 Trachops cirrhosus
AGAGAGAGAGTTAGAGAGTTGCAGAGTTAGAGAGTTGCAGAGTTGCAGGTTATTTTGCCGGGAGAGTGAGTGACAGGATGTGGTGAGGGAGGCAGGCGATGGAAGAGGCCATGGATTTTATACGTACAGTCCAGGACCCCTCACTTGAAGTTACAGTAGCCAAAAAGAGCTCTGAAAACCAAAAGGCCTTTTCTTTGTAATTCATTTGATAGTAAAACCTGAGTGTGGCCCGAACTCATTTTGTGGCAGTTTTTGACCTGAACTGCTAGGATGCTTTTACAATCTTTATTTATCTCACGTAACATTCATAAAGTAACACCAATTTGCTGCAGATGTATTTATATATTTAATTAGGGGACATTTCTCTGGGTCTCACTGTTCTTTGTTTTAATGTAATAGATGGCTTGTGTGCTGTGTAACTTTCTCAGCTGGGAAAAGTTATGATTTGGGAACACGTCTGGCTCAAGGATTTTGGACTGGGGCTTGTGAAACTGCGCTGTGTTGACAAGATAAGGTTGACAAGACTGACAGATTAGATGTGGGGAGAACGGTGGAGGAAAAGAACGTATCTAGCCTGGCAGACTCAGTGGTCAGTGATGATGCTTCCTCCTGAGCAGGAAAAGAAACACCTTTTGGGGGGCTCCGAAATGTTCATTACATAGTGAAGGACTTCCTGGAAAGGCTGTATCTAGGATTTTTGAGGACTTGCTTGTGTACAGGATCTTGGATTGGATCATGATCCAGAAAAGGGGGGTAGTTACGGAACTTTGAATGAGATCCGCAGAGCAGTTCATAGTGCTGCGTCGGTGCTAATCTTCTGGGTTTGATGATCACACTGTGTCATGTAAAGATGGTGGCACTGGGCAAGCTGGGTGAAGGGAACATGAGAACTCCATGTACTATTTTTACAACTTTCTGGGTAAATCTAAAATTATTTCAAGTTTTAAAAAATGAGAAAAAAAACGTTGCTTGTGTTACTGGGAAGTGGCATCATCTATGCTGCTTTTAAGTAGAGAATATCTGTTAACAGGAGTGTGGTTTTCTTGGAGAATTCGAAGTCAAAAAATACAAGTCCTACAATTTTAAGTTAAGTCTCCACCTCCTTCCTATTTTTTTAAAGCTGACCTTGTTTTTATCGTGAGATTAATGTATATTTTCTGATCTGAGGGAAATGCCTTAAGTGCACGTTCTACTTTGAGTGCAGACGGAAGGGTTACAAAAGGAAGCCGGCAGTGTCTGGAGCGTGCACTTCACGGGCGGCGCTGGGCCAGCGTTCCCTTGCACACACGTGGGCTCCCTGGTGGTGGTGGAAGCGGTTTGCCTCCAGCTTTTGTCTGCTGCTCTGCAGGGTTAGATGTAGGTTCATTAGTTAGGACTGACAGTTATAATTAGATGTTCAAAGGCTTGAAAGCCAAGAGGGCTTGCAGATAACAGAAAGAATGAAAAAGTGTGTGCCTTTCCTAGCCAAAGGTGGCTCCACTGGCCTCAGCCGTGGGCGTGTCTCCCTGGTGGAGAGGGGATTAGTCTCCAAAAGACTTTAATTCTCTCTCTCTCTCTCTCTCTCTCTCTCCTACACCACCTCCTGTGGTTTCAGCTGATTCGTTCTGTAATTCTCTCTCCAGTCCAATCCTTTCTTTCCTTTTTGGTGAGAGTAGACCTAGGCGGGCAGCCAGTTACTACTGTTCAGCTAGAATGGAGCTAGTGGTATGGACCAAATTTGATTACTGCTGTCAGCACCAGATTGAACAAGAAAGTGCGTACCCTCCACAGGTCCTTGCAACATAAATAGCCTATTGATTGCACAAGAACTAGAAACGAGGCCACTGTGTAATGGAGAAGAATCTGGATAGAGATGGGGTTCTGACATTACAGAGCAGTTTTTAAAAAGTGCCCTCCTGTTAGATCTTCTTAGAAGGACCTTCAGATAACGTTGATAAACTGATTGTTGCTTTTGATCGTCTTCACAGTCAAGTATTTGCAGCAGCTTCAGTGAAGGCTTCGTCCTCATATTTGTTCAACAGTTTGCCTTCCCCCGTAGGATCAGGTTCAGAAGTTACACTGGCTGACACAGACCATATTTGCTCCTGAGCTTTGGTGACATTTCCACTTAGCTTAATATGAATGTTTTAGACATTTCCCACAATGGAAAGTTCTATTTGACATAGGAAAGTTCAGGGGTCAGTCTCATAGTCAGCCGTATGCCAAGAAATAACAAAAACAAAGGATTACATGGTGCAGCCTTGGGACGTGGAAAAATTCTTGGAAGATGGATGAATCATATTATTAGTACATGTTGCAAGGCCTGAGGGCTTATATTGGAAAATAAAGAGAAGAGTTGTTCCTTTTTAAAGTTTATAGCCATTTTTGTGTGGTTTTGTTTTGCCTTGCTTTATGTAGATTTTATTCTGTTCAGTATGTTTAAAGTGTAAAAAATTAAAATCCTAAAATAAGGTAGTTTAGGAAAGAGATAATTATATGAATTTGTTCAAACACGATAAGTTCTGAAAAAGTGATAATTCCTCTGAATTAGATTGAATTAGATTAAATAGTCCCTTAGAATAAAAAAAAATCCCTTTGAATTAGATTATATTAGATGTTTTGAATTGGATAATCCCTTTGAATTAGAATAATTACTACCCTTCTTACAATATCATATTTTTAAGAGGGAAGGAGGAATCCTGATTTGTTGTCTCCCTAGGCTATCTTCAAAATTTTTGAGATCTTCAGTCTTGAATCACATCTGATCTTTAAAATTTCTTCCTATAAAATGGTGCTGGGTGGGTACTGGAAATATTAGGGGAAACACTTCATAAAGTATAGGATTGCCTAACCACTGTGCTTCCTATAAATAATTATGGCTATTCACTTACAAAAGGCTGCTTTTTAATTGGGCCTGTTTCTATTTAAGAAGAAGATAACATGCAGAAAGATAGGTAGAAAGAACTGTTTTGTAATTGAGATGTCATATTTCCATTGAGCATTTCATCTTCTGATAGTTTTCTTAAGCAGCCCTTTGGTAGAGCAAGAAGAGCTAACTGCTTTACAGCTTTTTAGCAGAGATGTCAGTCTGAAAGTCAGCCACATTTACCGGGAGCTGGTATGGGTCCATACAACTCTACTGAAATTTTGTTATACCTGTTTGAAAATAGCCAGTATTAAAGCTGGACATCTTCGAGGTCTCGCTTCAGCACTGTAGCCAGTATCTGTTCTGTATTTTGAGTATTTAGCCCTGCCTATGGAAATGGAAACATTTTTGGGCTACTGGTAACAAATGGGCTTTGATAGCCATCGGGGAACTACAAATCAAACCACAGTGAGATGTTACTTCCTACCCACTAGGATGGCTACTATAATAACAAAGACAGGAAGTAAGTACATGGGGCTGAGGATGTGGAGAAACTGGAATCTTCATGCACTGGTAGTGGTGGGATGAATCTTCATGCGGCCACTTGGAAAACGGTCTGGCAGTTTGTCTAGAGGTTCAGCATGGGGTTACTGTGTGGTCCAACAATTCTGCTCCTGGGTGCATGTACCCTAGATAAATGAAGATGTACGACAACATACAAAGTTGTGCACAAATGCTCATAGCAGCATTATTCATAACCAAAAGGTAGAAACAACCCAAATATCCACCAACTGGTGAATAAGTAACTAAAATGAGGGATGTTATTATTATCCAGCCTTAAGAAGGAATGAGGTACTGATTGATGCATGCCACAACATGGATGGACCTTGAAAACATTGTGTGCTAAGTGAAAAAAAAAAAGACTATGTACATATCTGATGATTTCATTTATATGAAATGCATAGAAGAGGCAAATCAATAGACTGAGTGTAGATTTCTGTGGTTGCCCAGGATGGGGGGAGTGGAGGGTAGAAGGAGGAAATGGAACATGACAGGTTTTGGGGGTGAGAAAAATGTTCTGAAATTGATTGTGGTGATGGATGCACAACTCTGTGAATGAATGAATAATCACTGAATTACACACTCAAAATGGGTTAATTGCATACAATGTGAATTATAAGTCAACAAAGCTGTTACCAAAAAAAAAATTGGGCTGTGGTTGTGTGACGTAATGTGTATCACTGGGCTTCTCTCTCTTCTCCCAAGACTCCTAGGAGACGGGTGAGGTCACTGCTCCCATTTTGCAGATTTGGAGATGGAGGCTTAGAGTGAGTTTCCTGAGAGTCATACAGCTGCTGGTCTAGGCAAAACACACAGATAAAGAGGAGGAGAGTGGGGCCAGGATTGGCTGGTTCTCTTTTCTATCCCTCAGCCAGTAGTAGTAGGGAGGGCCATGGCTCTGAATCCAAACCTGTGTGTTCCCTGATAAAGGCACATATCCCATGAAAATCTTTGCTTATAGGTACAAAATTTCTATTTCAAAGCAGAGGCCAAAAAGAGTGAGAATAGGAATAGGAGAACCAGTGAGGCCAAATGGGTGATGATTTCTCTTGCTTATTTTAGGTGTTTGGATAACTCCATAAATAACAACCAAGAGAACAAGGCAAAGACAGAAAGAACATAGAACAGCCTGGAGATATCAGTCAAAATTGTTATCTCTTATCTTAGAATTCTGTGTGGTTAATTTTTTTCCAGAATAGCAATTTCCAAGGAATTAAGAAGAAATTATTTTGACTTTTATTTCCCCAAGATATATATGCGTATTAAAGTAAAATAACAAGTCCAGTTTATTCTTTGAAGTGTAGTTAATATGTAACCAAACTCTTCAGCCCAGTTGTGTACCCAGAGCCAAAGCGTCTATTTATATACGAAGAAGTGGGTAGAGAGGTGGGTGGAGGTGTCCCTTACAAGGAGCTGATGCTGTCAAAACAGGAAACAAAGTTATGATCTCTTTGTAGTAGATCAGAAATATTCAAAGGAGCTTAGTAGTGACAATTAAAAAAGCAAAACAAAACAAAAACTAAAAAAAAAACCACGCACACAAAAACCCAACCCCAAGTGACCTAAGGCGTTTCAGTAACTGCTAAGTGTGACTTCCTGTCTGTATTCAGAGGAGATTGGGCCAGGTTCAGTCAGATCCTCTCATGGGAAAAAGAAAAGCTACCCCAACACAGGACATCCCAGTGTGCAGTTCGCAGGCTGCTTTTGTTGTCCACTTCCTCCGCATCTTGTTCCTCGTCATTCGAGCAAATGTAGGTGATGAGCGGCCCGGCAGCCCCTGCATTTCGCTGGAAAAAGTGCAGATTTGATTTGCCAGGGCCAGGAGCTCGTCGGGCTTACACGCAGCTGGCAGGTAAGTTTGTCATCTTGCATGACTCCCTGCCCTGAGGTTTTGAAAAGGGGATGTCAGAAAGGGCAAGGCTCTCTCAGCCCAGTTTGGTAAGTAACAAAGCCGCTGAAGGCAGGGCTTTGCTGGGGCAGGGAGCAGCCTGGCCGGTTCTTCCTGAGGACACTTCCATTGTGGACTCTGAATAGGGAGACCAACACCGTCTTCTTCATCCTTCTCTTCAGAATGTGATAGTTTGTCAGGTAGTAGCCTTTCTTTGGAGAAAGCACTCAAGGAAACACACACGTTTGCTGTGACAAGTGTGTTTCACTTGACCTCCCTGTATTTTCAAAGCAGCTTCTTGTGTGTTGAGTGTTCACTGCTGTACAGAAAGTTTCCTCTGCTGCTGCATGGTGAGCGAGCTCAGCCCGTTTGCATTTGTTTGTGCTGGCGAGAAAGATTTTACTTTGGAAAATGTATGGTTTAGAGCCATCAAAGGGGAGAGTGGGACATTTGCCCTTTTGGGGGGAACTGTAAAGGAGGGGGTGTCTGTTTGCATGCAGTCGTGTCCTAGAGAAGCAGCAGTGCACTTGGCCCTGGATGTGGTCATGCACGTTTTTATCCCTGGAGTTCACTTCCAAGGAGACCTAGTTTTCTCGGGCAGTTCAGACGTCCCTGTTTTGTTTAATGTATACGTATATTCATGTACTGGCCGTAGAAGCTTTCTGAGAAACAAAACAAAACAAACATATTTGACCTTATATGTCATGCTTGAATATTGTCACTATGGGAAAACTTTAGGCTGGTTAGACTTTTTTTTAAAAAACTTTTCTTTCCTTTGGAATTACCCTTTCCCTCTTAATGTTTCCCTTCCTGTTAAGTCCATATAAATGAGGTGGTGCTTGCTTGTAGGAGTGTCTCTATGGCGCACATTTGAAGTGAATGATTGGAGTGGCCTGCATTTTCCTTGTAAATTTACTTTCTTTGCCACTGGTGATAGGAGATCAGTGTGCTATGATTCTCTTCATGGGGCATTAACTTTTCTCTCTTATTTAAAGAGTGATGTGGTCTCAACAGAAAATTAAAATACCTTTCAGGGACTTGAGTTAAAACTCCTGTGCTTGGAGTAGCAGTTATACATTGTGGCTTTTCAAGGATACTCTGTAACTCTCACTTAATTCTCTTTCTTTCCCTGTCATTAATAGTCTGTAGTTTACTAGTGTGTGTCTTATTATCTTGCTACAAAGGGTCTCAGGTAACTCTGGTGGTTGAAATCAGGAGGTAATTAAAAGAAAAAATACAGATAAACCTTTAAATAGTAATCAAATTTTCCAGCAAGTAGGCTGCAGCTTTAAACATGATTCTCATCCAATTAGACTTCTTTCCTGCCCTCTGACCAGTCCAAAGGCTTTAGGAAAATAGCCATTAAAAAAAAATACTTCAGGACATGTTATTTTAACAAAAAGAGAAAACAAATGGGTACGTGATTTCAAATTCTACAAGGGCCTGGGTGCCTTTTGCACTGGCTCTTATTGAACTGGATATTTCCTGGTATCTCCAGGGTAGATCCCTTTGGTGATTCTGTTAGATATAAAGATATAAAAATAGATTTTTATGGATAGTATATTTCCTTGCAACACATGTCCTTTTTTAGTCTTCAAATCAGTCTCCGTTATAGCTTAAACTTTGGGATGAACCCTTTATTTACAGACCTCAGGTAAAGCAGAAAGTGAAACCATAAGTGTTATACATTAAATGTTTGACATTTCAAATGACTCTTGCAGAGCCTAACCGGAATGATAAAACAAGTAATAAAATAGAATGGATCGAAAAGACATTATTTGCTCTTAATTACTCTTTCAGTGTTACTTTGGAAATTGTCAGCCCTTTGCTCTGTGTTGTCATCTAGAATGTGGAATGCTAATTTGGTGTATCTGCCTCACAGCTACCTACTGAGATATGACAGGGAAAAAGTCAGTGAAGTGAAATATGAACCTATCTATTTTGACACAGAATCTTTTAATTTTAAAACATTGACCCTAAACTTTTGTTAAATATTTCCTTTTCTGTTCTTTATCTTGCGGTGTACAAATGACCATATGTTAAAAATAACGTGATAGAGGGAGGCTAAAGTTTAAAACAAAAAAGGCATGAAAATGTGAGATAAAAAGTTGTCTGGAGGCATCACAGGACTTGCAGGCATGCGCTAATGCACACATGATTTATGTCCAGAGGTTGCCCTGCTCAGGAGGCCAGCTCTGGGAGGCCCTGCTTTCTGGCCATCCTTCCTGCTTATCTTGTCTGCTGACGGCACTCCGTGCCAGCTGTTTCCTTTTCTAGATGGGCAGATTAGACTCTTCCCAACCTTGGCTGCACATTAGAATCCTTAAAGTGCTACAGGCCCACACCCACAGATCCTGCAGTGATTGGACTGAGGCCTGTCTTTGAAGCTTTTCAAAAATATCCCAGTGATTCTAGTGTGGATTCAAGGTGGAGGAGCCCAGGGGAGAGCTCCTCAGTCCCTACCAGACTGAAAACTCCATGAGGAGGTGGACAGGAAGGAGGCTCTGTCACCGTGGTACCCAGCACCTAACTGTGTGCCTGGCATGCAGGAAGGCCCAGTATTTGCTTGCAGAATGGGTGAATAAATGCCTCTAAGCCACAGGAGGGCTGGCAGAGGGTTAGATCTCTTAATTTCCAGTCTGTTGATGTGGGAAGAGTATGTTATCTGAGGCTGAGGCCTGTCTGAAGATCAGCTGTCATTTGGAAGCTCTGACAGGAGTCGTAGGGGATCAGGCAAAGCTCAGGGTACGCTGAGCAGACCTCTCAGAAGAGGCAAGGCTCCAGGTTGGCAGTGTCTTCATGAAGCAAGGCAGGTTGGGAGCTTGGAGATACAAATTTCATCAGGGCCTTGGGTGTAAATGTGTGTGAATGTGGAGGTGGGGCCTGTGCAATGGTGAGTTTGAAAGGAAGGAGTGTGGTTATCTTTGGCAAATATTAGGGGCTGCCTGGCCCAGCAACAGACTGTATAAGAATAAAGGAACACCGAATTTAGATCAGAGTGTGGTGTTTATCTGGATGAACTTCTCAGGGGTTTTGGATTTTCATCCGATCTTAATGTTTATAAAAAAGTGATTTTGTGGTTGGGAAGAACAGGTAGAATATAATTTGTAGAAGCTGGCGAGAAAATTATTAGGTTGGGAGAAGGGTAGAGACAGAGCGATTCACTTGAAACAAAAGAATTTGGGGAATCCTGACGAGAAACATGATTAACATTGTATCGAACCGTTGTCCAAGGTCTGGAACTGGGTCTCAGAACCCTCCTGCAGTGCACTGTGGACACACTTACCTTCTGGGAGCAGGCTTCCCAGGAGGTCACGGTCAGGATTAGTGATGTAACACATTGGAAAGCAGCTTGAAAGTTCCAGTCATATAGTTCAAGGAATAATACATTCTGTAAAAATTATCAAAATCTAATCAGTCGATAAAGAGCTTTGCCTAGAAATAAGAAATCAAATATTTTACTCATTATGGTACTTAACATCCGTCTCATCTGAAGCTATATATTTCACCATCCCTCCTTAGTTGTGTTTCTCCTTGGCATTGCTTGAAAGGCGCGCTCATGACATGGATCCTGGGTCCCTTCCAAGTTTTCCTTGGGTTCTCTGAGCCCCCATTACAGGGCACCATGTGCTTCCCGTTCTGACCATTCGCAAATCCGGAGTTTGGTTGGAGCGCCACTGGACGGACCAGTGCGCCCGAGAGATAGGACCGGCAGTGACTCCTCGCTCTTACCCACTATGTTGACCTTGATTTGAACAGTTCGGTGAACTGGCAGCTCAAGTAGTTTTTTCCCACTGAACTAGAACTTTTATTGTTTTGCAGAGGAAGATGAGTCATAGCCCAGTTTTACCATTGTGCCGAAGTGAAATCTTAGTCTAGGCCTGAGGGAGCACAGGTCAAACTCTGTTTAAATCAGAGTGTTGAAACTTGGATTGCGGGCAGGCAAGAATTGGTGTGGCCCCCTCAGTGGGGTTGTTCTCAAGGTAAAGAAGCGTTTTATTTGTAATAAATTTTTGAACCCCAGTCTAACTTTTAATAATGTATTTGGAATATCTTTAAAGAATACTGTAAATGATCAGGTCCCTTCTTAAAAGAATGTGTACAAGGCGGAAGGAAAATTCTCTCTCTGCCTCCATAATTACTGCTAACGGTTTTATTTGTTCCACCAACCCTTTTTTCTGGGAATGTCCAAATGTACAGCTTTATAGCTAAGTTCCCTCAAGCATAGTTTTTCTTTCTGAAACAAAGTTGAAACCATCCTGAAGTAGTGGCATCCCATTTTTAAAATTATTGAAAATAATGACCTGCGTACACGTACTTTAGTTCGTTTGGGTAATGGATGGCGCAGATAGACTTTTATTGTTAGATTGCTACCCACAGAGAGTAGAGAGATGAAAAGCAGAACATAATTGTTTGAACTTGAATTTTTGCCTGTGCAACTGAAATTTTCTGTATGTGTTTATTAGCTGTTTTGACACATTTCTACAGTGAATTGCCTTTGTATACACTGCCCATTTTCTTCTGTTGTTTGAATCTTTGACTCAAACTGTTACTGATTCTGAAAGAAATTCCTATAAAATGGCAGATTTTGAATGACAACTCATTTGAATTTCTTTTGAGTTCTAAACCAGGTAACTTTCATCTGAAAAGGCAGCCATGATTTCCAGATCGTTGAGGTAGAGGTTTGAATCTTTACATTTAAATTCTGTGTTTCTCTTTCTCTGTTGGGTAGTATGGGAGCTGTCATGGTCCCCAACGATGCTGAAGCTGGTAATCATGTAGCTGTCCTCAACTACCTTATTAAACTTTCATATTCTGATAAATTATTTTCATAGGGATAGCAAATCCCAGAGTTAATTATGAAATAGCTGTTTTCCATGTAATTCATGGAATAAGTTACAATGAAGCCGGAAGAAACTTACAGCCTGAGTGTCCGTTTCCTCACTTGCAAAAAGGAGATAATGGGGCTGTTGCAGGTCTTCAATGGTGTGTGCATAAAATCCCTTGCACAGTACTTGGCAGAAGGCAGAAAGGACTGTAATCAATGGGGGCTGTTTTCGTTGGTGGAGACTTTTAAGTTAATGCAGGAAAAAGAATACAGCTTAGACATTAAATGAAGATATTAGCTTAAATGTGGCTCCACATGCACCATCATGCTGAAAATTTACGTTGGTCCTCATCCCTCATCCAGACTTCTTAGTGCTTTTTCACGTCAAAGCACTGAGGCTGTAATTCTGTGCTGGGCTCATTTAACCGCAGGTCCAGTACGTGGCAAGAAATATAGAGCTATACAGGACAGCAAATGGCCTGCAGTTGCTTGGAGAATATTTCTGTGGCGTGGTGCCTGAAATGTTCTGCTGGTTTCAAAGTTCACTTTCATTTGTACAGAAAGGTTTTTATTGTTTGCAAGCAGAGGGAAAGGGCACACAGCCTCCCATATGACTCTGTGCTGTATGACCTGTTTGCCTTTTGGTGCCTTATATAAAAAGCTTTATTTAGTCTGCAGAGAGGATTATTACTCCAAATAAGGGGGAACTGTCCTAATGGTCTGGACACATGACAGATTTCAGTTTACTGCCACTGATTCAGATCCTGTGAGAGGCTGGGCTGCACTGCAGTTGTAAGATAGGCATCTTGCACAAATTCTTCCAGGTCACTTGCATATTATCAATGGAAACACCTCATCAGATAGCTGTCCCCTTGGCTCTCGGAGAAGCAGCCCCTCCCATCACACAGACACTGACCCTTTTCTTCTGGCATGGCCGGGCCTGAGCTAGGAACCTGCTGCCAGACTCCGTCTCTTGGCTTCTGACCTGGCCTGTTTTCTTTTTCAGCTCTTGGATTCTGTGCCTTTAGCTTCTGTGCCCACTCTTAGGCAATAACTTCCTTTCTGGTGTTGTTAGTTCCTGGACTGTGCATGACAGAAGAAACTTATTTCCCCAGGAGAGTCACTTTCTCCCTTGTTATCTCTGACCCACCCATGCAATCTGGTGTCTGACAATACTCCATGAGCTGTTTGGTTAGTTTTTAATAAATATTTATAGTCTTACTCTGAATGACCAGATTTACAGGAGGAAGAGGGAAAGTATAGTTTGTGCGTGTCTGTGTGTGTGGCAGTGATTTATGGGATATTTGGGAATAGAGGAGAAAAAAATCATGAAATGAAAGTACTTATATTTTATCTCTGCCCTTGCAAATTCTATAAAATAACTAGTACATTCTATCTTCGTTCACAGGCATGGTTTGTAAACCACGGTGCATTTTATAGGGATGGATTTTAAACTGGGAAGTTATGGATGTTTTGCAAGTGGGTAGAGAAAACAGTTCTCATTTTCCTCCTCCATGTCCCACTGGCCGGACCCTTCCTATCTGTTTACCTCCTTCCTCCCCATTTCTTCTGCTGTTACAAAGAGAATCTTCTGTTTTACGATGGAAATTTATTTTGTGGGTAAATGAGCTTTGCCCTATTAAAACAAGAGTCCTTGAGACTGCATTCCGTGGATTCTGAATTTGCTACCAGGCCTTATGCTGCAAAGTTTCTCTGAGTCGTAAAATCTAAATAAAAGTGAAAGGTGTTGAAGGTAAATCTGCCCCTTGATTACTGTAATAAAGAATTGACATTTACTTCCCACAATTTGGAAGTCATTCAGTAGGTGATATTTGCCTGGTGTTTTATGACGAACAGTTCCAATCATATTGGGTTTGTATTAGGAAGAAAGTAAGCATTGATTTTCCTGAACTTTTCTAAAATTTCTCATCTCTCTATTTCTTAAAAGAGTAGTGCTCAGTTTTCTGTCGATCTCAACTGTGCCCCACTTGGCTAAGAATTAGAAGTAAGGGGGAAACATGGAGCCCAAAATAGATGATTTAGAGAACACTCATCGAGACCTGTTGTTTTCTAGGTCCTGTTACAGTTGTTGGGATGTTTGACATCTGGCTTTTAATTTAATGGTTCGACTCCCCGGCAACCCACACCACTGCGTGTGCCCTATAGATTGCACGTGGATTACGAGGGACATTTGTCCTTTGGCATGTGCAGTGTGGGGACATCAGCAAGATCCTCATTCAGTGACTGTTTTCTTAATTCACACGCAGGTACTCAATTTCTAGGTCTAGGGCAGTCGGTTAGAAGGGTAGCAGGCACGAGTGCTGCTGAAAATTGACCCAATGGTAATAATGGCACAGGCTGATAGTAGAAGAGGTGGAGAAATAGAGAACCACGGCTCTGCAAAGAAGGCTCAAGCCCGAGCAGCCTGGGCCACGCGACACTGTGTTTTGCTACTCAGGAAAGGAAAAAGTGGAAGCCACCATTAGCATGTGAAAAACTCTTCCAGTGAAATGACTAGCAAGTGAGGGAAAGCAGCGTAGTTTTCTGGGCTGCAGCATCCACTCGGGCTCTAGAATCCTGTCTGCATATTTTGTCGGACCCACTGAATGAAAACAAAGCCCCTTTCTCTGGCCCTGGAGTGTCCCGAATTGGGCTGGGCTGGAACTCTGTAGCAGGCATTCAGTTTCTTCGCGAGTCACGGTAAATGTTCTTGGGACTAAGCTGTCCCTGCGGGGTGTGCCCTGTGGTTTGTTCTGCTATTAGATCATCACCAGTCCACTCCTACGATTGGTCAGGTACACCGTTTCCAGGAATTCACTGCTTACCTCTCCTGGTAGAAAGCGTTAGAAAATCCTGTTGCTGCTCTCAGAAGTGCTTTACAGGGTGGGGCAAGAGTAGGTTTACAGTTGTGAGTGCATGGAACCCAGGTATAATGTATTATTATTTATTAATTATTGTATTGTTTTCCATACAAACAATTGTAGACCTACTTTTGCCTGCTCTGTATAAATATTTGCTATTAATTTTTATTATTGTTACCTTCCTTCATTTCAGTTGTTTATCTGCAGTCAGTTAAAAACATGCAGTGAAAAAAGACACATCAGGATGTCTTTATAGAGTAACACCACCACATGTATTAAAAATAAGGTTACATTTACTTTATGCACAATTTTTCAGAGACACATATATATGGTAGGAGGACATGTAAGCTCCCTCCGCGAAGGAGATCTTCCTGCTTCCCTCACGTGGGCCTCACCTGTTGAGATGGCTGGTGGGTGTGGGGCTTGGAGCCCATCTGTTCCCCGTCTCCTTGGCACCAGCCTGTAGCCTGCTTTGGGTGGATCTCGGCTCAGCCAGAGTGGGAGCCTGTACTTTGGGTCGTGCCAAATTCCCTTGATTTCCCTGTGATGATATGTTATTAGTGTCCTGATCCCTGTTATTTGTTGAGTTAATCTGCGCTTCAGGGATCTCAGAAGATCACAGCGTTTTGTTTTCAGTGACCTCATTTTTAAGTATATGCTCTGGGCAGGTGAGACTAAACTAGAGACATTTAAGTCCGACAGTTTAATATCTACAAATGGTGTTTTGTATTTACCGTTCCTGTCATTCCTCTTCAGCGTTTTAGAGACAGATGCTTAAAATGTTTAAATAGACATTGCCCTGTTCTTTGTTCTAAGGTATTCATTTTCTTTTATTAGCAAGATATGGGCTTCTTTGTTTAATCTTCAAATCCACGAGAACAGAATATTCTGTGGGACATGGGATCTGACGAGATCCCTCATGTGCCAATCATTAATTTCAGGGCTTCCTGTGGAAATTCTGACAGCTTTTTTTCCCCCTTTAATGCACTCAGCAGTTTTGGCAAACATTTGTCAATATTGGTTGATTAATTATACAAGTAATTATTTAAAATGTTTAAATATGAGCTTAAAAATTAAGTGTAGTAACAAAATCATTTACAATATGAGATCTTGTTGGTTACATCATTATTGTGTTTACTAAGACAGTGTAGCAAGTGGATTTCAAAAGGCAGGGCCAACATCCCGTGTAGCATACATGATCAGCTCAGCGTTGCAGTGTGGGGACAGGAGGAGGGGGGAGCCTGTCCCTCCTCCCCCCATCTTGTTCCCAAACAGGCCTGGGCTTTGGAGTCAGACCGCTTAAATTTCATTCAGGGGCTTCCATTACTAGCTGTGTATAATCTAGGCAAGTTGCTTAATTTTAAGTGCCTATGACCTTTTTTGAAAAATGGGGACCATAAAAATATTTACCGCTAATGGATATTGTGGAGATTAGATTGCATATTAATCCATGCAAGAAGCATTCAATACATACTGCTAATTATAGCAATAATAATAGGGTCACTACCACTAATATTTCTACTATTATTAATACATTTAAAGTAATATTTTGAACTATCTTGTATAACAGATCTGCTAAAGCAAATTAGACTTAGCTGAATTGAACTTTGATTCCTCTTTCCCATTCTCTTTAGGTGATAGTGAGCCATGAAATAGCTAAAAGATAGAAAGAAAGTTAGATTTAAAATCTAGTTGATTTATTCTTACACCGCACAGTAGTATTATGACTTTAGAATTTAAAACACTAGATTTGTGGCTCTTCCCTGGAAATCCATATTTCATATTTCTTGATATTAAATAGCTTCTTAGCCTGTTTCTGTTTTCATTGTTAAAATCAGATATTTCTTATTTCAATAAAATTTTATTCTTTGAAGAAGATTCAAAGTTTCTTCATTGTTGAGTGGTTTTTTTTTTTTGCTTTTAAAGGCCACATTAATATTAGAGAATATTAGAAAAGAAAAAATATCCATTCCTATTTCTGCCATCTTAACACCATAGTAATTTTCACATCTTGTTTTTCCTTTTAGGGTCTATATTCATATTTTAAAATGATTGTAATTATATAATCCTTTTAATATTTTTGTCCTGGTTATTTTAGTGTTATGTGCTCTCATAAGTACTTTTCATATTTCTGTTAGGTAGTTAAACTATGATTTATTTAACTCTTTCCCTGTCTTGGGGGATTTAGTTTATTTCTAGTATTTCAATATTATGGATAATAGTGCAGTGAAAAATTTTCTTTATTGATCTGTGTAACGGAGATAATAAGAATAATCATGGTAGGGTTTCTGTGAGGACGATGTAAGTGAGCAGCTACGAAGCAAGGCTTCCCAACCACGGCACCGTCGCCTTGTCGGGCCAGGCCAGTCCCTGCTGTGGGCGCCATCCCGTGCACCATCGGCACTTCACAGCACCCCTGGCCTCTGCCCGCCAGGTCTGACAAACAGACCTGTCTCCAGACCTTGCTAAGTGTCTCCTGGGAGGCAGAGTCGCTCCTGGTGGAAACTGGGCCTAGTTGAGAACCAATGATACATGAAATGTTTAGAACAGCCTGGTGATGCTCTAGCAAGTGCTAAGTAAATATTTTCTACTGCTCTCGATGCTGTTGGTGTCACTCTCCGCTTCAGTTACTTAATTCCGATACGTTCCTGGAAACAGAATCTTCGGGCATAGCAGTTTAGTTTTCGGGTTTCTGAGTGTACTACTGAATGCTCTCCAGGATGGTGCCAAGCTTGATGCCACCAGTTGTATAGAAGTACGTCGCTATCTTTGAGATCTAGCCGGTGTTCAGTTGTGAGTGCCATGCATTGTTCTATTTTCAATTTCTGTAACTACCAGGCAGGACAGGCATTTCCTATTATTCTTTATTTGTGTTGCCATATCTGAAGATTTAATAATCACTTTGTTGTGTTACCCTTTTTCAGGTTTTTTTTTTTGTTTTTTTTGATAATACGAGACCTTTCAGGATTAAAAACTAAAGTTACCTCCTCTTTTTTTCTTTTTGAAGGATCATTTTGTGGAAAAGCACTGACCTTCGTATTCTGTGACATGGGTCACCTATTAAACATAATAAGGTTTACCCTTTCGGAGATCATTCCAAGCCTAGCTGCCCCTGAGGCCCTACCCATAAGCACTGTTGCTAGCACTTCAAGTCCTGGGGACTTCCCACTGCAGGAGCCTGCATTCCTTTGCCGGAGGGCATTCTCTGTCTGGAAAAACTCATGCCCAGGTTAGGCAGGAAGTGCCAGCTTCAGGCTGCCCATGACCAGAGACTGCTGTGGTATACAGTAATTCCTCTAGCTCTCTTGCGTTGCAACCAGCTACCTTTGAGATGAGTGTTTTACACCGTTTCTCCCAGTTTCCATTTGCGTTTTGACTCAATGGTTAACGTGCTTGCAAATGACCCTTTATGGGCCACCTTGCCTTTCCTGTCTCAGTTCTTCATTCCCCACGGGTATTTTGTGGAGTCACCTCCAAAATAAACCACTTATACTTAAATCCTTGTCTTAGTGTTTGCTTCTGGGGGGAACCAAACTGAGATGTTAACCGACTAACATCTTGACCTTTTACTTTGACCTTGATGAAAGAAGAGCAAAAATGAGGCCAGGAGCATAGCAATCTTTTGAAGACTTGCCTGTATAGAAAGTAGACGAGTTTAGTTTCATCGATTCAGACAAGCAAATGTTCTAGTTACACGGCTGCCGGGAGTGTCCCCCAAAAGAGTCTCTGGACTGACGGTGGAGCCGCCAAGGGATGACTTAGTGCCCCGCCTTGTGTGACATCTGCCCACTTCCTTCACGCCAGGGAGTGACTCAGGGGCCTGCTGGATTTCAGAAAGACTGGGTTTCAGTTTGTGGCTTCTCCACACAGAGACTGACTAATTTTAGGAAGAAAAAAAAATCTTCATCTATTGCTTCTTAAATTTTGTCTTTGTTTTTGAGATCTTTCTTAATGCCTTGAGGAAAACGTTAAGCTTGCAGCTCCCCAGTTTGGCAGGCAGGGCAGTTGTGGTTTTAATTCTGGTCTTATCTGGAGGTCTGCGTTTGCGTTAAAACCATCCAGGAGTTGAGGGAAGACCTGGAGGGTCTATTTCTGGATGCTAGAGGGGCTTTAATAGACTGATGAGGGGAGTGCCTTTTAATTTAAAGGGTTATGCCAGGGGCTTTTGTCATTACTCTGCTACTTTCTTACTCAAGTTTAAAGAATAAAAACAAAGGCCAGTTATACAATGTAATTAATATACAGATGATATATCATAGAATTGTACACTTGAAACCTATAGAATCGTATTAACTAATATCCCCCCAATTTAATAAAAAACAAAGGCCAATTAATAATGGTAATAATATCTATCACGGAAACAAAGGAAATGAGTAAAATAGAGCTGTAAATATTTGCTTTGTTAATTAAAAAAAGAACAACTTATTGGAGTTGATTGCCAAAAAGTCAAGCTTGGCTAGAAAATAGCAGTTACGTTTCTTTAAAGGGGTGAGGTCTGAATGCCAAAGTCGTGACACGGGCGTCTCATGCCAGGGCGGGAACTCCCCTCTCAGACACCTGTCTCCCTCACCCCCTCCCAACTGCCCCCCACCCAGCTGCTGTCCTGTAGTGCTCCCTGCTCAGTCGGCAGACCTCCAGGAGCACTTGTCTTAAAGTCACATTGCTGTTTTGTCACCCGCAAAATGTCGAATGTGGTTGTTAAAAAGCCGAGGTCGTTACATGGTCTTCAGTGAGCCTAGCCGTTTCAGTGAATATGAACCAGAGTGACCCCACATGCGTGCTGGCCAGCACAGGTTGCACATTTTCCGAGTGAAAGCTCTTCCTTTGTTGTTGGTGATTAATAACTGAACAGGATACGAAGCCGAATGATTTCACTGCCGAACACAGACTTGAAGGTCGTGAGAAAGTGCCTGTTCAAATTCAACTTTGCCAACAGAGGTGGTTATAAGATCTGCATTAGCACCTGTATAGTTTTTGAAACAAGGCAGAGGACAAACAGAAATGAAACATCATCCTTTATATGATATGAAAATTGGTCTGAACTAGATCAAGGGATGTATTGGACCCATACAGTAGGGTCACCGGTGAGGCTGGGTTTGCACTGTGACACTTCACGACAAAGGAGCACAGGGGACGCACTATGTGCCAGGTTGTTCAGAGGAGGCTTTTTTTTGTGCAAAGAAATGTGGTAAAGAATTAGTTGTAGGTGAGCCTACTTTGTTAATAGCTTGATTTTTAAGTTTGTATCTTACTAGTTTGCTTTCTGAAATTAGATTTTGAATACAGTTTCTCAGTATTTAGCACTCTGAATTTTATTATGCTTTCAAAATAATTTAGTAGTTACACAATAACTGATGAAAATAAAGTAGTGCTTTAAAAACGGAGAGACCAAAGCACATGAAATTCAGTATCTCACAGAACTTTATTTTGTGCTTATCTTCTTTTTTATGTATATTTTAGGCTTTTTGAGTCAGAAGTTAGGAAAAGATTGGCTTTTAATCTATTTTAACTTTTCCCACTTGGAGAATAAAACTGCTCCAGCTCTTAGTTACATATGTGTATATACATATGTCTGTTGATGTGGTGAAATGCCACAAGATCGAGCAGCTATAACTTTAAATTATAAGGGTAGATTCATTTTGAAAGTGACACACTGAAATACGGCTTTGCCCTGGACTGGTTCGAAGTGGAGTGGTTGAGGGTGACTGGGCCTGGTTGGGTCCCGTTCCTTCCTGTGTTATAATTTGCTTGCTTTCCAGCTGGGTCTTAAATCTCTTCTCCCAGGACAGCGTTTAGGCCCTCAGTCAACTGGCAGGAATTTGGTTGTGTGGCAGGAATAACTGCTGATGGGTGGACGGACACGCTGCTCACTTAACGGTCTCCACTCAAAGTTTCCGCTGCTGAAAGCGCACAAACAGTCCCCCACCCCAACATAATTTTATTACAGTTGGATTGTTCCTGTTGAAGACGATGCTTTCTTATACGGCTAATTCTTAACTTTGTTCTGAATGATCGGGATTTTTCTCTTTTTTGTCTAAGGATGCACCAGATTGTTTCTTTGGTAATTCAGTACATATTTACTGTATATTTATGGTGTTGAAGGAAGTATATGATAGAGGCCAGGGAATAAGACAGTTCCTTCCTTCAGGGAGTTAAGAATCTCATTAGGAGGGGATCAACGTGGTCATGCATGTGTATGATATTGTTGTCTCTCCAACTCCCCAGATAATTTGTTGTTAAGTAGAGAACTAAATATCATGTGACTTTGATAGGTGGGGGTGGGGTGGGTGTAGGGCTGGAGCAGAAACTCTTTCTAAACCCTTCGTGCAAGAAGGTGTGATTTCATGTGGAAACTGATGGGAGAGCTGGGCTGGAAGAGATGTGGAATAGAGGGCTCTGATTGGTGGGGGTGGCTCCAGGAAAGCGCGCTGAGTGCCACGAGCCCAGTGGCGTGCAGATGTACCCGACTTTAAACGCAGTGGGTGATGTTTGGGAGGTTCTGTATGTGTGGAATTTCATGGTCATACGAAATTAATCTTTCTTAGGTGTTCAGGATGCAAATAGGAGCTGGATTGTGTAGGGGGGTTTGTTACACATCGAAGGAAGGATGTTGAGGACCCGGACATTGAGGTTGATAGCGTGGGAATGTCTTGGTTCTGTTGAAGAATTAAATTGAATTATGGCAAAGTTCATTTCATGGTTTTTAATATTTAAGATTCTGCTGCCAAAAGCTGAGCTCACTGTTTTCTTGGGTGTAACTGTGACTGAAAGAACTTGTGTGTGAAAGAGTCTTGCCTCTTGTTATATTTATAGTGTGCATTTCTGGTTTAGGAACTCAGCTGACACCTGCAGAAGTTGCTTCTGCGTGTGACCCCTTGTCTGTTTTGGGCTTTTCTAAGTTATTCTCCTGGAAAGGTAACAGGAGGTGCTTTTGCCAAATTTCATTCCTTTGGGTCAGTTTGTGAGGGACAGTCCCCTGTGCAGGTTTTACCTGTATGTGCTGATCTGTGTATTCTGCCCACTTAGGTCCGGAGGCTTACACAGCTGCAGCGCTGTGCTCCCCGCTTTGTGTTGCTACTTCTGAGTTTGTATTTCAGTTTGTGATTCATGGGCAGGGATGAATCACTGCGAAGGTGGCAGAGGAACTGGTGTGTTCATTGCCTGCTGCTGCTGTCGTAAATCTGCGTGAATTTGAATAATATTTAGAATTTTAAGAATAATAACAGAATACTTTTTAGAAAATACCCACTTCTGAAATAATCAGGTTACTGTAAGGATGAAAGCAAGTTTTTGTGTTCGACAAATACGTGTCAGTTTAACAACCTACTAGCTTAGACACTGCCTAAATCTTCTGTTTTCCTGTGATAACTTTGATTAGCTTCTATTTTCAAGGAGAAACTTATCTTCAAGGAGACAGTTATTTGTTGGATATTGCCAATAGTAATTTCTCTTGGAGGGCCCAGAGAAAAAAGTGTAGGAATGTTAAGTCCCTATAATAAGGGGAAGTTTGTGTTTCTTTTGTTACTGATGTTCCGCAGTGATCTAAGGCTTGAGGTCTTATTAGTTTGTCCTACTCTTCCTTTCCCTTTCCTATAAAGAGATACCATAGGGACAGGTGGGAATTATCACCTGGGCACGTAAGATGGCCTGATGCTGGACATTCGTTCCTTCAGTTTCTTTATTCTGCAGCAGGTGGAAGAAAGAAGCAAAATTCTGGGATATAACAAATAAGAATGACATTAAAGAACCATGTGTCTGGCTGATAGTAGATCTTAATAAATAATTTTTAAAGTAGTGAATGAAGTAACTTGTTTGTATGTGTGGTTAAAGTTAGCTTGTACAGAGTGGATTCTCTTTCTCCTTTTGCTGTAGGAAAGGCTTTTGTGTTGTATAGAAAGAAAAGAGAAACAGATCTTTAACATTTAGAACTCTATATCATAAGCTTAAAAATAATATTAGGTTAGTGTCATCCTAAGAATTATAGAGGGGGACCTACGGGGATCTAATGACTATTATGATTTTGAAGGGGTCTCTTTTCTGTGCTTGGCTTAAGGGATTTTGTTTTATTGTTTGATTCTTTAATTTCTATCTTGACTCTTCATGAAATGAAACCTGTAATACTCTTTTAAGATAATGTTCTTCAACTTTATTGGGGTCAGAGAGTCATTTTAAAAATTGATAGAAACTATGGAATTTCTGCCTTATTCAAAATCACATATTCAAGTACATGACTTATTTCATGACTTATGTTTTTGTAAAGTCACCAAAACACACAAATATGGACAAAATAAGAACTTTTGTTCATTTGATTATTTTATGCATATTTGTTCACTTACTTCCATTGTGTTTAAGGCTTGTAGGATTATCTGAGATAATGGAACCCTTGGTTGTTTTTTTAAAAACAACATTGTGTATATATGTTTAAAAAGTTAAACATTTCATTTCATAAAAATTATGCCCTCTTCCCAGGGGAAAATGCCCATTATTAGTTGGAATTTTTTGGATTTGTGTGTGTAACTATTATGTGTTCAAGTTGCCTATTTTTAATAAATATAGGATCATATTTTTTATATTGCTTGTTTTTCCCCCTAAATTATACCTATTGAATCCTTTTCCTTGCTAGTATTGGTAGATCTAGCATGTTATTTTAAACCACCATTTCATCCTTTATTCAGCATGCACATAATTTCACAGACAAGCTAAAATTATTTGTAGATTACCTTTTATATTTAACATGGCTCGTGGCAGAAATAAGAGGGAAAGAGATGCTACTGGTGGGAAGACGTAGCCGCTAAAACTCTGCTTTGTCCGTCTTCTCAGGGGGCAGTTGTGCAGGGCGGAGGGAGGCATGCATTTTGAACAGAGCAGGTTCTTGGCCAAGAAATAGGCCTCCACCTAACAGAACACCCACTGTGATGGTGGACAATGCTCGAATCTCAGCAAAAATACCACTTGTATTCTGAATTCCTTTGTTTTAACTACATAACTCAGTAAGAAAGAAAGTTTCCTACAATTGAAAAGAATAGACACTGTTCAGAGGCCAAGTTTTGCCTTTTAAGGCTGAATGAGCTTTATTTTAAGCTATTCTTTCTTCTCCAAAAAAACGGGTATAAACAGCAGGAGGGGCCTCTGGTATTTCCATGCAAAGCATCAGTCACTATTTATTTTTAAGTTAATTATTTTAAATCCTGGTTACTTATTTAGTGCCTATTGCTATAGCACCGAACCGGCTCAGTGTTTCTGACAGTACATCCCACTGATGAGTGTCGGCAGCTCGCCTGGCCCGGAACCTCTGCATCAGCTCTCGGCAGCTTCAACTGTCTGCTTCAACCCCAGACAAGTTCATTAACTCGGGGTCCTCATCTGTAAAGTGGTGGATGCTCATAGTACTGTCTCGTGGTTCTTGTGAGGACTGAAATAAGATAATGCAAGTGAAAAGGTAACCCAGGGAATGGGAGAAAGTATTTGTAAATCATGTATCTGATAAATGGATTTAGTATCTGGAATAGATGAAGAATTCTTACAACTCACAATAAAAAGACAAGTAGCTCACTTGAAAAATGGGCAAAGATTTGAATAGACATTTCTCCAAAGATACACAAAGGGCCAATGAGCTCATTAAAAGATATTCAACATCATTAGTCTTTAGGGAAATGTAAATCAAAACAAGGATGAGATTCCACTTTCACACCCACTAGGATGGGTATAATAAAAAAATAAGGGAAAGAACAAGTGTTGATGAGGATGTGAAGAAATTGGAACCCTCATTCATCGTTGGTGGAAATGTAAAATGGGCACAGGGCTTTGGAAAACAGTTTGGCAGCTCCTTAAAAAGTTGTATTATCATCTAACCCTGTAATTCTCCTGTAAATCTCTTGGGTAATTTTAATACCCAAGAGAATTGAAAGCATATGTTCACACAAAATTTTATACAGGGATGCTCATAGAAGCATTATTCATAACAGACAGAAATTGTACACAACCAGAGGTGATGAATGAATGGGTCCACAAAAGGTGGTCTCTCCGTACAGTGGGACATTAGTCAGCCCTAAAAAGAAATGCAGTATTGATACAAGCTACGATACACATGAACCTTGAAAATATAATGCTAAGTGAAAGAAGCCTGGTGCAAAAGGCCACGTATCCTATGATTCTATTTATGCGAAGTGTCGAGAACAGTGTCGAAATCCATAGAAAGCAGAGTAGCCATTGCCCAGAGTAGGAGGCAGGGAGGGAATGGGGAATGACTGCTGGAGGGTACAGGGTTTGGGGGCAACGAAAGTGTTCTGGAATTAGAGAGTGATGATCTTTGCACAACTTGTAAATACACTAAAAACCACTGAACTGTACAATTTGAATGGATGGAGTTGATGGCATGAGAATTATATTTCAGTTGACAAAAATAATATAATAGATGGGAATTGGTATCATGCCTTCATATGGTAAGAACTCTGCACACATTAGCTACTTCTGCTACTGGTATCATCATCATTATTATAAAAAAAGATAATTGCTTGTGATTAGGTTATATTCTAGTTCGTTCCTTCAAATTACACAAGTGCTAGCAATTTAGTGATTGAAAATGTTTCTAAGGATCTGTGTTTGTGAGCACATTTTGTGACAGAAAGCCTTTGAAATATTGTGAGTGTATTTGTTTTCCCCATTTGCTTGCCCTGCATCTTCTTAAATAAAATAAAATACTTCTTGATGTGTCATGCAGCACTTACAGATTCTTTTATTTCTACTCTATTTGATGTATCTGATTGGACATGCTCAGCTTCTTTAATAGAGAGAAAGCAGAGAAAACAAGAATGGGAAAATCTAGAGGAATTCCTCAATCTTGATGAGATTTCCTTCCAGTGTTTTCCCTCCTGCAAGTAAACAAGTTTTTCTTCTCCTGGGCAATGGCTACATAGTAGTACATGCAATACACCAACATAACTGCACTTGATTTCTTTAAAAATATTTTTTATAAAATACATATCAGATTGACTCTTTAGTCAGTTATCTGGAATAACATTTGGACTGTGTTTGCTAAATATTTTTTCAGCACATCCTAAACACTGACCCTTTTAGCACTTTGATAGATGAGACTGGGGACGTTTCATGGTTTGAAGGAGTAAGTGGTATTTATGCAAATGTATACACTTTAATAAATGATAGTTTATAACATGTTAGAATATTGGATTACGGCTAGGCGCGCATCTTCTACCTGTGATGGGCTCTCAAATTGGTCAGAACTGTGACATTTTCAGTTGCAAACCCAATACGCCCTCAGGCTTTCGACGGTGTCCTGGTTTCATTATTATCAATATCAGAACAGGATCACCTTGGTTTCCTGGTAGTTGGGCGTCACGGCAACTCTTTTTTTCTCGCCAAGCTCTTCGTTCGTGTGTGTGACCTTGTTTGACTTGTATTGGACTGTTGCAGATCTGTCCCCCCGTCTGCTCTGCCTGGCTACTCATTTGCTATTTCACTTTGACCTCCGATAAAGTGGCACCCAGACTCTTTCTTTCCTAGTGGGGCCCACTGGGTTGCCCTGCCAGTTGGGCGCTTTGACCTGCTCGCTGGGAGCAGCGTGCCCCTCGATGGCCCTAGTGTCGGTGTTCCTGTTTCCTAGCTCTTTGGGCGCTGCTTTGGAGCGCCTCTTTTTGTTCTAGCGCACGGGCTGGTTTCTGACACTTGTCACCTTCTGTGTGGCAGTTTAATGGCATGGGCTTTTTCCACAAAAAGGATAGCAGTCTTTTTATGAATTGTATATTTACCATGAGTATGAATATTAACATTTTATTTTTTATATATGAATAAATTACGTATGGTTATTGTTTTGATACCCAGTGTCATTCGGAGTTGAGTTTTTCTAGAATAATTATTATATCTTAAACATTTATATTATTTATTTTCTTCAGGAAAAAAATAGTTTAGTCAGTGAATTCTGATCATTTTACATCAAAGAATTATGTATTTAACTGCCATCGGTATCTGCGGTTAAATTCTTTTATAGGAATTTCACTTTTAGTAAAGTGAAAACTTTACCACAGTAAAAATGGTGTAGCTTTATTACTTGGTTTTAAATAAAGAAGTCATAGTTAATATTAATATTGTACTCTGAGCTACAGTAAAATAGGTGTACCTGTTTATCACAATGAGTGGAATGACCAAAGCTATAGTTTTTCAAGTTCAATGATTGTTACATCTTTTCTTGTACCAAGTAACATTTATTTCTGTGTGCAAGTACATAATGTATTATACAATGTGTTTGTATGTATACTTGAGTTTATCATATTCTGTCACTGTGTATTCACAAAAATCTACTGTGCTAAACTGTGTGCCATTCACCAGTTTGGCACAGTTATGTGTTTATACATAAACCTGTGTGATTGTGGAATTCTGTCTCTGTACTGGGCTGAGGTCCATGTGGATGGATGAATGTGAGTGCAAAGACCGACGCATGCTTTATGTTTATTCCCACGGTGAGTGCCAATGAGTGCCAGGCACTCTCTTTTCTGCTTAATTCTGCCTACACCACTGTGGGCTGTCCCCCGTGTGCGGCTTTGCCTCCTAGCCCTCCCACCTGCCTCCCGCCTGCCTCCCGCCCTGCTCCGCCTCTGGTTACAAGCACAGCAGTGTTGACTAGAAGTGCATGGCGGGCCGGCATTGCTACACTCTGTGCTGCAGCTGGTCCCCACTAGTATCCTTGGTTCTCCCATCAGCAAGCAGGTCTCTGATTTCTTCATCAAAAAATAATCTGGTGCAGCGTCACGCTCCTCCTACCTTACAGATCAGCCGAGCTGTGCAGAGGGAAATGATTATTCATCAGAACTCTAAACACCAGGATAAAATGTTCCTATTTAGATGAATTGGGTCAATTTAGTTTCCTAATGAGCTTTGGAATTGCTTTTTTGGTCTGCCTTTAGGGAGTATTTTTATACCAGTGGTTCTTTTTAATGTTTCTAGAAGGCAAATTTTCATTCTTTGTCAGTAAAAAGATCTTTAAACATGTGAAAAAGAGGAAATGACAAAGAAAATCAGTGGGTCATCTTGATGATTATGGTTTTACAATTTTCAAGAGAAGGCCATAATAGAAAAGAAGAAAGTTCTTTTTACTGAAGTGGACAAGTTAGGAGTCTAGATTGGATAATGGTTATTACACAGTTTGTTTAAATTTAATGAACACATTAAATAAATTATTCAATAGTTTTTCAAATGACAGTCTGTATTGGGAACTGTATGTACTATGGTGAGCAAAGTAGACATTTCTTGCCCTCATGAACTTATACAAATCAATATGTAATCAAATTAAGTATTAGTGGGCAGAAGAAAACAGAAAACAGGATGCTTTGAGAGATTGGAGGAGTCTAGCCGTTTTCTCTGAAGCAAAGATGTGTAAAGTTAGACCTGAAATAGACATAGGAAGTGAACTGATGGAGAACGGAATGAAGAGTGCTGTAGGCAGACACGGCAGCGTGAGCAAATATCCTGGGGCAGGTAAGGGCTGAGAGCACCTGAGTAACTCAAAGGCCGGTGCAGTTGGAGCTGTTGTGAGGAGGGGTGAGCATTGCAGCATAAGACTTCCTGTAGGTAGGGGTCAGATGACTCAGAGCTTTGTACACCGTATTAATTTAATTGTCCCAAAGTTCATTGGCAAGTTGGCCACCATTTTGAAAGTGGATTAAAAAGAAACAAGAATAGACATTAGGAACGTCAATGTCCGGTTATTGGCTTTAGGTTAGTGGATTCCAACCAAGAGATGACAGTAGCTTGGCCTGGGGGGATGACTGGGAGATAAGAGTTGTGGATGGATTCAAGGTGTACCTAGGAACTGGAAGTAATGGAAGTTGGTGATCGACCTGGTATTAGATTGTGGAACGTGAGGATTGGTTTCAGGGCCCTGGCATGAACAGGTAGATGGATTTAGGTGCTGTGTATGGAGTTAAGAAAGCCGGGGACAGAACTGATTCGAAAGAAGATTGACAGTTCCGTGTTGGACGTGTTACATTTGAAGTGAGTTTGGGAGCCGTCTCAGTGGCGATGTCAGGTAGGTGGTTGCATGCATGCTGCATGACTTACCTCTTGCTGCATAACGAGTCACTCCGAAACTGAGCAGCACATCCGTGTAAGTAGTCTATTGTGTATAACAAACTACTCCAAACATTTAGCAGTTTAAAACAAGTATTTCTTACCCCATGAAGTTTCCTGGGTCAGAAATTTGGGATGGCTTTGCTAGGTGCTTTGCCCCAGGGTTTCTCGTGAGATTCCAGTCAAGGTTGTTGGCCAGGACTGCGGTCATCAGAAAGCTCGACTGGGGCTGGGGGCTCTGATTCCATGGTGGCTAGTGCACATGGCTTTTGGCAGAAGGCCTCAACTGTTGGTGGTGGGAGGTCATAGTTCCTCATCACGTGGACCTCTCCAGAGGCTACTTGAGTGTCTTCAGGACGTGGCAGCTGGCTTCTCCTAGAGCGAGTGATACAAGAGAGCGCCAGGAGGAAGGTAATGCCTTTGACATAGTCTCAGAAGCCCTGCAGCATCACTTCCGCCATACTCTGTTTGCTAGAATTGAGCTGCCAAATCTAGCTTACATTTAAGGGGGAGGGAATTAACTCTACTTCTTTTTTTTTTTTTAAGATTTTATTTATTTATCTTTAGAGGGGAAGGTAAGGAGAGAGGGATGTATGGTTGCTTCCTGTGCATTCCCTGCTGGGAACTGGCCTGCAACCCAGGCATGTGCCCTGACTGGGAATCGAACCGTGATCTCTTGGTTCACAGCCCACGCTTAATCCACTAAGCTACACCAGCCAGGGCATAACTCTACTTCTTGAATGGTGGGATACCAAATAATTTGTGAACATATGTAAAAACCATTACATATAATTTGGTAATTTAGTGGAGAGGTTTGGATTAGAAATACAACACTGGGGCGTGTGCACCTAGACGGTACTTGAAACTATGAGAGTGGATTCGAGACTACTGAGTAAGAGCAAATACACTGAGGTGAGCTTCAGGGCTGCCCTCTTAGAGAACCCAGTATTTGGAGGACGGGCTGTGGAGGAGTAGAGAAGGACACAGTTGGATCTGGGAAGACGAGGAGAGCGCGTTTTGAGAGGCAGGGAGTGATCTGCTGTGTGGAAGGCTGCTGAGATGTCTATTTGACCTTTACTTTTAATAGCTTGTCTTTTAAATGAATGAATAAATGAATAAATAAATGAGTCATACGTGTATAAAATTTTAACTCTAAGTGTTTTTATTACAGAAATACTTATAAAATTAAAAACAGAAAACAGCATTAAAATGTGCAATAACAAGGCAGTAATGGTATATAAGTTGTTGGATGTTCAGTCAGTGGAATACCTTGGGATCTTTAAAAATGACATTATAAGAGAATATGTACTATAATGGAAACATACTGCTAATAGATTTTAAGTAGAGTCTGTAAAATGCCATGTATTTTCTTTTTCATTCCATTTTTGTAAACAGAACCAAACAACAAACAGACCAAAATGTCTAGAAGGATGGACACAAACATATTAACAGTAATTATCTCTGAGTGGAGAGAAAATGGGGGATTTAAATTTTCTTGCTTTTGCTTGTCTAAATCTTTCTTAACACGTGTGCACTGGTTTTGTGATAAATGTTTTCAAATGTATTCCTACAGCAAAGCAAATAGTTAAGATAATACATATACCAATGGTACTTAAAAAATGATCGGGGAAAACTGTAGTACCAAACTTCGCTCCGGACTTCCTGACAGCCAAGACAAAGTGATGCAGTGCGAAGATGAAATAGCACCAGTGTCTAGGAGAAAGCAGAACTCTGATTTATCACGACAGCCTGTCTTTCTCCTGGTCCCTGAACTGAGAGGAGGCAATGCACATTGCCCTCTAAAGCAATTTCACATATACTACAGAGATGCTCTTAAATCTTAGTGAAAGCAGAGAGCATACTTTGAAACACAGATTCTGTGAAGGCAGTGGTGCGAGAGGGGGGCGATTCCTGTGTGTGGCTTGGGTATGTAAGCTTTCTAATGATTTGGCACAGCATAGTGGTGTCTCGAGAATATGCTCCCGCAGTGCAGAGTCCCCCCGTATCTCTGCAGGACGGGGCACGCTCCCCTGCCTCCAGTAAGCCTGGTTGGCCTCAAGGGGTCTGTATTTTGAGGGAATTCAATAGGGAATTCTGATGTTTAACTCTCTCTGGGAATTTGTGCAGGTCGGTCTTCTTGATGACTGAAGTCACTTTTGATTGACCACCACGTTCCTCTTGTGACATACTTTTGATTATATTATCTTTTATTCTTGCAAACAGTCATTTAGTTGTCACATTTTTCTCCCCGTTGTGCTTAGGAGGGAAACCAGAGAGGAGGGTGAATGAGTTAAGGCCTAAAGTTATCAGAAAGTGGTTCAATGCAGTGGCTGGGAGCACAGGTGCTGCCTCGTCAGGCTGTTGGGGTCCAGTGAGAAAACGTGTGCACAGTGGGTACCCCTGGGCCTGGCCTGCGATGAGCCTTTAATACATGTTAGTGATATTAAGAGAAAGCTTTGCTTGCTGTGGAGGTTCTGAGAGCATCCTCCATGCCCTCAGCTCACTCCTTCCATCATCAGTCTTTACTGTTACCTCTCAGAGCGGGGAGATGGCATTTCAGTCTTACCCGTATCCCTTCACAGAGGTAGACTGTCTAATCTGTCTTCTAGACCAGACATATTCCTGAGTTTCTTCCCTCAGACTTATCTCAATGGTGACAGGCTAAGACTGAGTTTCCTACAAGCAGGAGAAACCCTGAATACTCTGGCTTAATGAAGAAAAAAAAATCATTTTTCTCCAGTAACGTTTAGTCTGGAGGTAGGCAATGCAGGGCTGGTTACCTGCTCAGGGGAACTGGCTGCTTCTGGCTTCTTGGAGAAAAGTGGAAGGCCAGGGGCAAAATGTTTAAGCCAGGTGAATCTGTTAATTTTTTTTTGTTAAGGAAATAATAGATTGCCTGGAAGTTCCACTCAACACCCTTTTGCATGCCATTGGCTCACTGAGCCATATGGTTATCCCCAGTTCCAAGGGGATGTGAATATTACAACTGGCCACCTTGCTTCAAGGAAAATGAGATTAGACTAAGCAAGAAAGAAGGGGAGTAAGGGTGACTGTGTAGGTGACCAGCAATATCTACCATAGTGAATTTGAACAGATAGATATTTCCCCCTTGAGTAAGAGGTCTAGAGATACACTCATAATGAAAACCATTCTGATTCTAGAATTCAGAATACCTGTATCTATATTCCAAAAGAATGATATGTTGAAAATAAGAGTTCTAAAAAAATGAAATTGGAACCTAGTGAAATTTCCCCCTTTATCTTGCCGGGGTATGTATGAACTAAGACACACTAAATACCTCTTCTTTGAAAATCAAGTTGAAATAGAAACAAAAAACATTTATTTCACGTGCTCTTTTTTCCTTTTTTTGGTGGTGAGTTACACATAACATAAAATTTACCTTTGGTAACCACTTTTAAGTGAAGAGTTCAGTGGTACTAAGTAAATTTACACTGCTGTGCGATCATCACCATCCTCCATCTCTTTAACTCTTCTCGTCTTTCAAAATGGAAACTTGTCCCTATAAACAATAACTCCCAGCTCTCCTTCCTGCCTGAACTGTGCCAACCACTGTTTTCGTTTCTATCTCTGTAAATTGGACTACTATAGGTACCTCATATAAATGGAACCATACGGTATTTGTCTTTTTGGTGTCTGGCTTATTTCACTTAGCAAAATGTCCTTAAGGTTCATCCATGTTGTAGCGTGTGTCAGAATTTTCTTCATTTTTAAAGGCTGGATGTAGTCCATTGTATATGGATACCGTGTTTTGTTCATTCACCCGTCCATGGACCCTTGGGTTCCTTCCACCTTTTAGCTGTTGTGAATAGTGCTGCTTTGAACAGAGGTGTGCAGATGTTTCTTCAAGATCCTGCTTTCAGTTCCTTTAGGCATGTTATTGCATGTGATTTTCTTTTCTTTTTTAAAAAAAATTTTATTGTATTTTTTCCCCATTACTATTTAGGCTGCTTAAAACCTCCCATCCCAGCAATCACTGCTGTATTGTCCACGAGTCCTTTCTCCTTTTTGCTCAATCCCTCTACCCTCTAACCTCCCCACCCCTTAGCTGTCATCCTGCTCTCTGCAAGTCTGTCTCTACTTTGCTTATTAGTTCGGTTTCATCATTAGATTCCACATGTGAGTGAAAATGTATGGTATTTGTCTTTCTCTGATTGGCTTATTTCACTTAGCATGATGTTCTCCAGGTCCATCCATACTGTCACAAAGGGTAAAATTTTCTTATTTTTTATGGCTGAGTAGTATTCCATTGTATAAATGTCCCATAGTTGTTTTATCCACTCATCTACTGACGGACACTTGGGCTGCTTCCATATCTTGGCAATTGTAAATAATGCTGCAATGAACATAGGGGTGCTTATGTTCTTTCAAATTAGTGTTTTGGGTTCCTTCGGATATATTCCCAGAAGTGGGATAGTTGGATCAAAATGCAGACCCATTTTTAATTTTTTGCGGTATCTCCATATTACTTTCCACAGTGGTTGCACCAGTCTGCATTCCCACCAACAGTGCAGAAGGATTTCCCTTTCTCCACATCCTCACCAGCACTTGTTGTTTGTTGATTTATTGATAATAGCCATTCTGATATATCTCATTGTGGTTTTAAGTTGCATTTCTCTGGTGATTGGTGATGTTGAGCATCTTTTCATATGTTTGTTGGACATCTGTATGTCCTCTTTGGAGAAGGTATATATCAGGTCCTTTGTCCTCTTTTTAATTGGGTTGTTTGTTTTTTGGTTTTGAATTTTGTAAGTTCTTTATAAATCTTGCATATTAACCCCTTATCAGGTCTATCAGTGGATATGTTCCTCTATTCTGTGGGTCATCTTTTTATTTTGTGGATGTTTTCCTTTGCTGTGCAAAATATTTTTAGTTTGATGTAGTACCATTTGCTTATTTTTTTCTTTTGTTTCCCTTGCCTAGGGAGATTTATCTGATAAAATATTGGCTATGAGCAATGTCTGAGATTTTGCTGCCTATGTTTTCCTCTATGATTTTTATGGATTTGGGTCTAACATTTAAGTCTTTAATTCATTTTGAATTTATTCTTGTGTGTGGGGTAAGAAGATGGTCTAGTTTAATTTTTCTGCACCTATCTGTCCAATTTTCCCAACACCATTTATTACATAGACTATCTTTAGCCCACTGTATGTGCTTGCTCCCTCTGTCAAATACTGATTGACTATAAGGTAGTGGGTTTATTTCTGGGCTTTCTGTTCTGTTCCATTAATCTAAGTGTCTGTTTTTATGCAGTAATTTGCTGTTTTGATTGCCATGGCCTTATGGTTTAGTTTAATATTAGGTAGCATGATTCCTCCAACTTTATTCTTTTTTCTCAGGATCACTGTTGCTATGTGGGCCCTTTTAGTGGTTCCATATAGATTTTTGAAATATTTTTCTATTTCTGTGAAATATGTCATTGGAATCTTGTTAGGAATTGCATTGAATCTGTAGATTGCTTTGGGTAGCATGAACATTTTAATGATGTCAGCTCTTCCTATCTGTGCACACGCTATGTGCTTCCACTGATTTGTATCTTCTTCAATTTCTTACTTCACTTCATTGGAAATAATTTTCCAAGTACAGGTCTTATCAAGGGTATTGGCCTATAATTTTCTTTCTTTGTAGTGTCTTTATCTGGTTTTTGAATTAGGATAATACTGGCCTTGTAAAATGAATTTGGGAGCCTTCCATCCTCTTGAATTTTTGGAAATAGTTTGAGAAGGAGAGGTGTTAATCTTCTCGGAATGTTTGGTAAAACTCACTTGTGAAGCCATCTGGTCCAGGGCTTTTGTTTGTTGTGAGGTTTTGATTACTGCTTCAATTTCATTAGGTGTTATCTTGTTGTCTGTCTATTCAGATTCTCTTATTCTTCCTGATTTAGTTTGGAAGATTGTATGTTTCTGTAAATTTATCCATTTCATCCAGGTTGTCCAGTTTGTTGGCATATAACTGTTCATAATATTTTCTTACAATCCTTTCCATTTCTTTGGTGTCAGTTGTTATTTCTCCTCATTCATTTCTGATTTTATTTATTGGGTCCTCTCTCTTTTTTTCTTGATGATTCTAGTTAAAGGTTTTTCAGTCTTGTTTATCTTTCCAGAGAAGCAGCTCTTGGATTCATTGATCTTTTGTATCAATTTTTTAGATTCTATTTCATTTATTTCTTCTCTTTATTATTTTCCTCTACTCACTTTGGGCATTATTTGTTGTTTTTTTTTTTCGTTTCTTTAAATGTAAAGTTAGATTGTCTATTTTAGCTTTTTTTTTTTTCGAGAGAGGCCTGTGATGCTACGAATTTCCCTCTTAGGATTGCTTTCCCAGTGTCCCACAGATTTTAGGTTGTTGTGTCCTCATTTTAATTTGTTTCAAGGTATCTTTTGATTTCTTCCAATGAGATTTTGATCTTATTGTTGACCCATTCATTGTTTAATGACATGTTATTTAGCTTCCATATCTTTGCCTGTTTTTCAGTGTTACTCTTATGATTGATTTCTAGTTTCATAGCACTGTGGTCAGAAAAGATGCTTGATATGATTTCAGTCTTCTCAAATTTTTGAGACTTGTTTTGTGTCCTATCATGTGGTCTATCCTAGAAAACGTTCCATGTGTACTTGAAAAGCATGTACATTCTGCTGCTATGGGGTGAAATGCTCCATTTGATATTGTGTGTCATTTAAGGCCACTGTCTCCTTATTTATTTTCTGTCTAGAAGATTTATCCATTGGAGTCAATGGGGTGTTAAAATCCCTGACTGCGACTGTATTTCTGTTGATCTCTCCTTTAATGTCCATCAGGATTTGCTTTACATATTCAGGTATTCCTATGTTGGGTGCATAAATGTTTACTAGGGTTATAAACTCTTGTTGGATGTTCCCTTTATCATTATGTAGTGTCCTTCTTTTGATTGCCTTGCTGTTAAAATCTATTTTGTCACTTGTAAGTATTGCTACCCTACCTTTTTTCCTCTTTCCATTTGCATGAAATATCTTTTTCCATTCCTTCACTTTTAGTCTGTGTGTATCTTTCAATCTGAGGTTCTGGTGCGGTAGGTGGGGGAGCCCAGCTTGGGGTTTACACCCCACAGTTCTCAGGGGGAACCTCCCAGCTGCTGAAATATCCTTCTGGAATTTCAGCTGCTACTCATGGGAGGCCAACCAGCCCTCTCTTGCCTCCTCTACACTCCCTACCAGTCTCGTTGTGGTGAAGTTGTTTCCTCTGTCCTTGGGTCAAGGCTTTTCTCTGGCTAGTGTTCAGTTGGTTATTCATGGTGATTTTCCTTTAATTTAGTGGTAACTCTAGTTGGGTCCTGGGAAGAAGTTATCGTGCCTCCACCTACTCCTCCGCCCTCTTGGGCCTCCTAGCTTTCAGTTTACATACTTTTAAGCAAAGAATGCTGTGCTTCATGAGCCCGTTTCTTCACTGTGAGGTCCATGGGAAAAAACCTTTACCCCTGAGTTTTCAAGGGGAAACATAATGTTCCTCCCTGGCTTGTTTTTCATGCTTATTATAAATATTTACCTTGGACAAAGGATTCCACTTGAATGGACTTGAAATTTTGAAGATTCAATTATTAAAGTGACTTTCCCCTCTTAAAATTATCTTACATCTTTCTTTTAACTTGTCATGGAGCAACAATTAAAAACTATAGAGAAAAATTTAAAAAGTACTTCTAAAATAATCTATTTCTCATATTTTAACAATTATAGTGGTGGTATTTCATTAAAGTATACGAACAAAGAACGGATACTTCCTGTTTTTCCTCCAGGTTTTGTGTTTATTTTCCTAAAGTGAGTAAAATATTAGAGAAAGTCCAAGTAGCTTGCTGTGGCCTGTATGTAACGTTTGATTTTGCACTGATCTTCTACTTTTGTTTTTCCATCTTAATAACTGACCAGTACCAGGATACTTTTACTTAGAAGTGATTGAATTTATTGCAAAAGGTATATTTTAAATGATGCACCTCCCCCTTCAACAGTGTTTCTTAGTGAATAGACCAGAAGGTGGGAAGAGATGGACACCCTAAGGTCCTGTTGTTTTTCCTCTGGCTCATTATCTTTTCTGACTAATGTGGAAAACTCACTGGAAAGACAGATACAAGTAAAAGCAATTTAACCTGGAGCATTTCATTTTTAGAAGTATGTGACCTGAACTGCAGCTGGTTGAGGAATGCGGCTCCTGATACACTTCTGTCACCCATCCTGTGGGGTGCGACTCCACAGCAGCGCCCTTCTTGTGTACTGAGTGTGGCATCCAAGTCTCTCCCTCCTTCCTTGATCCTTCCCACCTGCAAGTAATGACGGAACGCAAAGGCTCCTCTCAGTCTTACTGCCCCTTCCAAAGCAGGCACACGTCAAAGTGGAGAAAAATACACCTTTTGCAGGATGGATGCTTTAAAGAAAAAAATGATACAGAAGGATTATACTTTTATTACAAACAATTAGAATGTATAGCTAATGAAAATAGAAGATAAGAATCTTCTCTGGGTCTTCTTAGGAGTCAACAGTATGAATATTTCGGCTCTTGTTTCTCTAGTCATATATGTAAACATGGTATAGATGCACACTGTATACTCGGTAATGACCAGCATTTTTATTCCTTAATTTATTGAGAAAATCCTTCTATGTCATTAAATATTCTTCCTTATAATATCATGTTTAATGGTTGTATTTATGCATGAAAATATATGTTTAAACAATCCCCATGGATGGACATTTTGATTGTTTACAGTTTTTTTTCTGCAATTATGAAGAGTATTTTGAAGACATCCTCTTAAATATATCTAAATATTTGTGTTTCTCATTATTTTCTTAAGATAGATTTCCAGAATTTATGATCAATGGTTAAATAATTAAAAAATATTTTTTATTTAAAATATTGACTTAATAAGAAAAAGAGACTGCAGAATACCAATAGTTTTCACAATATTGAGTATGTGTTGAAATGCTAGCATTTTGAATATATTGCTTAAATAATATTAGTAAAATTAGTTATACCTCTTTTAAATGCAGCTACTAGAAATTTGAAAATTATGTATATGTCTCATATTGTATTTCTATTGGTGAATCCTGTTTTAGAGAGAGGTTTTAGTTAAAGGGTTGCTGACCAAAGGGTCAGCATTGGTAACTAGAACCCTCTTAGCCAATGGCTGAACACAGGGCCTCAAGAAACCTAGCCCCCGAGTCTCCCTAGGTCTTTACTCTGTTTAATCAGTGGTGTGGCATGTCTGTAAAATATATTAGCCAATTCACATTCATTGAATAACAGTAAGTTCACCAATGTTTCACCAAGGGAGAGTGTTTCTAACCTTTTAATGATGCCAGTTCTCAAGCCACAGTAAAAGCACATTTCTCACATTCACTAGGTTAATTAGCAAAGTCTCTGGCGTTAATGGTGGCTGATGCCTTTGTAGTGGCCATCTCTGGAGTTCAGCCTTTCTATTAAATTATAGCTCCCTTCTCCGCAGGGTTACCCTGGGTGGGGATGGCTGTGAGCCCCTAGGGCTGTTTGCAAGCTGGAACATGTGTGTCGCCCTATGGCCAGCTTTTCCAGTGGTTAAGGAACCTGAGGAGGTATCTTAGGTACCTGCTTTCTCCTTTCCAATCTTTCGTTTCAGGATTCCTCCTCCACTTTACAAAAGAAAGAAAGTTCCACCCCTCCCCTGACCCTCCCAAACCTCACTGCATTACAGTTCTAGGAGGCACCAAAAGAGGGGACAATTTAAGAATGCAAAACAAAGAACACCCCTTAAGAATTATTAAAATGGTCTGTGCCTTCTTGCGTCTAGGACAAGGCCTTGTGCCTGCTACCTTTATTCATCCGTCTGTCCATCTGTCCGTCAGTCCATCCTAGAATGAGAATTCTGAAGTGAGCTGTTGCCCTGGAGATACACATGAATATGGTTTTTAAATAGAAAACTGAAATCAGACTTCCCTTGTCAGAAATTAAGTCTGATTTAGCTGATTCTTTTGACAGAGAGGGCTAGTTTTGCCGATTAGTTAATGGAGAAGACATTTTCAATTAACTGAAGAACTGAATTTGCAGCTCCTTCACAACATACTGAAAATTACACTTCTTTACCTATTTAAATTTACCATAAATATTAGTTGTCAACTTAAAAATGTAAATGGAAATTCTTTTAGAGGGTCATGAACAGAATATGTTTGAAGCCTCTGACTTTAATGTAAATATAACATTACCCTTTCTATGGTGAAATCTTTTAAAGTCTATCATAGACATTATACAGGAAGTTTCAAGACACGAAAAAAAAGATACAAAAGGACATTTGAGAAAAGAAATAGAGAAAGAGACTCCAATGGTGCTTGCATTGCTGTCGGGAGACAGGGACTGGTGCAGCCAGGCAGGCTTTCTGGCTGAGGACCCCAAATGGTGACCTAGACCCTGACAGGTCCAAGGAAGGATGTTGAAAAAGAATATCGAGGCAGGCAGGATGAAGGGAGGTTTGGAGGTTCAAAAACGTGAGGCAGGTGGAACAAGGAAATGGGTACTGAGCACAAAAAAGAGAGGGAGAGGCGAAGAGTCCCCGGATCCAACGAGTCTGCAGATGTCGGGGTATAGTCAAGATGGCTGGTAGCTCTGTTTGCCTCTAAGGTTGTCTAGACTTCGGCAAGGGTCTAATCTTGATGAACTAGAAATACTTTTTCTTTGGTCCTTGAGTTCCTTGGGGTCACATTGCTCTTGGGCCTTAGCTGACTTGAAATACATCCCTCGTGCCGATGTGGATTGTTGTTGTCTGGGTCTCCCGCTGTCTCCAGGTGTTTCCGTGGGTCCTGACCCACAGAGAACCAAATTGCAGTAGTCCTCAGGAGGGAAGCCGAACCGTATCATCACACTTCTTAATTCACTGGAGTGGTTGGCTTCGGAAGGTTATCCCTGGTGTCTACGATGCTCATTCATTCAGTATATATATTTAGTCTCTCTCTATTTTTATCTGAGTGTGATGACCCAAAGGGATTATAAAAGCCAGAGTATGCAGTTGAAGGTTTTCTATATCAGCTCTATAGGCAATAATACACTCCGACATAGGAGTGCAGGGAGCTGTTTGGGTACTGAATGTGTTTTCTTTGAGTTTTGATATTTTTTACAAGGCTCTTTGAGAATTACTATTTCTTGGGTATTTTTATTGTTTTCTCATATGAATTTATGAGGACTAGAAAAGAACTCTAAAATAATCTCTTAGATTCCTCATAATATGGGGAAAAATAAGGCAAACTCAGAAAAAAAAAAACCCTGTGAATATTTAGCAGTCTTGAAAGAACATGTTTTTTTCTTATTTTGGAAAGTAGAACTTGTCATGACAAAGTCTAAAAGTCAGATCACTGCAATGTTTATTTATATCAAAAAATTGTTCCCCATCCCCATGAAAAGTCATTTGCATGAGTTTTCATACACCTAGAGATATGTTTATGAAACAGTCACTCTTTTTTGAGATTTCTATAGACAGTTTGTGAAACAGCAGATCTTTACTTAATAGGAATAAAGTGAGGAATGAAATTTCACTGAAGTTTTATTTAATAAGTCTAACTTTTGTCATTTACTAAAAAAATAGTTTCCTATTGGCTTTTCATGACAGTGACTCATCGCCCTTATGACTCATTCAGTTCCTCCTAAAAAACCTCTCATTGTTCTGTGACATTTCAACTGATTTTAATAAAACTCTTTTGCTCCAGGACAGAAGTCCAGAGTGAAGTATTTGTATGTGAAGTTTACAGTTTATGGGGACAGAAATTGAGTCCTTGTTCTTTTGCATTTGCAACACATATACTATGGTTAATAATTAAGGTGCTAAGAGTTTTTCCAAAAGATATTTGAGAGGTTTTATACAATACCAGTTGCCTATATATCTTGTAGATATTCTTCAGGTCAAGTTTAGCAGCTCTAGAAAATGAAAGTCAGGGCGCATTTCCTCTTGCATTCCTATGCATTTGTTTAAAAATTTGAGGAGCTCATCAAGAAGAAAATAGGTAAGAAGTAAGTAAACTCTAAAATTAGAACATGGCTAGGAATTAATGGATACATCCAATTCTGAAAGCAGTTCTTTGGGCAGTAGGTTAATCATTTTACAACATTGTGAAGATTAATTGCAAAAAAGCTATCTCTGAACCCTAACTACTTCTATGTATTGTGCTGTTGAACTTGTCTTCAGGATATCTCAGAGTCTGGGGGTTTTCGCTTGGTAGTTTTTGCATTTTCAAAACTCAGTCTTATGGTCAGCATCATCAGGGATAAGGGAAGTGAAAATTTAAACCACAGCATATTATTTTAACCAAATAGGATGGCTATAATAATAAAAAAGGAAAAGAAGTGTTAGTGAGGATGTGGAGAAATTGAAACTCGGGTGCATTGCGGGTGGGAGTGTAAAATGGTGCAGCAACTATGGAAAACAGTGTGGTAGTCCCTCAAAAATTGAAACAATTGCCGTATGACCCAACAGTTCTGTCCAAGGTATAGCACATGCAAAGGAACTGAAAGCAGAGACTTGAACGGTGTACGTTCCAGTATGCCAGTTTTCATGGCAGCATTGCAGCACAATAGCCACAAGGTAGACACGACCCAAGGGTCCATCAACAGATGAATGGATAAATAAATGTGGCATCTATTTACTATGAACTATTTATTCAGCCACACAAAGAAATGAAATTCTGATACATGTTATAGTATGTACAAACCTTGAACACATTATGCTGAGTGAAATACGCCAGACACAGGAAGAGAGGTATTGTATAATTCCACTTAAGTGAGGTGTCTAGATGAGGCGAATGCGCAGAGATGGAAAGATTAGAGGTTAGCGGGGCTGAGGGAGGGGGATGAGAGAGTTACTGCTCAGTGGTGATAGCGTTTCTGTTTGGGTGGACGAACACGTCTTGGGAACAGAGAGTGGCAATGGTTGCACGACCCTGTAAATGTAGTTAATGCCACTGAATTTCACTCTTTAATATGCTTGTAATGGCAAATTTTATGTAATATATATTTTACCACAATTAAAAAATTAATAATGTAACATACTAAAAATCATTGAAGTGCAAACTTAAAATGGCTGAATTGTATGATATGTGAATTATATCTGAATAAAAATGTTTAAAAATAAAAGCAGTTTTGAGAGCTGGAGGAGTATTAGATAAGAAGACACGGATCCTGACTTGATTTATGGCAACAACTAACTGTGTGCTGTTGGGGCTTCTGACATTTCTGGTCTCAGGTCCATCGGGTGCCCCTTTACGTACCTTTCTGCTCTTATACACTGTGATTCTCTGCTTGTCAGGTGGGCAGTTCTGGCGGCTTAGGTTGATTCTCATCTGGAACATTTCCTCCAATGCTGAGAATAATAGAAATTCTCTAAACTAGTCAAGGTGGGGCTGTGGACTTTCTGGAACCCAGGGGTACCGTAATCATAATGAATTTGGGAGCAGTGTGGGTGGGTTGTGCTGGCAGAACATGTGTTTGCTTAAACAGGTTGATTTTCAAGGAATCTGTATTTTCTTACGAGAACACTCTTTTGAGCATGCCTTTCCCACTTCGTACTCCTGATCCTTTTTGTGGCTGTCAGCTCTTTGCAGCATTGAAAACTTTCTGAAAATTGCGTTAGTTTAGAATTCTTGTCCTATGACATCATTATATGTTACAGCCCTCTATGTTTTCTCATAGATGCAAAATTAGGCTCTTTTTTTCGGTCAGGTGTTTAGTCTGAGCCTAAAATGGAGAGGGCATTATTCAATTGTCGTAATCTCTCTAGGATGCCCTTCCTCCCATCTTGGCATACCAGACTTCCTCTGTCCTTCAAGATACATTATTGTAAATGCCCTTTTTGTTTTCCTTGTGGAACTTGCTTTGACTTTCCCTTGCTTGGATGTGCATTGAACACAGGCTCAGGAATTGGTCAGACCTGGTTCTGTTTGTGACTGTGCTACTTGCTATGTGGGTAACCTGGGCGATTCATTTAACTTTTGTCCTTGGGTATCAGCTTTTCATTTGAAAAGTAGGGTTGTTTTCCTCTTCTTCCTCACTCCATCCATCTCCACTTCTCCCAAAGAGATCATCAGTTTGATTTTTTGCTTTGTACCGAGTGAAGCAAAATTGTATTTTAAATGCAGTTTTTAGCTTTATTATCTTCAAATTGTAAATGCAATAAACTTACAAAAATATCATTTGAAATGTCATCTCAATTTCTTATGCCCTTGGGTAGTTTGACCGTTTTGAAAAGCACATTTTGAATTTTAAATTTTTCCCCCGATCCTCTGAGGATGTCAGATTTTGAAACAAATTTGGGAGTGAACAATCTACTTGTGAACAGTCTCTTCTTGTCTCTGTTTCTTTGTCTACACATTTATAGTGTTTTACAGATTATTACATGATATTTGTTTCCGTTTAACATTTTAATACACATTGTTTGAATAAATGAATTGGTTTTTTTCGGAGAGAAACAAATTATGGATGTCAAAGCAGGAGAGGAGAAAGACATGTCTAAGCCTTAGTAGTGGATTTATTTTGGGGTTGACTCACACACCACACCCAGAAAAAGAAGTGGAAGATGTGGGAGTAGGGTCTGAAATGCTTTCATTTGTTCCAAAATCATCACTTTTTGCTAATGAGAAAGTAGCTTTCTAGGCTGTGTTAAATTTTGTGAAAGAGGCTTCCATTAAGTCAATCCAACTTTGAAATCATCCAACAGGACATTTCTTTTTCGGACTAAATTCTAAGGACTTCTTTTCTGAATTGTTGCATGTTAAGCAACTCAAGTTATTGCCAGCCAATTGGACACCCCTCAGTTGCTTTGAAAAATGTTCTAGGGGTCACCCTTCCTCTCTACTAGTAGAGTTTGAGTGGTGGTGTAGGTGTTCCTGAGACTTGGGCATTTCCATAGGGGATACAGCTAATTGCTCTGCCCATTTCCAGGTTGAAGTTTAAATTGAGATTTGTTGCTGAGTTCTGCTAAAGGAATTTTTGAAATGCACTTGAACTGGTGAGGTGAAATAAAATTCAAACTCATGTCTTTGAAGATTTATCAGGCAGTTTTGTTGATGTTTCTTGCTTCATTTCTCTTACCCATCACAGAAATAAAATTCCAGGCTAGGCAGCAGCCCAGGCCCTGGATCTGTGTGAGCATGTCAAAAGCATTTTAAGAAGAGCAAAATATTTAGAGGAAGAATTTGGAAAATCAGCCTTAAGGGATTTAACACATTTTTCTGCTCCTAATGCAGTCCCGTGTTTGTCCCCTAATGGAGAAAGGTCATTAATGGGTAAGATTTACTAGGTCGGAAAAAGCTTTCAGAAACTAAATGTTTTTCTAAAATCTAACTCTAAAGAAAACACTTGTTTGGAAACCTGAAAGAATATATTTAGACTGTAAATTATGTAAGTTAACTAATTGACTCGATAATGGAGAGTTAAATGCATTTGAGACTTGAAGTTCGGTGTAAATTTCTAGGAAGACAAAGCGATGGACCGGAGTAGCATGGCGTAGGTTTTGAGATGTCCTGCTGCCCCTTTGCCCGCACGTTGTCACCTGCCTGACACAGGGGCCTGGGCCAAGGTCATGACTGTGGTGAGGCGGGCAGTTCTATACTAGTAACCGTTCCAAATTTGTTACATTTTTAATCTCATAATCGAAAAGCCGCAGGCCAATTCCTGTACTTTTACTGAATTCCTGTCTGGCAGAAAATGAGAGAGGTGTGTGTGTGTGTGTGTGTGTGTGTCTGAAACAAGGACAAGGAAACTCAAGGCTTATTGAAATATGAACTCTTTTCTTTCCCTCTTGACCCGTGCCAAGGAAATTAATACAAAAGAGTTTTTATGAATTTTGGAGTAGTTTTGAAATGTTTGGGTTTGATTATTTATCTTTTACAAGCCAATACTTTATTTTATATCAGTTACTTACACTTGTATTCAGACTTTGATTTGACCCGAAGATCAAATGCTATTAAAGAAACATTAGCTTATTAGTTTTTATAAACATCTCTGTATGGTGGGAATTTTTTTAAGACTTGATTTCATTCTATATGTGATAAAATTGAAAGGTCTTATTTGTCTCTTGATAAGGTGACAGGTACTTTATTCCATTCTATACTTATAGAGGGCCCTATATATACAATTCTATTAGACAATTTAATATGATTTTGAAAATGAGGCTAACTACCTAGGAAAGTGGTTAAGAAAAAATAAAATGTAATAACATTTCTCCCTTAGAATTTTCCCAATTTTTATGGTCAAACATTCTTAAGTTGTATGAATGTTATGAAGTTAACACAATTTAATACTTAGGATATGTATATTTCTCCATAGCATTTTGGATTAATAGATATGGCGATATTTACAAAGATAAGTCTTTTTAAGAGAGTAGGGCAAAGAATTGGATTTCCCAAGTAGTAAGATGGTATTTTAATGTGGTGTTCATGGTGGCAGAGCTGGTGGAGCGCTCTCAGTAGGTTAGTATGTCTGATTGCCGTGTATTCTGTGTATAATCTGAGCCCTGTCCCTCTTGGGTGTGATGTTCAAGGTTAGGACATTCAGAGTGTGTAAGCAAATCCTCTACATTAATAAATGCCTTAGTTGTGGCATTGATCAGATGGCAGAAAGCCTGAAATTGGGACTGATGCTGACTGCATCGTCCTTTCTGCAAGGAAGGCTCCTCTCAGCACATTTAACACCAAGCAATTTCTTAGAGAGCAGTTTTGTTTTTACTCCAGTTGTCCCCTCTGTGTCTTGGAGTCAGTCTCCAATTACCTTTATGGATCTGTGGAAGTGCACTCTGTTCTGTAGCTGCTGCTGTATTTATTCCAGGAATGACCTTTTAATTACAAGCTCTCCTTCCAGAAGAGAGTAAGGACCAAAGATACCACAGATGTGGGAAGTGTCATGGGTGAACTTCTAATTACGCTGCTAGGGATGAGTGAGGAGGTCTGGTGAGAGGCAGCCCTGTCTGACTGATGTGTAGAGGGCAGAGCACCCTCGGGCCTCCTCTGATTATTTTGCTGTTACCATGCAGGGGGCAGCCTGGTGGTGTGGAAGGTCGTGGAACAAGCAGTGTTATATACCCAGAATCACAGCTTTCTGCTCTGTTCCAAGCGCTCCTTAGGCAGCTTTCAGAACTCCTTAGAGACTGTTAACAGGCTGCTTGTAGGAATTAATCAACAATGACTCTTGCTGGTTGTTTTAGAGAATTGGTGAGCAATTGAAGAGGATGTGATTAGAAGTAACAGAAAGGGTAAACTGGATGCTTATCTGACTTGTTCACACACATTCTATAATAACAACAATAGCAAGAATAACAAAGGACTGAATGCCAGCTCTGTGCCAGGTATTTTCCACTTATATCCACTAATCCTCACAGTGCCCTTATGAGCTGGGTGCTGTTTATTGGCATTTTACAGATGAAAACTTGGAGGCTGGGAACCCTTATGACTTACTCAAGGCCACAGGCTAGTAGATTGGGGTGTGGTCTATTTGGTTCTAAAGCCCTTTGATCTCTTTGTTATAACACACAGCTTCCTTATAGCCAAGTAGATAACTGCTCATCTTCACGAAGTTTGGGTTGCTGTAGTTTTTTTAAGCTCAATTTTCTTTTGTAGTGCCCTGAAAAATGAATTTATAGTCATTTAAAAACTGGCTGATTTCTCTACTTGTAAAATATCTGGATCATTTTTATGGAACAGGATCATTAAAACCTTGCCATGTCATTCCTACTACAGGAAAACAGGGTGTGGAATTGACAATAAACTTTATGCTATACTTATACTAAGCCTTATACTAGTTTTTGTTCTGCAAGATATAGGACTCATATGAAAAGGAGGGAAATCATGAATTTCTTAGTTTTTATAGGATATTTTTGATTTTTGTTTGTAAGAGGTTGACATTTTTATCATGCTGAAATTTTACTTAAACAAAACGCAAGTCTGTATTGCATGTTATATAGTTTGAAAGCAAGGTCCTGATCTCATCAATGTGGATTTAACGGCTGGTGGCACTATACCAATGCTGAGGGTGAAGAGCCAGCCAGCCCCTCTGCTACGGCATTGGCAGGCTCCGAAAGTGCTGGAGTCCGCAGCCATCACAGTCTTCACTAGCTGTGGATGGTTGTGCCTCGTGAAGTCTGCTGATAGGACTATTCAAAACTCCCCGGCACAGTGATGATCTTGTTTAGCACCCTTTTAAAGGTATAGTGTCTCACACTTTTCCCTTCTCTCTCCTTTTCCTCCCACAGATGAACACAATGACGTGCAGAAGAAAACCTTTACCAAATGGATAAATGCTCGCTTTTCAAAGGTAACCAAGACTTTCAAAAACTTTCTGATGATTCACATGCTTCATTCTGACTGATGGAGTTTGGTTGGAAGTGCAGTGAATTTTCCCCATGAAATATGATCTAATAAAAATGTGCAGATACTTTTATTTTTCCTTTATTCTCTTTTAAAATAGGCTGAAATGGAAATTCTGGTGTCCACAGTTCAGGGTATAAACAGCTCTTTATATGTACCAAGTAGTTGTTGGGTGTCAAGCCAACAGTTTGCCGCTTTTGACTCTGTGAATCCCGGGTACATTTAGGAAAGGAAAGTGTCACTGGGAAAACTTTGCATTGACTTAGCTAAAAAGATTATTTTATTTGGCCTGGTGAAAATCAAGTGGTTATCATTCAGGCAGCCGTTCTACCCCGTGCGGAAAGGGTTAGGGACTTCTGTGCTCAGCCCTGTGGCTGATGATGTTTATCCGACATGCTGCTTCCTGGTCAACTTCCTCACTTCTCTTCCCAAAGACCTGTTCTTTCCCAGTGTTTCTTACCCCTTGGATCATAATCAAGGTTTTGACGGATATTTTTCTTAGGAGCAGAGTAAGCTGAGGAGAGGAATTGGCAATGCTCTTTTCAGACTTGCCCCAGTACAGTTATCCACTGGTTATTGAGTGGCTTCCCTCGTGGGATCCAGGGGGTACTGGAATTTTGTCTTTTAAATCTGAGATGGGAGGAAAACTTTCAGGTTAACGGCTTATACTATGACAAAAAAGAAATGTTTCTCAGAGAAGCACCATGATGGTATTTTAAATAGTATGAAAGGTATTTTAATTGAGCTATTTTTCAAAATTTTCTGCTTGAGAAGGTTGCAAAGGTCAGGAAAGTAAACATGGGTGTTTCTTTGGAGCAAAATGTAAGTTTTAGGATTGCTCTGAGTAGCAGTGTAGTTTAAAAATTGCTCCACATCCCAATATTTATAGTCGATTATTTGATTGCAGTGTATTTTTAGGTTTTGCAAGCTTTTGTTGAGGGGTATTTAATTCTGCCTCTGAGAATGTAAGGAATGTGAAAATGTCTGACTTTGACAGGAAGGTCAAGAGTATAGAAGTGCCTGCGTAATTGATGGTTTTCTGTGTAGGGTTATTCCAAAGCACACATAGGGTTTTTTTTTTTTTGTAAATTTTAATTTTTGCTGTAGAGGCTCAGGTAACATCTGGGTGATTTCGATTTCCAGAACAGATTACTTTATGAACTTGATATTTAAAAGTCTACATATATAATCTATATGTTATTTTGTAAAATTAAATCAGGGCTTTCAGTCCCATGTAAATTATTTGCTCCAGGAGGCTTGTAATTATTGCCAAGACAATGAAAAGACCAGGTAATGTTATCATTTTTAGTAAAAGTTAAAGTTATGTAAACTGACACAGAAACTAAAAGCCTCTTTTATTTGGAGAAACAGTATCAAAAGTAGAGCTGATCCTGGAAATGTTTCCTTTTAGATTACTTCTAAGAAATCAGAGTAAAAAAGGGAATTTGGATGAGTCTAGAACTCATTTATCAAAGAAATTATGACTAGTTGCATATAATGATGTGGAGGACTCATGGTATAACACTAAACTTTATCTATAGATATATCTATATATACCTGTATCTATATATCTTATCTATATCCATGGCTACATTATCTATGTCTAATCTATATCTATATGTTACCCACATCTAGATCATCTATATCTAATCTACATCTATATCAGTATTATCTACATATACATCTACATCTATATTTATATCTGTATCATCTATATCTACATCTCTTTGTCTCTGTCTCTGACTCTATACTATTAAGTTCGTAAGTCAGACTTCTTCCGCACTGGTGAGCAGAAAAGGTTACCCTGGGAAATTTCCATAGACTCCTTACACAGCTTAACTGCTGCTGAGATGGTGTGAGGTTGTATCTGAGCATGGTGTCACTGGCTAATCGAGAGGCTAGCCCCAGGGGACAAAATCCTGTTGAAGGGCATGCATGTGTTGTATGTTATCCCTATTTTATCCATGCCCTTGGTATATCACGGTGGACTTTAAAAGAGGATTATTAATCGAGTCTGCTGCTTTCCTGTGGTGTGGGTCCCTCGAGAGAAATAGGGCCCCATGTGGTAAGAAATCCAAGAGACTCTGATGACATCTTCTGCCATTTAGGAATTTGCTTTAAATTCCTCCTTCGGATGGACATTCAAACTTCATGGTCTCCTCCCCAGCCAAAGTCTTCAACACCAAGTCTTGTTGATTCCAGTGCCATTTAACATTGTCCCTTTCTCTCCATCTTTACTGACACCTTCTTTTGCCAAGTCACTATTAGCTGAATTAGGAAAAGTTGTGAAAGGCTTTAAGCTGAGCGAAAAATATCAGCGGGAGCCCTGCCAGCTCATCTGCCTTCCATTATCTTTGCACTAGTAACAACAGATAATAATGCAAATGATACTTATTTAAAAAAGCGTGAAGGAGCTTGGAATGTAATTGATTATTGCCCCTTGAATAGACCTGATTTTCCATCTATTATGCATTTATTTCAGCTTTCCTTTGTATAAACATATGGCTTTTTGAATTCTCCTTGGGACCAGTTTTAACACCTTCCGGGTTCCCTCATTAATTAATGAGTTGAAGTCGTTGACACATGTTAATATTACATTTGTATGAGATCCACAACTTTACCTTAAAAAAATTATTCCCGAACACATGGACCTCGTAATAATTTGCCATCTGGTCCTTCTTTCCATGCTTCACCTTATGTGTCCTCTTCCTTCCACTTTCTACAGAGTAGCTGGTGGGATCCTAAAGTATAAGCCTAAATACCTGTTACTTTTCAGTGAAATCTTTCAATGGCTGTCATTGTTAGTACTTGGCTTTTTAGGCCCTACTACTAGGGCCTAGTACTAAATAGCAACCCTTCCAGTTTACTCCTGATTTCATTTTACTTTACTCTTGCCGCCTAATTATGCTCTAGCCTCATAGCCCGTGCCTCCTTCTGCACAGGTCTTCCCATGGCACTCACACAAACATCTTCCTCCATCATTTCCTGGCCAACTAACTGCCACTCTTCCCTGCCTGAGCTTAAATGCCACGTACTCATGGACATGGTTTTCTGAACTCCCAGTGTAGGGTAGGTATGCTCTATACTCTTAAGTGTTATCATTTGAAGCACTTATAATAATTGTAATATAAATAATTGTACCTGAAAGTATCTGGCTCTCCTCTCCTGGATGGTGGTATGTTCCATGGGTGTAGGGTTGTCTATTTTGTTCTTCACTGTGGCAACTCCGGCATTTAGCCAACACCCAGTGGGTATTTACAGACTTAATAAATAAATGAATGACAATGACTGAGACATACATTTAAATGCTTAATATTGTATATCCGTAAGCCAATTAGAGGTGGTTGATTGGAAAGAGATAGGAGAGTGGAAATGAGAGCAAAATGGCATAAAAACCGTGTTATTTCATGGATACGAATACACCAGGGCTTTTGCTGCACTTATTCACAAAACCAAACAAATTCAGCCATGCGAAGTGTTCATATTTACCTGGTTTCCTGGAGTTGTGCTGCAAAGATTATTAATTCACCATTTGGACTTAACATACGTATTAAACCCTTGTTTACTGGGTAGGAATCTTCAAATAGGATCCACCTATAAATTCACAATGAAGAAAATGGCATTTAAAACATCAAATGGGCTTAATTCATTCCTTGGTAAGAGATTCGGGAAAGAGCTGAGAATACTGAATAATATGCATCTAAACCATATTTTGATTTTAAATATATATACCTATATGTATGATAAGATAGCATTTACTATAACTGTATATTCTTTTTGCTGTGAGTCCTGGTTAATATGCCATAGAGTGAACAATGCTTTGGAGTTTGGGTATTCTGAAAAGTCACAGAGTATAGGAAAACTTACAGTTGTTGGATTTTAAAAAGTTATGTAAAAACTCACAAGGAAATGATTATTTAAAGGAGCTAAGAGTTAGGAAATTAAACACTTCTTCATGGATATGCTGCTCATTTATTTATGACCTCTGGCAAATTATTAGCCAATTTTTTCAGGTCACTTAGTTTTTATTCCTCTAGCTATGAGACACAGTTGGTCATAATTACTTGCCTTGTATTGCTAAGAAATAGAGAGGCATTATTGTAAAACATTCTGGAGGATTATAATTACTTAGGAATGCTAAATTAAAATCCTATCAAGTACTCCCAACTTGTGGTATCCCTGGCCTATGCTATACGTATATTTTAAAACAGAAATGGAAATGAAAAGCATCGGCTCAGTAAACCCACTTTATTCCATTGTCTGGTGGGTAGAGGGTGAGTGTTTTGTTCCCTTTAATTTGAGGAGCCTTCGGTTTGTTCGTGGGCTGGTCTCCTGGGGGAGGCAGTGAAGGTCTCTTGCTTCACTGTTGGGAAATGTGTTCTGACTTTAAGCCTGCATTTTTCTTGGCTGACTTTGAGAGCTTCTCATCTGGCAGAGCTGAGACACACAAATGGCTGAAGCTCTTTTATCAGTCTGGTGAGGTGATTCTCAAAAAAAGGTTTAACACATGAAGGTCAGGTAGAGAATATGCAAAGATAGAAATGCTGAACTTTTGTGTGGGCAGCTTTCTGCTTTTCCCCTTTCAGAGATGAGGGCGAGCCAAGTTTTCATATAGTGACTCTTCCAAACTTGGAAATTAAATTGATTGCACATAAAAGAAGAAATCTGGAGCATTTTTTAACAGATTTCAATGTGAAGAGCTATTCAGATGTGTCGTTCCTTTTGGAGACACTGGGGCTTGCTTTAAAAAAATGTTTTTAAATCCTTACCTGAGGATATGTGGATTGATTTTGAGAGAGAGAAGAAGGTAGGGAGGGATGGTGGGGGCGGGGGGCGGAGAGACAGAGAGAGAGAGAGAGAGAGAGAGAGAGAGAGAGAGAGAGAGAGAGAGAAGTCTTTGCCCCAACCAGGGATCAACCTGCAATGTAGGTATGTGCCCTGATGGGGGAATGGAACCCAAAACCTTTCGGTGTATAGGGCAATGTTTCAACCAGCTGAGCCACCTGGCCAGGGCGGGACATTGCTTTTAGTGTCATCCTGTTTCCTCCTTTTTTCATGTTAGACGTTGATGGCTCACAAATAGAAGTGGCCGGAGATGTGCAGGCCGGGTGCAGGGAGGTGCAACAGCGGCCTCCTGCAGGCGTTGCAGCCTCTGTGTAGCACGGCGGGGAAGACCTCGCAGGCTTCCTTGTGTGCCAATAAACCGCCTTTCCTGTATCGACTTGAGCTGGGGAGTTATGCTCTGGGTCTAACATTGATTTATTTCCTTGAAGTAAATATGTGTGTGGCAGCTCAACTAAGTGTTTTAGGGGCCCCAACCATTCAAGTAGTTCCCTAAGAAGTTTCAGTTTATGTCTATTCCCCAATACCTCTCAAAAGCAAACAATAAAAACATTCCATTTCTCTAAACAGCTTCCAGATGTATTTTGGCTGTGAGTTTGCTTGTTTTGTTTTTTTTTCATTCAATTTGATTTTTGTCTGTTTGATTGTTTGTTTGGTTCCAAGCATTGTACTTGCAAAATGGTTTTCACCTGGTTACTCTGGTGAGTGTAAAAAAAAAAAAATTAACATGCTGTGGTTTGTATATATTGAGAACTTAATAAATGATTTTGAGCCTATTAGTATTTGTAGTTGTTAAATCTGGCATTATAGGCTGCCTTTGTAATTGATGATCAGTTTTTGGATTGATCTGTTAAGAGGAAATGACTCTGTACCCTTCAGCTGGAGGGGAGTGAGCAGAACCACATACCTGTGTTCTGTTAAGTCCACGTGACCGCCCCACTCCCACCACCAATTTCTCCATTCCCTTCCCTCCAGGACCCCCAGGCTCCCTCCAGTCACTACCCAGGGCCAGCTTTGGGTAGATGCCAGGCTAATTGGTCCTTGTCCTTCAAATCCCAAATCCATCCAGCACCAAGCTCTTCCAGACCTCCCCCTGGGCACATTCAATGCAGGCATTTTAGGCTCTGTGGTGCCAGAAGAAGGTCTGAGGGAGCTGCTCCTTCCTCTCTGCTGCAGGCCTCCAGCAGGAAGGAGGAGCCCCCGCCTCTGACTCCTGGCCACCTCTCAGGGGTGCCAGAAAATCCCACTCTTATCTGATCTAGCTTATGTCGTATAGTATACGTAATTCTCAAGGTGTGTGCACATTCATGGGTGCGATTCCTATGTGAACACTGAGCACATCGTTGCTCTGGAGGTGAGGTGGTGTCAGTGTGATCCCCTGAGCTGTCCATTTCTTTAGTTTGCCTCTTCCTCCTTTTCTTCTCTTCCTCTCTCCTTCCAAGCAAGCTTCTGGATGGAATCATGTTCAGTTCTTAAGATCTCGTGATCACCATGAATTCTTAAAGAGGATGGCTGAGAGACCTGCACTCACTTATTCTCGGAGCAGCTGGAACACCTCTTGCTGGTGTTCCTTTGTCAAGGCGTTTAAAGACCTCTTTAGGGACTTCATTGAACTCACTCTGCTGTCAGTCAAAAGCCACGCTGTTTTCATTTTTCACCCTGGGGTTTAATGTCTACAGGGTAGATAGTGAGGGTTATACAGCCTGCATTTCATTGGTTAAGCTATGTACATTTTACAATTGCGATGAACCTAATTTCATCAGTTTACTTAATCTGGATTTTTAAAAAGAATCTATCATTTATTTTATATAATAATACATATTATAAAAAATTAGGTAATAGAAGAAATCCAAAGAAAAAGTTTTTCAGTTTTAATTCCATTACCAAGATTTTAATAGAACATTTTTTGTTGTAAGCTAGTTAATGTACATTTATAAGTAAATATTAAGTACATATTATAATTAACCAAAATGACATTGTACATAGTGCTCATTGATGCATTATTGATTTTTAAGAAAATAAAGAATTACAAGAGCCAAGAGAGTTGCTACATTTGTACCAGTGGTGAGATTTGGGACTTACAAAGATTCTCATTCTAAAAATGTTAAAATAAATATTAAATTGAATTACTTATTTCATTTTGAATTTTTAAAATAACCAATCCCTTGCAAAAAAAACAGTAACTCAAAAAAAAAAAACCCAAATGAGTGAGATTATAAAACTTAAAATATGTTATCAGATGCTGGGGCATAATTTTTCAGTTGATCAGGGACATCACATTAATCTCGGGTTAATCTGAGAAGAGTGCAAATATATTATGGTATGTATGCTGTATATGTATGTGTATGTACATTGTCATAAACGGTGGGCATGGTAACTGAATTGTATCCGCTGCCCCGAATCCCGTTTTAAAAACAGGTAGAGCATAGGTGACTGACAGATTGCCAAACAATGTCAAACATCTCAAGTTCATTATTTGTTTGTAAGAGACCATCATTAGACATCATAGGTGTGAAAGCATGTAAAAACTTACCTTTATACTTTTTATTATACATAGTTATAACTCGATTACTTTTTGTGAGAGGAGATAAATCACAGGACAGATTCTGTCTCTGTGTGTATCTGTTACTTGGTACAGATTTGGCAGAGCCCAGCTAGTTCTAAAGTCCTTCTTAACGTGCTCACCGTGCTTCACTGGTGCAGGTTCCGTTTACGTCCTTTAGACTCCGAGTTCCTGGAAGGCAGGGTCTGCGTCTGCGAGCCCGTTTGGGCAGCGTTCCACTGGCACGCCCGGAGCCGTGGCAGTGACCGGTGTTCCAAAGGGAACGTCTGGGTTTTTTGCAGTTGGCAGGAAGAATTAGCTCTTCATCCTTTTAAGAACTTCAAAATACACTTCCTAAATGTTACTTTCTTATTCAGTCTTTTACAGATTTTTTTTCTATTATTACTATGACTGTTGCTGAAAAACTTGACCTATGATGGAAATGATTATGATTTGGGAGTATTGAAAAAGGGGAGAATAACACAGTATTAGATTAGAGAGAGGGTGGAGACCAGAGCACAGAGTATTTTTTTTTAAAGATTATATTTATTTACTTTTAGAGAGGGGGAAGGGAGGAAGAAAGAGGGGGAGAAAAATATCAATGTGTGTTTGCCTCTTACATGTCCCCAACTGGGAACTGACCCGCAACCCAGGCATGTGCCCTGACTGGGAATCGAACCAGTGACCCTTTGGTTCTCAGGCTGGCTCTCAGTCCACTGAGTCACACCAGCCAGGACATAGATCTTTTGTTTGGAGTTTGGATTGTCTTTGCCTGTAGGGGGAATCATTACATATTTAGGTTAAAATAGGGACATGGCATGATATGATCTGCAACTTAAAATTAGAGTTATTCTTACTCTGAGGCAGAAGGAGAAATCAGTTGCCTCAGACTGGAGGCGTGGACTGGAGTGGGGAGAATGTGCTTTTGGGAGTAGAAATGAGAGGCGGGGAGTGAGTGAAAGGGGAATAATCTGGTATAACTGCTTTGTGTTTTGGTCTGAGCAGGTATGATGACTCACTGATATTTTACATTCAGTCATGTTCCCTGGTGTGTGGGTGGTGGGGTGTGTGTGTGTATGTGTCCTTTCCACAGAAATTATTGATTCCTCAGAGGACTCAACTGTTGACTAAATCTTATACTTCATCTGTATGTGGTATGTCCTGTGCAGAGATTGCTGATCGGCCCCTCTATGAGCTGTGATGCCTGCAGACAAGATTTATTTATCCAGCACAGTGTTTTAGGAAATTACAAATATCAGGAGATTGTACGCATAAATTCAGATTTTCAGCTTCTTTTGGAAAACTGGAAGTTCTAATGCATTCCCACATGGCCACCATTGGTTGGAACTGAGCCTTAGCTATTGCTTTGAACCTTCAGAGGTGGCCAGTTCTCCAGGTGTTCTGGGGCCCACCAGGTTTCCTTCGCTATGTTGTCCCATCACACGCGCCTGTCACGTGTGTTTGCAGCCCCTGCCTTCCCACCGACCCCAGTTTCTGCTGGTGCATTGTGCTGACAGTTTTCTTGTGTCCTCTGGCACTTCTAAATCCAGGAGCCTCAGTGCCCCAGCTGCAGGTATTAATGCTGGTGCGTCTTCTCAAAATGGATAGAACTGGCATGAAGAGAGTGCCAAGAAGTGCAGGGAAGGTGGACGAGAGGAGGGGCAACCGTAGCTGGCCGCCTGCAGCTTCTGCCTCTGGACTCCCACCATGTTGCCTGCTGGATTTTTTTAAGGTTGAATGTGAACCAAGGCTTATCTGCCTTCCGCGTTCACGTTTGTTCATTTGTGTTACTTTGTGTTTATTGGAAAACTGTGGAAACCCTCTCCTGAGGATGGGGAGGGTGACTTGAACTTGGCATTTCTGCAGGTCCAGGCACAAAGGAGGTTTTTGCTGAGTATCTGTCTGATTGAATTATGAAACTGTTCTCTCTGTCAGAGAAGTCTGTGCAAATACATCTTTGCAAAGAATTAAAAATCTGAATCAGAGGTTAACAGTCAGGAAGAATGTTTTTACTTTTATTAAGCGATGACTTCTGACATTTTCATGGTGTTTCTCAGGGTGGATCGCATATTTAGAGCCTGTGATTCGAAAGCAGCAGCTGTGCTTTAACGCCGCATGCTTGGAAAAGTGGTCTTCATTGTGAGTTCACTTAAATGTGACATACATGTATCCTGTGGCCCTCCTTGGGAAGTCACGAAGTGTGGTGCCCTCTGTGCTTCTCTCCATCCCCCCAGACTGATTAAATATTTTCCTCCCTGTGCGATGCAGTCCTGTGCCTTCGTAATTGTCGCTGCAGTTTGGCACAGGCTTTGAGAGCGTGAATTTGGAACCGAATTTTGTGGTGTTAGATCCTGATTCTGACTCTCAGAGTTGTCATGTCACCTCTCTGCCTCAGTTTCCTTACCTTAAAATACTATCATAAAGAAAATTAACACAGGTAAGCAATATATTTAAATCTCTACGAATCTCCTAGAACATGTCTAAGTGGTTGGTATTATTGAAGAACATTTCACATTTCTACTCTCTGCTTTGGTGTGACCCACAAGCTAAGAATGGTTTTTACATTTTTAGGTGGTTGCAAAAAATCAAAAGAAGAAGAATATGTTGTGATACATGGACGTTATATTAATTTCAATTTTCAGGGTCCACAAATAAAGTTTTATTGGAACACAGTCATTATTCTCACTGGCTCACTGGTCTGTGGCTGCTTTCACATTGCAATAGGGCAGAGTCGTTTCAGTAGCCACCAGCCACCTGGCTGGCGGTGACTAACCAGGTACTCATTGGACCTTTTACCGCAGAAGTTTTCTGACGCCCTGTTGTAGGGCACAAAGCACTGAATCAGCACTCTCCCCAGTGTAGGTGGAATTGGCCACTGGGCATACTCTTTCCCTCCTGGTTCTTTCCCTCCGTCTCTGGGACATTCTATACAATAACTTGAATTTGTCGGACGTATGCACAATAGTATTTTGTATTGGTGACCATATGTGTGATGAGTGCGGCTGTGTTTTCCGTGTCATTTTGAATCATAGTTTGGATTCGTCTGAGCACAGGCACCTTCCTTCACTCTGTTGGGAGGAGATTCACTGGCTGTGTTCTCTCCTCTTTGGCCACCCTGCAGGTGCTGCACGTGGGCCTTCTGAGGGCACCAAATGGGACTGCTCACCAATAGGACCATCACTGGGGCAGAAGGGGTGGGGAAGTGTTGGGAGAAGGGGACACAGCACAGAACATATTTCTTATTGATTGCTATCAGCATTTATCTGAAATTTTGAAACAGAATAAAGAAAGAATTGTTACTGTAGGGTTTTTGTTTTTAAAGAAAATAAAGGCATTGATTGGTTACCCGTGCCTGACTGACTTCTAGAAAGACAGGACTGTGTCTCAGTCATCTTTGTTTCGACAGAATGCTCCACAGGGAGTCTTTCTCAAAATTTGTTGCTCAGTAAACAAATGAAGGAATTGGATAAGAGAGAGATGAAAAGAGTGTCTCGTCCAAAGAAATGAATGCTACCTCTTAATTAATGCCCCCTCCTTCACCACTGAGCAGTGGTGGAGCCTAAGGAAGAATCCAGTGAGTTTGCTGCTGAGCTGTGCCATCTCGTGGTGCATACCTAAAGCTCAGGCGTGCTTTGCATTAGCACAGCCAGTATTTTTGAATGGGATGTGTCCGTTTGTGTTATCAATGAGTGAATTCAGCACCTAGAAGATCTTTCACTGTGAGTTGGCACTACCATGCACTCAGATGTAGAGAATGCTCTTTTACCATCCTTCTTGGGATGAAGAAATACTTGTATTTTTTCTCTTTTCAGACATTGTTGAAATTTTATGGCACCTTTATGACAATAGAAATATTAAAGTTACATTTGTGAGATGAATGATAATATCAACTATTTATTGAACATCTGTCATCATGTTTTTAATAGATGAGCAATTAGACACCGAAAGACCAAGTAACTTGCCCAGAGTTACATGGCAGGTCAAAGGCTTTTCTTGTCTACAGTGAGGTCATTGACATACATTCATAATTAGTTGTAATATGGCCAAATTACAGTACTTTATGTTATGCTGTTTTATATTATCTAAGTTATAAATGCACAGGAATCTGACAAGGGGTAAATGCTGCCCAGACAGAATTCAGCTACCCTTGTCATCATTATTTCCTAAGATCCTTTCTGTGCTTAGATTACCCTATTTGTTTCTCCTATGAACTTGACCTATATTCTTGTCTCTTCGCTCTAAGACCACAGTATGTTGCTGCAGTGTACCTTGACTGGAGGAGAAAGGGGGAAGGTAGGAGGCAGCAGGTGACTAGGGTCACTCTGCCCTTTGCTTTCACTGAGAGTGGGCAGCAAGTCGTTCAAGTGCAGGAAACTTGCCCTTATGCTGCCTTCTGAAGTACTTCTGCCTCTGGATCATGCCTCCTGCGTCGTGCAACTCTGTTTGTTATTGTGACCCGTAGAGACAGCCTCTGTGTCCCTGACACCATTGCTGCTCGTGAAAATGGCAACTGGGAAGAAAAAAAAGCAGCTTTGTTTCAGATACAAATGAGTCATCGTTTATTCTTTACTGGTTTGATGCTGAAAACTTGACCGTGCTTCCCTCCTTTAGCACATTTCGACTATGGAAAAGCCATGTGTTAGAAATCACTAGTTGGCAAGCCATCACACTTAATTAAAAATGTAATGAATCAAGAGGAGAGGGAAAAAAGAGATACATGTGAAATTTCAGGAAACCTCTGGATGGCTCCCTTCCCCCTCCTCTATTTCAAGCTCAGAGTAAAATTTTGCTTCATGTGACTTTATGTATATGTTTTAAAGTGAAAAGGGAAAAAGGTAAGATAATTACTGGTTACAAAATATCTTTATTATTGAAAGGAGATAAAACTATTAATCTCTGTGGAGATTTCATATTAAAAGGGAATAATTTGATACAATGGAATGGCACAATATTTATTACATTGGACTTTATAGTTTTCTAGACATTTTCATACACTATAAATTATTTTATTTTTACTATAACCTGTGATTTAGAAGGAGGTTAAATAGCTGACTTAGGTTCACCAGCAAATTAATGATCAGATCGGATTCAAACTGAGCTTCCGGATTCTCCGTATGGTAATCGTCCAGTTGCACACAACCCCTCAGTTCACACAGGCAGGCAGGACAGAATCTGCCTGGGGTAGGGTGGGATCTTCTGCTTTCAGACGTGAGAGGGCGTTTATTAGTGGCAGATGGCGCTATTTATCAGTTGGGGATGAGCATATGGGTTTAAGAATTCTATAAGCTTTGTCATTCAAAACACTGGGCTGATCCTGGACTTTGACACAGAGCCCAAAGTGTCTTAATCATTCAGGAATTAATAGCTAGAAGTATGGACCTAGCACCTAAGAGATGAGATTGGATGAGGAGAGCTGAAATTAATGTTCCCATAATGGAAAGGCAGGAAGGCCTTATCCTCCCATGGATGTCAAGTGCCGCCGTCACTGCACACTTTTCATTGGCCTCCGCACATGGGTGATGTGGACTCGTATTTTTACTGCATCTTTGTATTGTTCCTTCTCAGGAGTGTATACCATCATCAAGGCTTCCTGACATTAACCACAGCTTTATCTGCTCTCTCCCTAAGAAATAATGCAATTCACATCCTTCAGCCTAAACCATTTGTGATGAGATTTCAAAGTTCTCTGTATTTGTATTTGTTCTCTTATACAGGGCGAACCTGAAGAGTCAGTTGGTCATCTAGAATTTTTAATTAGAAAAAAATAAGACCGTTTACTTGTTTGCCAGGCACGTGCGGAATTTCTGCAGCAGAACTAACTGGTACCGTACTGTTTCTTCTGCAGAGCGGAAAGCCTCCAATCAGTGACATGTTCACAGACCTCAAAGATGGCAGGAAACTACTGGATCTGCTGGAGGGCCTCACAGGAGCGCCACTGGTGAGAGCAGTCAGCACAGAGAACGGGCGGGTTGGGTTGTCTGCCTCTGATCATTAGCGATTCCCGAGCACCCACTGGGGCTGCTTCAAATGTAAAAGCTGAAATATGAAGGTTAAAAAAAGGTGTTTAAATGAATTCTTTGATAGACCAATATTTAGGCTTTGGGGGAGGTTGCTCTATGTTTATTAGAGATAAAATTACGTTGAATGTTTATTGCTCTCAGACAGCGTAGTAGAGAACCATAAAGAAGAATGGATATGTGAAGAGGGTGTAATGTTTTGAAAAGTAGAGCATGTAGCAACACAGTTAAATGTTTTTTTAACAATTATTAAAACAAGGTTGTTAAAACGATGGCATTGATTTTTATTCAACTTTTCGGCATTATCTTTATGTTTGTTTCCCCATCAAATCCTACTCTACTACTTTATATGCAAGATACTGCATACTCTCACAGAGATAACTCTGCTAATGAAGAAGATGCATTTCATGAATACAGACCTTAACACTAGAGGTAGAATTACTAAAAACAGTTACATAGGGATGCACTCCCACAGATGAATTCCTTTCTTGCTGAAGTGTGGGGTGTCACACTGTCCCTTTTGCCTTCCAGATGGTGGGTAGGCCCTGTTGGAGAGGCGGCTGATCCCTCTCTCAGATAAGATTCCCTGGCCAGTGAGGCAGAAAGAAGCCACCCAGATCTCCTTTCCCCAGGTGGCAATTCCTGCCCTCCCAGTGGGCCCTTGTAATGCTAGCTGGAACCTGGGACAGCGCCTCTGAGTGCCCCCTGCTGTGCCCACACTAGTGCAGTATGGAGGTGACATGACTTTGAAATCTTCCTGCATCCAGACCAGTTTAGACAAAAGGGGCTTTGTCCCCCAAACATGTTTACACATTAGAACCACCAGGGAATTCTAAAAGTTCCAAACCTGGACTACACCCCAGACTCACTAAGTCACAATCTTTGGGAGTGGGGTAGACAGAGGCCGTGGCATTTTTGGAAGTTCCCTAGGAGAATTCAGTGCACAGACAAGCTAGGGAACTACTACATTAAGATGTTGTCTTGTGGGATCTGTCAACACTAGCCCCCACGTGACCTGAGACACCAGCCAGAGCTCCTGGCACAGAGGGGGCTCTCCATGCTGAGCTGCTGGCCTCTGTCCACTTCAGTGCTGTGTTTTTGTCAGGATGCGGAGGGACTGTCTCATTTGATTCTGTGTTTTGTTTTCCAGCCGAAGGAACGTGGCTCCACAAGGGTACATGCTTTAAATAATGTCAACAGAGTGCTGCAGGTTTTACATCAGAACAACGTGAGTGTGTTGTGGGACTCTGGGTTTCTCCTGAGCCATCGGGGTTATCTGTTGTTGAAACCAGCCACCTGCTCTGTGCGTTGGCACCCGCTCATGTTTGAAAACATTTTTCTTGTGAGAAGTTTTGAACCTTTTCTATGAGTGAAGGAATAGTTGTGCTTTCTTTGATTACTGATCTAGTGTATAATTGATACAGTTTTGAGATTTAAGTTTACCTGATTCTCTAAAATGAAGTCTCTCTTATTATCCCCTTGTGTTGCTGTCCAGATGTGCTAAAACAGCACTCCGGGCTTCTGTGGAGAAATTGTCTTAACCCTGTTTTTTTTTAATTTGTTTTATTAGGTGGATTTGGTGAATATAGGAGGAACTGACATCGTAGATGGAAATCACAAGCTGACTCTGGGGTTGCTTTGGAGCATCATCTTACACTGGCAGGTGGGAAACTTTCAATCACTTAATAGAAATGAAAAGTGTCCCATTTGTGTGTTAGTTTCCTAGGGCTGCCATCACAAAGTGCCACAGACTGGGTGGCCTCCACAATTCTGGAGGTTACAAATCTGACATCAAGGTGTCAGCAAGGTGGTTTTTTTCTGGAGCCTCTCTCCTTGGCTTGTGTAAGGAAGGTCCCTTTCCCCTTTGTCCCCACGTGGCCTCACTTTGTGTGTGTGCCCATCCTTATCTTTTCTTCTTCTGATGAGATACCCATCACATGAGATGAGGGCCCCCCCAAATGACCTCAGTTTACCTTAATTGCCTCTTTAAAGACCTGTGTCCAAATTCATTTACAGTGTGAGGTACTGGGAGTTAGGACTTCAGCGTAGGAATTTTGTGGGAGACACAGTTCAACTCTTAACAATTTGGAATAGAAGAGACTGACAAATGGCTCTGTTTTTCCTGGCATAGAAGAAAGAAAGTGTCTTTTTAAAAATATTGAATTTAAAAATTTCCGACTTATCAAAACATTGCAAGAATAGCTCAAAGAATTCCCAGGCACCTTTGACTCAGATTCCCCAAATGTTGACAATTGTTTTCTCTCTCTTATTCTCTTGGTATAAATACTCCAGTGTGTGTTTTCCAAAACCAAATTGTTCTCCTAAAAACACAGAATTCTCTTTCATAACTACACTATATTACCGTGATATAAAATGTATACTATAACATTAATATTTCTAATTTATCCTTTCTCTTCCATCTTCTTTAATGTGGACTAGTTTCTGAGTCTTTTTTTGTGCTTTATATTGACGTTTTTGAAGAGCACTGGACAGTTGTCTTGTAGAACGTACTGTCATGTGAGTTTGGCTGGTATTTCCTCATGATTAGATTCAGGTTACTAATTCGGGCAGGAGTGCCGCAGAAGTCACGTTCCCTTCTCCGCAGTGCGCCGCCCCAGAAGGCACTTTCTGTCCATGTTTTTTTGGCAGGGTTAGCTTCATCTTTTGGGTAATGTGGTGTCTCCATGGTAACACGACTGCCCTACCTTATTAAAAAGTATCTTGTGAGAAATACTTTGAGACCATGTAAATATTCAGCTACGTAGCAAATCTTTGTCCATTAGTTTTAAGACCCATTCATAATTCTTACCTGATCGCTTATTATTATGATACTTGGCAAGCAGTGATTTTCTAATGTCAGTGTTCCTTTTACATTTTATTAATTGGCTTTCTACTTGTAAGGAGGAGCTTTCCCTTGTCTCTTGTTTTTTGTCTATTTTTATCTATCTATTTCATTCATTGTACACTCGGATTTTTACTTATTTAATAGGTTATAATTGTTTGCTACAATTATTTTGATGCTTAAGTTATTTCAGATTTGGCCCATGTAATTCCCTTTAAATCAGCTCTTGTATCCTTTTGATATGCCCACATTATTCTTGCAGCAGTTCCTTAAAACACATGTATTACTTTGGAATAATGTAAAATTTAGTTCTTTATTGTAGTCAGGAAAGGTACTTCATTCTAATGTTTATTGTAATCAAACCAGTGTAAGTGTCACCTTTAACAGGGACCTAAACAACAAAACAAACAAACAAGCAAAATATAACCAAAGACACTGAAATAGAGAACAGGCTGAGAGTGAACAGAGGGGAGAGGGGAGGGAATTTCAGGGGAAAAGGGGAAGGGTTTATAGGAACAAGTATAAAGGACACATGGACAAAAACTAGGGGTGGGTGGAAATGGGAGGGAGGTGGGGAGGGCTGGGGGGGATGGGCTGAGATGGGAGTAAAAGACAGAAAACTGTGCTTGAACAACAATTAAAATAAAAAAATCAGTATTGCTTAAGATATAGAAAATGTGGCAACGTATAAAGGTGAGATAAAAATCACCTTTAGATTTATGTTAGTACCTCAACATAATCACTGTTTAAAGTGCATTTACCCTTCTGGTGTTTAAAGGAAATTTTGAAATAAATTGAATACCAGTGACCCGATCCACAGTGGTAATTACCGTGCTAGCCCTCCTTCGAGGGCTTGATCGCACTGCCTGTGGTAAGTGTTGGCGGGCATGGCTTCTCTGCCGCAGGTGAAAGATGTCATGAAGGACGTCATGTCAGACTTGCAGCAGACGAACAGCGAGAAGATCCTGCTGAGCTGGGTGCGCCAGTCCACCAGGCCGTACAGCCAGGTCAACGTCCTCAACTTCACCACCAGCTGGACAGACGGGCTCGCCTTCAATGCCCTGCTCCACCGACACAAGTGAGACGCGACTGTACTGAGCCGTGGGCTTTCCAAATTTACATCCCCTCCCTCCCTCCCTCCCTCCCTCCCTCCCTTACTACTGCTCCCTGAAGCCCCTTGCCCACTCCCCTGCGCTCCTCTCTGCACACATTCCACAGGAACGTTAAGGAAAGAACTAGGATGGAAGGAAACTACTCATCAGGTCTTTATTCTGTAGGACTTAAATGGCACAGTGCAATGTGCATGGTTCCTTCTACATATTTATATGTTAAAAAATGTAAAATAATCTACATAGTTCAATCCCACTCATTCAGCGCTAACCGGTAATGCATGCAAAGTATTGTGCTAGTATTCATTCCTATACCAAAGGGAAAATTCTATGAATTCAATGCAATCCAGTTAAATATAGAAAATGATTTTTTTTTCATGAATCTTGTAAACAGATTCTAATTATATGAAAAACCAAAGGCCAAAGGAGAGCCAGTGCCCTTGTGAAGAAGGACCAGGCTGAAGTATTGTACTTCTCAAACAGAATCCAAACCTAATTATGAAGCTACATTAATTAAAATAATGTAGTACTATAAATAAGTACAGTAATATAATTATGGGCTGAACCACACAACATTCCTGGTACTTGACCGTTTTAGACATACAGTATGACAATGGCAGTTTCATACTTCAACCTGACAGAATGAAGGGCTCGGAAATAGCTCCATCCTGATAATGCAACTGAACTGATGTTGCAGACTAACAGATGGCATGGGACAGCTGGCCACCCATAAGTAAATAACTGAATTGGGTCCTTACCTCGCCATACCCACAGATAAATTTCAGATGTATCAAGGATTTAAATGTGAAAGGCAAAATTTGCTAC
>CM052541.1:176439179-176465071 GCA_028533065.1 Trachops cirrhosus
CCTCCCCTCCCCTCCCCTCATTTGTGACTTGTCTTTCAATACAGTATTGATTTGAATTGGGGATAGTGAGCAGAATATTTTGTTTTGATAATGAAGGGGATGGTTTAATGTTTCACCTTAAGAGTGATATTTGTGTAGCTTTTTGGATGTACTTTCTGTCTGGTTAAAGAACTCCCATACCCAATCTTTTTTCCACTTTATCAGTTTAGAGAAGTTACCCTCTGTTCCTAGTTAGTTAAGATATATATATCTTAGAAAACTTGAATTCAAGCCAACACTTTTTCCCATTGATTACTTAATCGATTCAATGAGTATGTTTGTAGGACCTTCTCTGTGTCAGGCACAGGGTGTATGGCAGAGAACAAAACAGGCAAAAACCCCTGTCCTCGTGGAGTTTATGTTCAAATAGAGGGAGGCAGGCAATAGTAAAAAAGGAAACTGTAAGTTGTATAGCATAAAGAAATGGTAAACATGCTGAGGAAAAACATATCAGTCAGGAGGGGAGGCCCGCGGGTGCCGTGGCATGAGCAGGGGCGCAACGGGAGGTGAGGCAGAGAGGGAGCCGGGGTGCGAGTGGGGGAGGCGCGTCCCAGAAGGCAGGCGTGCCTGAGGTGCAGGAGCAGAGCGTGCGCAAAAAAGATGATCAACTTTTGGGTGAGTCAGAAGAACAACAGTAATGTCCAGTTTGTGGAATTAAAAGAAAATCCAGATAGAAATGAAATACTAGACAACAGTAGTATTGAGAGGGGTGACTGGGGGGAAATTCTGTCCAGGCCTCTGTTGAATCTCTCCTGTGAAAGCTGAAATTTCTGCTTGGGTAACCTGGTCGTTCAATAAGGAAATCAGTCCATTAACATTAATTGTGGTAATTGATGTACTTAGGTTCCTTTGTCATTTTTTATCAATTATTTTGAGTTTTTTATTTCTCCTTTCTGTAGTTTTTCTTTCTTATATTAATAGTTTCTCCCTACACTTTTTTCCCTTCACTATTTGGGGAATACATATCATTTCTAGTCTTTTGGTGGTTACCCCAGAAAACTTAACAGGCATCTTTAACCAATATAAGAACTTTAGAATGTTTTCTCTGTTGTTTTCATATTTGTAAGTTACTTTAAAATATTATGTATTTGGCAAGTCTTTGGGATATAAAGTTAAACTTTTAAATTTAAGCTCAAACAGAAAAAATCTAAAACTGAAATGCTTTAGATGATAACAGTGGCCACTTCATTTCACGTGTTTTGTGTTCATTGCATTTTGTTTGTGTGGTGTTTTCAGACCCGATCTCTTCAGCTGGGACAGAGTTGTCCGGATGTCCCCAATTGAGAGGCTTGAACACGCCTTCAGCAAGGCTCAAACGTACTTGGGGATTGAAAAGCTCTTAGATCCTGAAGGTATCGTTCAGTGTTTAATTTCAACCTTGGTTTTTGCTTTGTAATTTTGGATACTCAAAGAGCAGTGTTTTCTTAAAAATTTTTTAAGAATGAATAATGAGAATTGAGTAGTGTTCTTACTTTTGAGACATGGTGTGCAAGTTATTTAACTGCAGAGTCATTTGTACTTTTGCACTTAACATTTGTGGGATACTTTAGGAGGAAATTTAATTACATCACTGGAGAATAGTTATTTGATACAGCATAAGATTTCACATTTTAGGAAAATGTAATTATTAGATAAACAATCCAATATTTAGTTTATTTTATTTAAATACATTTTAATATAAGCTACTTATATATGATATGAAAACTTCAGTTACAAATGTTGCAAAATTGAATTCTAGACTTATTTTCATAATGTGAATAAAACCTGTCATTATCTTAAATGGTAGCTTATTTTTGAGCATTTGGATGAAGCTTTTAGGAATGAGTTTTAAGAAATGGGATACTGAATAAAAATAAGAAACGGTCTTAGCCTTTGTCTCATCCATTACTTTTTGAAATGGAGGCTAACTGTATTGCAGAGATTGTATCATTGTACTGTTTATGGGCACTGAGGACAGTTATTTTATACCCACTGTCGAGCAGTTCACGTATTTTGGACATCTGATTTAGCTGGTCTTTATTTTCTCCCACTTTCAGATGTTGCTGTTCAGCTTCCTGACAAGAAATCCATAATTATGTATTTAACATCTTTGTTTGAGGTGCTGCCTCAGCAAGTCACTATAGATGCTGTCCGCGAGGTAGAGACTCTCCCAAGGAAATACAAGAAGGAATGTGAAGAGGGAGATATTAATATGCAGGTACAGGTCCATTTTCACTGAAATATTTGACTTGCCGTATTTGTTTTCTTGCAGGTACTAGATAAAAACACTGTTAGGGGATTTTTTTTCTTGCCTGGGGACACCTTGGTCTGTCTGCTGACGTAAGCCTGAAAAGTTCGGTTTATCAGTTAGCATGCTGTCACGTGTCACATGCGTGTAATGGACAACTGTAACTCAGCTGATTTCTTACAAAGGAGATAGGTTATTTCACACAATAAGGGTCCGGGCTGTGACCATGCCACCGTATGATGTGCAACCGGTGTTTTCCTGTCACTTGGTCGCCTTCTTTCATCACTGCTGTTTTGACAAGGTTTTTCCCACGTCAGCCTAGCTTTGTTCTAAGGGCTAATTTTCCTTTTTTTCTTTTGCCTTTAACAAAAGGATTTTTATTGTTACATGTTCACAAAGACTATCAAAATACAAGCTTTATTTTCCTTTTTATTTAGGAAGAGTAATTGACAATACGTTACTTGGTCGGTTTTTCACTTAAAGGCTTGTAATGCTTTTATTCGTTAGGATATAAATGAGTGTTCTCCCCTACCTGCAAGAGATATAAATAAAGGCATGAATTTTTCTTCCTGAATTATTCTGCCTTGAATTAATTCGTATTTTATCTTACTCTGTTTTAGTCTAACCAGTCCCCTTAATTCATAAGATGAGAGAATCTTAAGAGTTGGGTGAGACTTTGAAAAGTCATTTGGTCCAACATTTCAGCAACCAAGAGCTACACATAAATGTCAAAGTGGTAAGAAATACATTTTAGAGAGGCAGAAAGCAGGGGCTTTGATGCTTAAATTTCGTTCCCGTTCCTCCTTGATTTGGGTTGGTTACATACCCTCCCGACCGCAATTTTATCTGCAACATCTGGATAAAACCACCCACTTCATAAAGACGATGGACTCACAGTGTTTAAAGTAATATCAATAAGCCCTCCATAAGCAGCAGTCATCACCAGTATAATTTCTCCTCAGTGTGTCTTGGTGTTATTGTTCATTCCCTCTCAACAAGCTCCTGTTCAAACACGTCAGTTAATTCTCATGTAGTGATGCTAATGGTCTTGAATTGGCATGGCGTCTGTTTTTCCTTTTCCAGGGTTCTGAGAACTCATTTCAGATTTTTTTGCATAGTAGGTACCAATCCTTTTAACTTCTTCATTTCAAAAAGAGCATGGTTTATAGGAAAAGAACACACTTATTGAGGAAAAGAGGCAAGAGATGGGGCCAGATTGTGAACCTAGGGCTCCTCTTAGTAGTTTTGAAAAATCAATGATACTGAGCAATAGCTGTAATTCTTTATAATTGACTGAAAAAAAATGCTGAGAAACATTTGTCTCTAGTGGTGCAGTTATTACCCTTCATTAACGATGTAACCTTTTACATGGCTCAGATCATCTTCTGAAGTTGCATTTTGTTTTGAGTCATTTCTTGATGGGCCATGTAAAAGGTTCCATGGTTAACCCCATTTGTTAGAAAGCTGGGGTATTTTACTTCTTCTAGTTAAGGCCATTCTCTCTGAAAAAGGAAGGAGATTTCATTTGCTTTTCATGATGCGTAGATAAAATGATCACTTCTGTTTAGGGCTCAGGGTGGCATGATAAGAATTGTAGAAGCCATTTGCTGTTTGATTAAGAACAAGCATATTATTAACATTAACCTCTTCATTTGCATGCTTTCATTAGTGCCTCAGAGATTGAATTAAACTAATTGAAGAAATAAAGCGTGGTCCAGTTTTAATCATCTCCTCTTTGACAGAGCCTGCCGTCTGACACTTTGCAAGGAACGCTAATAGCCAGACTTTCTCCCTCTTTCTGCAAACGTGCTGCAGAGCATCAGGTGGTCAGCAAATAGTTCTTCCATTTCTCCTTCAATTAAGGTCTCAATTGCAAGTCTCCTCTCGTGTTTAAATTAGTAACTTCTGAACATTTGCACTTAGATAATGCCTTCCAATCTTCTTCTCCCACCTCGGTAGGTCCCAGTGCTTACTTCAGTGACCTTTGGCTGGTCACTTACTAAGTTCCTGGTTCTCGGATATCCTCATTAGAGCATAGAGGTCTGGTACTAAAAGCTCTCCAGGGCTATTCTGAGTCTGTGGTTGCAGAATTTGAGGTCCAGAACTTAACTCATTTTCCTTCTCTGTCTTTGGCAGCATCAGTCTCCTGATTACCCCGTGTTTCCTAGGTGCACTCATGGACTCATTTCTTTTAAACTCCTGCATACAGTTTACCGGGTCTGTTGGGTTCTTCGTCTAGAATGTCTCTGGTGTGCGTTTTCTTTCTGTTCCAGCCTTCATGCTAACTAAAGATGGCATCTTCTCTTGTCGTTTACAATACCCAGCCTGCCTCCCAAGTTCATCTCAGGCACTGCTCTGCAGTCATGGTGGACTTCTCCCTCTCCTTCCCCCAGATTCCTGTACACGTGGGTTTCTCTCTGTGAAATGCTCCTCCACCCACTGTTTGCATGGCAAGCTTCCAGTCTTTCCTCAATTTCAATGGAACTTTTTCAGAGAAGTCTTCCCTGATTAACTTATTCAAATCCAACCCTACACACACGTACACATGCACACTCACTCATTCAGTTTCCTGCTGTGACAGTAGTTTTGTCAACTATGTTAAGAATTTTAACATAGCAATTGTATCTTATAGCAGTGGGAAAGCAGTGAAAGATTTTAAGTGGGGAAGTCTTGTGCTGTGATTACGTGTTCCAGAGCTTGTTCTGGCGGCCGGGGGAGAGGTGGGTTGTAGAGGCGGGAGAGTGGGTGGCTACGGGAAGGAGATGGCGGTGAGCAGGTTCGCAGGCTGCGGTCCTGAGGACAGACTGTGGTCTGGATGGCTTGGAGATACATTTTGAAGGTAGGAATTGCTTATGTATTAGATGTGGGAGGTGAAAGAAAGATCAGAGGCACCAGGGCTGGCTCCCTGGTTCTTAGCTGGAAGAGTTTAATACATGAAGGAGCCATTTACTGAAATAGGAAAGCCTGCGGGAGAAGAAGTTTGGGGAAAAAATAAAGGGTAAATGTAGACATGGTTGATAAGCCTTTGAAACATTGAAGCGAAGATGTTCAGGTAGTTGGACACAGACTTTTGGAGTCTGGGATCAGATATATAAAGGCAAGCGTCTGCAGGATATAGGTGGTTCTTGAAATCCAACGGGAGTGAGTGAAACTGCTCAGACCGAGCATACAGAGAGATCAAAGGGCCCAGGACCCCACTTGGAGGAGATTCAGTACTTACAGGTTGGCTGTTGAACCAGGAGGAAAACCGAAGTGGTGTCCCTGAAGCTGGGGACGGAGGGCTTCACGAGGACCAGGTGTGTCAGCCACACGGCGTGCTGCTGGGAGCTTCCGTAGGGAAGAGAGGGGCCGTGTCTGGTCTGCTTGGAGCAGTTCTGGTTTCTGTGTGTTGTCCTAGCTCTGTTCTTATGACAATGTTCTACCTGGTCGGCTAATTACACGGTCACCCTTAAGGTGACTTTGCCCATGGGAAGGGTATTGGTGGCATTGTCAAAAGCCTTTTCAGTTGAGTGGTGGGGACCAACACCAAATCTGAAAGGAATGGTAATGAATTGGTAGATGCATGAGCATTTCTTATATTGTCCTTGACACATTTTGTTGTGTTTGAGATTCATAAACATTGTGGATGAGAGGCAATTAAGTGAAGATAGGCTGTAGGGAAATTTCAAAGAATTTTAAAGAAGGGACAGATGAACAAAAGAGAATTTATTTGATTATAAGATTCTAAAGCATATAATAAAATATTCCATTGAGATAAATTTATTCCCATGGGCCTTAAAAAAAAGCCCAGCAATTAAACTAGAGGGTAACCGCCTCCACAAAATAGCATCAGCAGCCTGTATGTGTGGCTGCCTTTCAGCAAAAATGCATTTCAGCAAAAGCAGTTTAACTAGGGTCAAAGCAGAGTTCTAATCTTTATCTCTTTTTCCTTAACTTATATTTATCCTTTAAGGCCCAACACGATCCTCCGTGAAACTTTCCTGTTTTAGCCATTGCTGAATTCAAATAGCATCTCCTGTTGGAACTGTGGAATTTATAATTTTGCTAATAGTCATTTTATTTTTGTTCAGAAGTGATTCATGTGGGTTATTTGTCTCTTCCTGACGGTGTCAGGATCCTCACGAGCGCAGGGCTAGCGAGTGCATGCTGCTTCTGTACTCTGCCCTCCCCGCGCACTTCATTAGCGCTTTCTCACAGCTCCAGCCCACTCACCCGGCTCCTGAGAGCTGGCACAGTGGGTTCTTCCCACCTGATCATGCTCCATAGTGTGTCTCTGTTGAACACGCCCTCGTCTTCATGACACTTGTGGGTTTTCTCTTGGCTTCGTTTTCCTAGAGCCCAGCACCGGAGCAGGAGCACGAGAGTCCCCGGGCAGAGACCCCCAGCACTGTCACCGAGGTTGACATGGATCTGGACGGCTATCAGACAGCCCTGGAGGACGTGCTGACCTGGTTGCTTTCTGCCGAGGACACGTTCCAGGAGCAGGATGAGATCTCTGATGATGTGGAAGAAGTCAAAGACCAGTTTGCCACCCACGAAGTAAATAATCTGTCTTTGATGGGAAAACTGTCCGCCAAGGTGCCTGTGCCTTATCAGGGGGTCTACCCTGATATGTACGTTTACCGAATTCTGCTCCACGGAAAGGTCATGGCATATTTTAGGGCTCGTGGTAGTGAAATAGGGCTTTGTCATAAAGTTGGTGTGCTTTGGAATTAGATTTCAGATTTTAATCTTAAGTGTAACTTGTACATTCTGTGGAACCACTGATAGAAATCAATGCATAGTACTGCTAGTTTCTGAAGTATAATGTTATAGTAAAAACACACAAGGCTAATCAATACACCAACTCTTTAGATTTGGAATGTTCCCCAGGAAGTGATTATTTTTATTTATTGTATGATTGAGCAAATCTCATATCCAGTGTTCATGTATAATTTTATATAATGAAAATTTGCTACTATTTTGAGGATATATTAGGTATATCACACTGTAGTGAATGATTACATGGACATTTCTTTTTGATTAGGTAGGTTTTTTGTGTGTGCTGGTATGTTAATTGACAGGTCTTACTTGCTGTTTAGGTTTGCAAATAATAAAAGTTGTCATATTCCTTAAGCAGCTCCCCTTGGGTGAGCATGTTGTTTTACTCATTTTCACTTAATTCCATGTTCACCATCTATCAGTTTCATAATTGGCATTTACTTAAAAATAGTTGCTATTATCAGATATAATATTGTCCTCTTTGATCTCTTCCCCTTTTCACTTAGGCCAGCTGCTTCTTTCCTGTATTCAAAGTTGGGTCAAAGTCTACTTTATTTGTAGTCTACATGGCTGCCTTTTTCTGCAGCTCTGATATTTAAGCGTTGATAATTAATTTATTATTATTTTTCCATGAGCGGCTCACAAATCGTAATGCTGTACCTCCCCAGGCTTTTATGATGGAGCTGACTGCACACCAGAGCAGTGTGGGGAGTGTCCTGCAGGCGGGAAACCAGCTGATCACACAAGGGACTCTGTCGGATGAGGAGGAGTTTGAAATTCAGGAGCAGATGACCCTGCTGAATGCTAGATGGGAGGCCCTTAGGGTGGAGAGCATGGACAGACAGTCGCGGTGAGTGGCAGCAACGGCAGGGACACGTTGTGCCATCGAGCGCAGCGTCCAGTTTAGCTGGAGTAAAAGTCGGTGTGTCCACGAAAGCAGGATAATTACAGAACTTGCCTTGTCAAATTGAACTCTTTGGGTAATGTTGCTGGAGTTTTGCATGATTTTTGTTTCTCTTTGGATGTGTTAACCAAATTAAAAGGTAAACGTTAGAGTATAGAAATCAGGAAAAAGAAAAAAACATTGCATATGGACAGTTATCAATTTGTAGGGTTAAAATTGGCTAACCATGAACTCAATATGAAGACAGCATTGTGTAGCATTTATCTACAATTCAGTTTTGTAACATTTATAAAAAGTCCCTTTCCCTCCCCCGCCACCCCACGGTTCATTTTATTTCCTGCTTTGTGTATTAAGGAGCAAACTGCTTTCCAATGCAATTTTCATCTACTTAATACGCAGGAATTCCTGATTGAAGAAACAATGATTCTGATATGGATGGTGGGTGCTGTTATTTGCATTCTTTGACTGCATTTAATGGACTCCATTTAGAAAGAAGATGAAAGTTTTTCTTTTGCTCGTTTTTCTATTTAAAGACTAAATGCTGCATTAAATGATTGGACAGGAGTGCATTTCTTTGCCCCATTTCTGTGCTGCCCAGAGTGCATACGTGCCTTTGCAAAGAGGAAAAGCAAGTGGGAATAACGCTGTGTCCCTCTCCGGACAGGCTGCACGACGTGCTGATGGAATTGCAGAAGAAGCAGCTGCAGCAGCTCTCTGCCTGGTTAACACTCACAGAGGAGCGCATTCAAAAGATGGAAACTTGCCCCCTGGAGGATGATTTAAAATCCCTACAAAAGCTGCTGGAAGATCATAAAGTAAATCTGGCTCATATTTCTTTTATACCTTATCAAATATGAAAAAGCAGGAACTTAGCGTTCCCTGGGGCCTCTGTCATTAGTGTAGAGGTGGGACCCTCCTCCAGGGTCCTCTGTTATTCAGCGGCCTAGAGGGTGGAGTTCCTGGGGATGTGACTTTTCTGGGACGAGTGCACAGGTAGAATTTTATTTGGGTATGTATAGGTTTCTTAGGAAAGCACATAGCTTTCATGAGGTTCTCAAGGGTTGTTTTGGACCCACAGGTGGTTAAGAGCCCTAGTGTGTGGGTATTAATACCATGTGTGGGTAAAGAAGCAAACCCTCAGATCGATCTGAACCTAATCCTTTAAGGAAAGCTAGTTCTTCTTCTCTGACCTAGGAAAGTACTGGGCACTAGGTGAAGAATAGAAATTTGGTAGGTATGTACCTTGTCACAACTTCAGATTACTTTTCATAGTCAGGGAAAGGTAAAACAAATAGTCTCTTGGCAAGTTATTTGAATAATCTGATTTTTCATTGAAGTATCTGGATCATTGATAAATAAAGCTTTAGAGATACTTTAAATACAACTCAAGAGGCATTTGACAACACTCTTGGTTGTGTTTAAACAACTCACCTGTATACACATGTCTTAGCACCTGCCATGGTCTTCCTGTTGGAGAGGTGGCAGTGGAAGTCATCTGTGCATCCTGATTGCTTTCCAGGGTTGTTAACCAGAATAGCTTCTGACTGTCAAATAGCATCTACTTCTCTCTCACTTTAAGCCATGCTGCACTAGAGAAAACGATCTCGTAGAGTTAAATTCAGGATTTGTTTTCATTTATCAATCCTACGTTCTTACCAATTCTTAGTAGGATACATTCGACTCACTTATGCTACATTATTTTTCCCCCCAGAATTTGGAATAAAAGTAATGACATCCCATTTGCAATCTGTTATGACATAGCATTTTCAGACTGCTTTGGTTCATAATGAAACATAGAGATATATAATGGGCCTGTTTCATTAGTAAAACACTTAAGGTAATGATTGGAAATTTAAACATGATGCCTCATTAAAGATCCTTAATTGCTATTGACAACCTAGTGGATTTTTAAATAGGCAAATGTGAAAGAGTAGAAATAATGTATATCTTAATTTTTTCCTTAGAGTTTGCAAAATGATCTCGAGGCTGAACAGGTGAAGGTCAATTCATTAACGCACATGGTGGTAATTGTGGATGAAAACAGTGGGGAGGGCACCACAGCTGTTCTAGAAGATCAGTTACAGGTAAGGACCCTGAGAAGAAGGGTAATCCCGAGAGACCTGAGACCCAGCTATGTATTGCCCTTATTCCTTATGTCCCATCTACTGTTTATTTGGAAGAGTAGAAGAACCTGCTTTAGGTTGTACCTCCCAGTTGGGTGCCACAGCCTACGGGTTACAGGACTACCTCTGTATCATTCCTTTGCATCAGTCCTTGGGGAGAGTGGGCGGAGCATTTGAGATCATCGCTTCCTATTGTGTAATAGTGATGGGATTGGGACAAGTGGTCCACAGGCTTCTTGCTCAGAATCAATTGAGGAATTTGTTAAAATGTAGATTCCTGCCCTCCATGCAGATCTGAATTCTTGCCAGTGGGGCTCAGTGGATGTATACTTTTAAAAACCATCCCATGCATATTAAAGTTTGAGAATGTCAGCCGTTTAGGATTTAATATCCCTGTTTATTTGGTGAATCAGCGTGTGAATTTCAATGACAGTCTTGGGAACCGTAACAAATCGCTTCTTTTTGCACAAAGGTTATAGTGTTAAGTCTTTATAAAGAGATTTATTGGTATTTCATTTGAATGTATTATTCAAATGAATAATATACTGGGATTATCTCTTAGGATATTGCTGCCAGTTTATGATTTTCGGAACCTTTCAGACTATAATTTTATCACATGAAATCCTTTCTCTTTTGTATCATCATTTAAAGTTGGCCAGCGGTTCTGAGACTTTGGTGCAAGAGCCCTTAGTTATTATAGTAACGTGAGAGGTAGGCGGTCCTGTCTGGCTAACTCACAGTGAGGACACTGAAGCTCAGAGAGGTGAAGTGACGCCTCTGAGAGTTAAAAGCGTTGTCCTGCTGAGACCCGCCTCTGGCTCTCGGTTTCCTGCCCTTTGCTCTGTGCAACGCTTTCTGTGGTATTGAATATGAAAATAAGATGCTATGAATTAAATAATCCTGTTCATATGTAAGTAACATACAAATAAAACTGAGCATTTGTTAGTCATTATCTATAAAATGGTAATAAAATAATTTGTTGAGAAAGTCATCATGAAGAATGATTTTTTTAAAAAAGCAATCAAGTTTATTTACTTAGTATTGCCAATATTTCTAAATATTCTGTTGCTAAATTTTGTGGAATTTTCTATGAGCCATGCAGTGTAAATAGAAAAAATCAATTAAGTATATTTAATAGGAATTCTTTCATTCAACACATAGTTTTTATAAGGTTAAATATTCATAATTTTTGTACTACAGATGGACATTTTCTTGGCATGTACAAGGTGGTTAAGAAATTATTGATGCACTGAATTTTGCTTTAAAGATAATTATAGCCTGAAACAAATTGAAGCCCCCAAAAGTAGATGTTTGCTCTATTTTAAAGATGTATGTAAAAATCTTAAGTTCTCAGGAAAAAGGACTCATGGACATGGACAACGGTGTGGTGATTGCTGGGGGGAAGGAGATATAAGGGGACTAAATGGTAATGAAAAAAATACAATAAAGATTAAATAAAAAATAAAAATGTTAAATTCTCAAAAACCACAATAAAATGGAAAGAGCAGGAATTTGGCGTTGAAAGTTACAGGATAGAGTTCTAGTTGTAGTACCATTTAGCTGTGTAATGTGAAATGATCAGTTACTTTCTATGGAAATTAATTTTTCTCATCTATAAAATTATAGGACCTATTTGTATTATCTTGAAGCAACTTTTATAAAAAAATATTTTTAAAAAATTGCTACTCCGTAATAGAAAACAACAGATATCAAGAATGTGTTTCAGGATCGTGATAGCTATCCCCTGAGGCTCGGTTGACAAAGGGCGGTTTCCCCCTTTACTAGAAACTTGGGGAGCGCTGGACAGCCGTGTGCCGATGGACTGAGGAACGCTGGAGCCGGTTACAGGAGATCAACCTGCTGTGGCAGGAATTACTGGAAGAACAGGTACGGAACTGTTATCCAGCATGGTCGCAACTGATGGTGGAGGTAACTTATCCTTAACTGTGGCATTAGATTAAAGTCTTACTTCCTTTTGTTCTAAAGGGACATTTACAAATAATTGTTTGTTATTTTTCACGTCAGATTTGTATCCATTTTCCATGAAGATTTTTCATAGAGATTGTATTATGTGGCTCCATTGTCACAGCTGTGTTTACTATTCAGATTGTTAGTGTTTAGATATGCCACTTTCAGGGATTGCTCGACATCATAGTTTCATTGCATTTGTGGTAGGTAGTAATGTGTTTGAACTGGTATCCACACGGTGCCTGGCATGTATCGCTTGCACTCAATAAATAATGACTAAATGAATTCGCACAATACTTTGTGACCTGTAAGTCACAAGAATTGTTATTGATTTTTAAACAGAATAACTATGAAATTAACTAGAAAACATTATTTAGAAGCGCCATTGATTTAACATTTTGTTCCCACTAAGGGTTGCCACAGTAAATGAACCTTTAGTGCAAATCTGCCACCTTAAGTTTTCAGTTGGTGGTCCTTTGCCCACCTCCATTCTTCCAAAAAAGCAACCATCAAAACAGAATGCAAATAAACAAAACTCTCTGAAAACACCAAGTTGTTGTGGTTTAGAAAATAAGCAGATACTCCATTCCCACTGTCCATTTGGTGTCCATTTGGATGCTTTTAAATGCATTTAAAAGTATCCATTTGGATGCTTTTAAACGCACTTGAATGTCCATTTGGGTGCTTTTCAAATGCATTTCATGTCCACCCAGAAAAAGAAACTATATTATTTTCAGGTGATAAAAAGGAATGTGGGATGTTTCGTGGTTTACCAAATATGGTGCAGATATAACATCTTCAAAAGTGGGTGCAAAATCTGTCCCATTATAAATTGTTCATCACTACTCCCTGTTTTCCTATGAAGAATCACACAATGGACCCAATTCTGATTCCTGAAATATTTACAGTTCACTTTGCAAATACTTATGGTTACTTAGACCCTTGTATTCATGCCAAAGCGTAATGTCAAATAGGCACAATTGTATCTTAACGATGACAGTAGGAGACGCTGATTGCCAGAGAAGACCATTGTGTTACTCTTCTGCCGAGCAAAAGAATTTAAGATTTGGAAAGAATTTTACTTTGGTAAATAAAAATATTTAAAAGTAGGGGGAAGCAAGTATTTTGGCTAATATTTTAAGTTTAAAACTGACCTCTGAATGGCTTTCTGCTAGTGATAGGGAAGGAGGAATCTTATGAAAATGGAGAACTGAAGCTAGCACGGGTACTCAGTATAGAGACAATTTGATGTTGCAGGGAATGAGACCAAATCGCCTGTATCTGAATTAGAAAAATCTTTCAAGGGATTATTGTGCACTCAGTTGCAGAGGCTTTTAAGAGTCAGAACAGACTCTGAAAATCAGTTCCAAATTTCTGTAGCTTAGGCCAATTTGTGTGTGGCATGGAGGGTATTCTGGAAAGGACTCCTACTTACCTTTCCAATCTTGATTTTCCCTCTCTCCCTTCATGTACCCAGTACCAGAACGCTGAATTCCCAGTTTGATTCCTAGGCTACCAACGCCGCAGGAATAGAGCTGGTTCTTTTTCACTGTCTGTCCCAGTGCATGGCACCGTGTAGATTTGTCATGGTTTTCGTTGTTTTTGTTTTTGTCTTTTGAAAGACTAAATGTGTTTCATTTGTTTCCAGCCTTTGTGTTCTTATTTAAGGATTTGCCATGGAATGCCTTTAGACTCTTTTATTTTTAAATTCTCGTCAGCCATCCAGAACCACGAAGTCATCTACAAACCCCTCCTGCTCCCCTTGCCTCTAAACTGGAAGTAATCTCTTGCGTGGTGTCTGCCCTTTTTATCTTGTGCCATGGTGATTCCTGTGCGTGTTTTACTGCCCTTACTACATAGAGGACAAGATCTGTATTTGTCTTTTATGTTCTTAATCTTCACCTTGTGTGCATGTGGAACGTAGAGGAAGGGAATAGTTGTTAAATCCACTGATAAAAAACAATTAGAGAAAGAACTGATTCCATTGCAAACAAGAACCAAGGTCTCCCAGCTCCCATTCTATAGAAAAGGGTTTCTGTGGTAGGTACTCATTTTTGGAAGAATTACCTCAATATAGCCTGTTGCTTTCCAACCCTGCTTCAAGTTTCTCTCTCTACTCCTGCCTAAAAAAACACACGTTGTTGGCCAGTGAAGTTTGAATATCTTTGTATTGGCTTTGGACTGTCCTCAGGCTTCCTCCCCTAACCATAATTGCTGTTGAACCTGGAGCATTAGTGCGGTTTTCCTGCATGATGTGTGGAAAAACCATTAGCTTTGGAGTGTGGGTCTTTGATCCTGCTCTTCTGCAAACTAGCCAAGAGATCTTGGACATATAACTTGGCTTCTCTCTCCTTCCTCCCTAAAATGAGGAGCTGAGACAATACAATGTCTAAGATTCCTTCTGCTTCCTGAGTGTTATAATGGGATTCTTTTTGGAGACCTGAATAGCTTTTTGGATCCACCTAGCTCCCTGAGAATTAGGTTTACCTATTCAGGTGTGGGGCTAACTTCAGGCTGATCTGTTGCAAATTTGAGAAATAATGTCTTAAAAGGAGATGTATTTTCTGTGTTATTCATGCCTCATGCTCAGGTATTTGAAGTCCTTCTTATCCCAGATAAGGGCGAAGCTTCGAATGATAGAAACGTTAGAGATTTGGGAACCGGAATGAATTGACTTCCCAAATGATTCCCAAACACATTTCTAACTTTTGTTATTATTTGCAGTGTTTGCTGAAAGCTTGGCTGACCGAAAAAGAAGAGGCTTTAAATAAAGTCCAGACGAGCAACTTCCGAGACCAAAAGGAACTAAGTGTCAGTGTTCGGCGACTGGCTGTGAGTAATGCTATCGTCAGCGTCTGTCTTGTAAGCCTATGATATGTTATATCGATGGAATGCTGCCGTGGTGCGCTCTAGAACCAGGAGTCTTATGGTTTAGCATGAGAGAATTGCAAGGGCACATTTTACTGTAAAATGTACATGTTTACATTTCCTGACTGGGGAACAGGAAGATAAAGTCCTTTAAAAGGGAATCATCTAACAGATATCTGAAATGCTAGATTTTGAAGGAAGACATGGAAATGAAGCGTCAAGTATTGGACCAGCTGAGTGAGATTGGCCAGGATGTGGGCCAACTACTTGATAACCCCACGGCATTCAAGAAGATCAACAGCGACTCCGAGGAACTGACCCAGAGATGGGATTCTCTTGTTCAGAGACTAGAAGATTCCTCCAACCAGGTACCTTTTGCCCTCAGCAGTATGTTGAGTCATTAAGTAGAAATTAAATATTCAGGTTAGTTTTAGTCTTTATGAAATGAAAGAGTTGGTTCCTTATTTCTGGTTTACTATAAAATTGAAAAATTGACATATGACAATCTTCTTTAGTTTTCTAAAGTGAATTTTAATAGACCTTCAAAAACAAAACTGATTAATATCTAGTAATGTAACCCTTGGTGACTGATAACAAACGTGAAACCATTACATGATTTTTAAACCTTATTAATTTAAAAATATTTTAATGAATTGATCAAAAAGAAAACTTTGGTGAGCATGAATATTCATAGCAGCATTATTCATAATAGCCAAGAAGTGAAACAGCTCAAATGTTCCATAGATGGATGGATAAACAAGATGTGGTATATCCATACAATGGAATTTTTTTGGTGATAACAAAGGAAGTACTGATACCTGCTATGACATGGATGAACCCTGAAAACATTATGCAAGTAAAAGGCGCTGGTAACAAGATCATAGGCACTGTGATTCTGTCTGTATTAACTGTACAGAATAGACAAATTCATAGAGACAGAAAGTAAATTAGTTGTTGTCAGGAGCCAAGGTGGAGAGGAGGATTCGAAGTGACTGTTAATGGGTTCAGTGGTTCTTTCTGACATGATAAAATTGTTCTGGAATCAGAAAGTGGACGTGGCCGCATAGCTCTGTGAATACACTAATAACCATTGAATTGTATATTGTCAAAGGAAGGTTTTTCTGACATATATGTATTATATCTCAGTGCAGCTATAATAAAACATTAAAACTTAAGATGATTTTATTTCAGGTGACGCAGGCTGTAGGAAAGCTGGGGATGTCCCAGATTCCTCAGAAGGATCTTTTGGAGACTGTGCACATAAGAGAACAAGTAACCACGAAACTGCCTAAGCAAGAATTGCCTCCTCCGCCTCCTCCAAAGAAGAGACAGATCCCTGTGGACATGGAGGCTAAGAAAAAGTGAGAACAGACAGAGAAATTTTCCAAACCTGATACCGCACACAATGTATTTTTGTACTCGGTACTTATTTTGATCTAGTCACTAATCATATGCAAATTTAGACATAGTTATTATGGAAATTTAACTAGTGAACCACTCACTGCCCCTGAGTCTTCTAATATTCTACTTCCCACTGCCTGAGCAGCTACCTTGTCTTGGATGGCACCATTTAACATGTGTCCAACCAGAAATGTGTGCTGAAACCCTTTTTTCTTCCTTTTTGTTGTGTGTCTTGGGAGGATATGATTGTCCATGATTCCTCATCTGTTCTTTCTTTTACTATCATGATTCTGACAATTTTGCTTTAGATAAATCTCCTTGTTGTTTTCGACTCTCCGTTTTGTTCTCACAATTAAAAAATACTAAATTCAGGGGAATAATTAGTCTTTTTTCTTCATTTTTCACCCTTCATTCTTTTTCCATATTCTCTTTCTTCCTTTGTGAATTCCTTTTTCTAGATTCATTAACAGATTTTTCTGTTTGGCTTGAGGATTCATCTTTGGTAGAAAATAGGTTTTCATTTTACTGATTCAAAGTAAACCTGGGGTCTTTATAAGAGGAATAATCAGGCCTGGCACATGCTGAGCTTCTACTAATGTCAGCTATTCTGTTAAGCCATACAGCGTCACAGATACCATACCGCACGTGCACTACAGCAGCTAACCCTCCACACAGCCCTTAAGTAGTATGATTATTCTCTCCTCTTTACAGTAGAATCCCAGTGCTTGGGTAAATGGGCAGTTAGTTTTACCTGAATAAAATGATATGATTTCCCCAATTTGGCTTTTGTCAGACAAGGCATGACTCCAATTTTACCAGATGATTTTCATTTTGATGGTAGGGCTGTGTGTCCTCCTAATAGCATCTTCTTGCAGGACCAGTGAGCCTCTGTGGAACTGTTACTTTTGGAGCCAAGGCAGCAAAGAAGATGCTTTTGATGTTAACATTGACATAGGCCTTTCGTTTCCTGAGTATTTATATTCTGCAAGGTTTATCTCTCCAGTGCTGACTTTGTGCATTTGGAAGCAGAGAAGGTTGTTAAAAAAACTCGGGTGCATATATAGATTTTGTTATCAATTCCAATGTAGGTAGTGGGGTGAGGAGCTTCTCCTTACCAACCAGCAATTTGTGGGACACCAGCTGGGTATCCTACTGTTCACCTCAATTCTGTTGCTATCTCCTGGGACACAGCATCAGATTCCGCAGGTTAAGGGTACGGTACTACAAATTGTTACTTGTGCTTCTAACCCACTGGCTGTGAATCAGCTGTTCCCAAGACTTCCTCTTTGGGTGTGATTACTTTTCCAGAGTGGCTCACAGAACTCAGAGAAACATTTTATTTACTAGATCCTCGGTTTATTATTAAAGGATATAACCCATGAGCCTCCAGATGGAAGAGATGCACAGGGCAAGGGGAAGAGCAGAGCCTCCACGCCCTCTCCAGGAGGCCACTCTGCCAGCCCCTCCACCTGTTCACCAATCCGGAAGCTCTCCGAACCCCGTCCTTTTGGGTTTTTCTGGAAGCTTCATTACCTAGGCATCGTTGATTAAATCTTTGGCCATTGGTGACTGATTCAACTTCCAGTCCCTCTCCCCTACCCAGAGGTCAGGGTTGGGGGCGGGACTGAAAGTTCCAACTTCTAATCTCAAGGTTGGGTCTCCTGGAGGCCGGCTCCCATCCTTAGGTGGGGTCCAAAAGTCACCTCATTCACATAAAAACGATAACTTGGTTGCTCTCATCACTAAGGAAATAGTAAGGGATTAAGGAGCTCTGAGCCAGAAATGGGTCTCAGACCAAATATATATTCCTTACTATAAAACACAATATTGCAGTGCATAACTGTAAAATCTTAAACATGCCATCTTGTGTATAGGTGCGTTCTGTTTCAAAAACGAGAATACTGTACCCTGAGCGACTTAGTGAGCTCAGTGATTGGCTCACGGTGCAAGGAGTGAGGTCGGGCAGTTTTAAGGGGATGGCCTTCAGCATCCTGCCACTTTGTCTCTGCCTTCCTCAGTGACGCCATGGGGCGTCATTCCCATGGCCCCCAAGGTGCTGCTGCAGCACTGGGTGTAACATTCTTGCGTGACCTGCTTTATGGGCAGTAAGGGCAGTTTTTCTTTCTTTATTTTTCTTTTCATTTCTTTTTTTTTTTTTTAATTGGATAGAAACATGCTTCCTGGAAGACATTGGCTCACTTACCCTGGTCTCACTGGCCAGGACTCAGTCCCTTGTCTGTGCCCTGGGTGTATGGGAGGTTGAAGCAGTTCTGCCTTTTCAGACTCTGTAGTCGTGTTGTGGGGGACTCGGACGACAAGGAAGAGGTGTGGGCAGGGAGGTGTCTGATGGGTGGGCAGCCAGCTGTGAGGACAAGTCTTCTAGTTCCCCAGTTGATTGATACAGAAATTCCTTCACTTAATTCCTGGACAAATAGAGGCTTGAGGATGTCCAGTTCATTATAATAGAAGGCAGTGAAATCTCACTGTTAGAAATGTTGCCCAGGCAAAGCTGGCTCCCTCTCAGTCTACACACATGTGCTAGTTCTGCTTTCTGGGGCAAGATAGAGTGACGCCACCCCTCTTCATATGGTACCTCTTCAGTATTGGAGGATAGGTTTCAGATTCCAATTTCCCTTCATTGTCCTAACGTCTAGGGAATCCTTTAACGGTTTCAGACCCTTAGGAACCACTATTAACATATCTTAAAATGTGCTGTTCAAGCAGATAAGAGCCTTAAATAACTGCTTAGCACAGCTTGTAATAACACATGCTTCAGAAATGGGGATTTATTTCCCCTTCTCTTCTCTTGGGGCTGCTGGTGGCTGTTTTACAACCAAAGGGCAACCATTTCCTAGAATCTGGGTCTGTGTTAAAGTGACCCGAGATCATTAACACCCTGTAACTTTCGTGTCACTCTTGTTCGAGTTGAGGGTAGAAATAGACTAAGTCTCAAAGGTCATTTTCAGTGTGGCCTCCTTGGATGGTGCTCCTGTCCTCTGAAATCTGCTGGTAACAGGAGGAGTGGGGCGTGCTTTGAGTGACGCACTGACCCCTGGTTATGTACCTGGAGTGTCACAAAATCTCTTACAACTTGCAAAAAAAAATTTACCTTGATGAAAAAACAGGTATTCATAATTCACTAGAAACACCTGAAGCGAAGTTTCCCAAAAGAAATCAGCAAGGAGAACCGTGTTCACCTTAAAGCACCTAAAAGTATCCAAAGCTCTCTCGGGAAGCCCTGTGGATAGAGTACTGACGAAGAGGACAGACGGCCGCAGGTGGAGTCCCAGCTGTGCCGGTTATGGACCCTGTGGCCCGGGTCAGTTATTTAACACCTCCGGGAGCTCAGTTCCCTCGTCGTTAAAAGGGGTAACAGTAGTGTACACGTCACAGGGCTGTTGTGAGGACGCCTGGCGTTAAGAATACACATGAAACACTTAGAGAAGGGCCTGCTGTATTGCTGTGTGGCCAGCAGTCCGTGAATGGGTCTCCTCTTGTTCCTCCTCACTGTGGTTTGACTTTCCTTCCCACCACCTCTCAAGTCAGTCCCCCTCTTGCCCATGGTCATCATTTTGTTCTGGGTCCTGTTACCACCACAGCCTTTCCTCTGGTCGTGGCTGCCTGGTGCTTTATTTTCTGCGAACTCGAACAGGGAAGTAGCGTGGGCAGTCCCATGCCTCAGACCACATGCAGGCTGCAAACACAAGGCCTGAGGGCCGAATCTGGCCCTCCACCTTGTTTTATCTGGCCCGGCACCTTGTTTCTACCTAGTGGCAGCACTGAGCTCTCGCTTAAGGAGGAGTTACATTTATACAGTCCTAAAATTACATTCGGCCCTTTGAAGGCAACCGTGAGGCTGATGTGGCCCCCGGTAAAAATGAGTTTGACAGCCCTGCAACCCTTCACTGGCTCTCAGTGGCCCTTTGTTTAAACCCAACTGCATCTACCCTGCAGGACCTCCCAGTAACTGGTTGGCGTCCCTCCTTGCTTAGTAGTCACTGTTTCAGCCACACCTAACTGTTTGTGGTTTGCAAAGTGTGGTCTTCCCTTGCTTTGCTCTCCCTGTGCCAGGGAAACTCTTGGCTTAATGCTGTTCTACTCCAGGAAGCCATCCCTCCCAGGTTGGCCTAGGAGCCGTCCTGTGATTCCTGGAATTTGCACCTAGAAAGTTCTTTTTGTTCTTGCACTTACTCTCCATTGTTCTTAGTAGACTGGAAGCCCCCTCAGGGCTGGGAGGGCTTCATTCTCCTTCTTCATACCGAGGGCCCAGACAGAGCCTGGCACAGGGGGGCCCAACTCAGAAACCTGTTGAATTACAGAAGCCATTAACTTTAGTAATGTCTGTACTTGTTCTTTTCTTTTATTATCTAATTAAATCTGTTTTTCATTATCTATGTGCATTTATAAAAATATAAGTGATTTCTTAAAAAATTTCAACATTGAAAAATTTATTTTTTTACTTACTTATTAATATGACAGTATCACTTCTCTTTTCATACTTAAAATCGCAAAAGTATGATCTTATTTTGTGTGGCTTCTGTGTTTCTGGGTTGCCTTTTTGTTTTGTTTTCTTTCTGAGGAGTGTTTAGAAACACATGCTGGATGAGTGTTTTGGCTGCTCTCTTTCTCGAGCCAAGGGAAACAATAGAAGGAAATGAATGACAAATGTTAACATCTGAATCTCAAATTAGGTTTGATGCTGTGAGTGCAGAGCTGCTGGACTGGATTTCGAAATCAAAGACTGCCATTCAGGCCACTGAGATAAAAGAATGTAAGAAGATGCAAGAGACTTCAGAAATGAGAAAGAAGTTAAAGGTAAAACATAAAACAAAAGTACACTTGTGAATAAAATATTTCACCAGGATAGATTTACTTTGGCATAAAGATGTGATGGGATCTAAAAGCTTCCTGTAAAATAAATGTAGCATTAACGTAGCTGTTCGAATAATATTGTAGTAAATTTTGCGCTGATTTAAGTTGGCTGGTATCAGATCCCTGTGTGGAAGAGGAATTTTCTTTCCCTTCTTCCTTAACCAATGAGTTGTGTAGGAAGGAACACTATTCCTAAGGTGACCTAAATATTATTTCTATTTTTAGCTTGATTAGGTAGGTCTTAACCTGGTACCCAATAACTTATGACTTTGTGTAGAAGATGTTTTGCTTTCCGAATACAACAAACTATACTTGTACCTCCTTATCCACAGTTATTGGCAACCAACCACCGACCAAGAATGTTAGCTGGAGAATTCCAGAAATAAACAATTCATAAGTTTTAAATTGTGTGCCGTACTGAGCAGCACGATGAAATCTCACACTGTCTCGCTTCATCCCACCTGGGACAGGACCCCCACCTTCGCTCAGCGCACAGGCTACCCTCCCGTCAGTCACTTAGTAGCTGTCTTCATTATCAGACTGACTGCCAGGCTGTTGCAGTGCATATGCCCAAGTAATGCTTGTTTTACCTGTAATGGCCCCAAAGCACAAGAGGAGTGGTGCTGGCAATTCAGATATGCCAAAGAGGGAAGGTGGGTATAGTGCAGTAAGGTGTTCTAGAGAGAGAGAGAGAGAGCCCACATTTACATAACTTTTATTACAACATGTTATAATTGCTCTATTTTATTCTTAGTTTCTTGTTAATCCCTTATTGGGCCTTCTCTATCGTAGGTATGTGTGTTTAGGAAAACGCATAGTGTGTGTTGGGTTTGGTGCTGTTCTTGGCTTTGGGCATCTACTTGCGACACATCCCTTGAGAATAAGGGTGTTTACTGTATTTCAGATTCCTTTAATATATTCTCTTCGGACAAGAGACACCATTTTTAAACAGAAATACTATTCAAGTTGAATGGTAGCTTAGCTCTGCTGCTTTGTACCCACACGGGCATTACTGAGATTGTGACGGGAGATCGTAGTCATTGATGTCATTGGTGTTCGTTAAGTCTTGGTACATCCTTTTGTGAACTATTTGGGCGTCCAGAGCTAGTCTGTATTGCCACCTACATCAGCAAGGCAGTTTGTCAGTAAGGACTTTGGAGAATGTTTAAAAACTGTGTGTATCACTGATGTCGGTTGGAAAGTGGTAGGTGCCATGGGAATTGAAAGGAAGCCAGGGCTGCTGCAGTCAATTCCACACGGGGACGAGTCCAGAGGGCCAAGTGGCACTGAGCTGGCAGTGAAGTGGGGCGTAGGAACTGGGAGGAAGGTCACACCAGGCAGGGGTGCCGCTGAGCAGAGGCGCGGAGGTGGGCGAGAGCTTTGTGATCTTTGGCGCACACACTTGTTTTGTTTCCTGCAGGGGTGTGTGTGTGTGTGTGTGTGTGTGTGTGTGTAAAAGTAATAGAGTCAAGGATGGAGAGGTGGTTTGGGGTCAGACCTTGGCCGACTCTGTATATTGGGATGAGCAGTTGAGACTAGTTTCTTCCTTAGCCTTCCATTGTGACAGCTCTCATTTGGGGGTCACCCGTGATTGTTGGTGTCTAAATCCAAAGGATGGGTTTCTGTTCTCAGCAGACCTGCTCTTTCCACACTATTTGCCACTGTTTACCCTTCCCGTCTTACATTCTCATAGCCCTTGGCTTCATTCTGAAATGTAAATCTGATTATGCAGGGCCAGGGCTTGCAATTAATGTAATGGCTTCCCATTGCTATGGGGATAAAACGTAAGGGCCACAGTGCCCCCACCTGCCAGGGCCGGCCGGGATGGCCGCACTCTTCCCTACTGCTAAGTGCAGCCTCCTCACCTCTCAGTCAGCCCCCTGCTCTTTTCTCACTCTCCTGCCTTCACCATGAGCCGGTTTCCAGAACGGCCTTTCTTTCAGCCTTTGTGCTACATGACTGAACTGCCCTCTCTTCCAGTAAGCCTCCCTTAGCCTCGTTTGGAAAAATTAAGTGATTCATCTCAACTTGTATATTGCTTAGATGTCCTTATTTGTTTATATGCCTGCTGCGAGTGCTTAGAAAGTGAGGATGCTTTTTCACTGAACACCATATTTGCAGCACTCAGTAAAGTGTGTGGATTGTGGGCAAGGGGATGGGGAAGGGTGTTAACCTAGGGGCCCAGGGAGTCAGGAGAGCAAGACGCGAGGGCTGTGGTCCATCATTTCATATAGTTCTTACCGTTCTGAAAAATCAGTAGATGATACTAACGATCATTTTACAACCCAATCCTCAAAGGCATTAAAGTGGCAGAGAATTTGGAAGTTACAGGGATCTTTATGGAACAAGTGCCACAACATATTAAGTTACGTAGGATTTAGGCACTATTTACTTTCACAAATGGTTACTGTAATAGTGGAGGGGTTAAAAATAATAGCTGTGTGTGTTTATGTAAGGCGTGATTGGCAGTGCCTGTATTTTCCCTTAATTTTATAAGTTAATTTGTTATTTTAGATAAGTAGTAATAGATGCTGAATGGTTGTAAAAAATGTTAACTAGAGAAAATTTAGTGATTGATTTAATCTCTTTTTTCTTGCAAATTGGGAAAAAGTCAGCTTAATTTGTTTTTAAGTATACAATATCTTAAAACAAGGTATTGTTCAAACAAGTAAAAGAATACCTTGTTTGAACCAATGCAATACCTGTATGGAGAATCCCTAAGTCCAATCCACCACTACCATAAAAAGTATAAAAAGATCAGTTTGTGCAAAGCAGGTAATAGTTTTTCTCTAGTTTGATGGTGACTTTTTGCATTGGTACTCAGCTTAACAAAAAGAAATGGCTTTTCTTAGACTTGTTATGAATCAATCGTTGACTACAGAAATGGCTGTGTTCCTTGGCCACATTAAAGTCGGTGTAGATCAAAATAGGACAGCTAAGTTTATTTGGCAGCGCTGACGGCTAGTGCCGGTTAGAGGCGGCCTTCTTCTGCTCTGCGTCGTCTGGCTGAAATAACGTGGGCTGCCTGACAAGTTTTGATTGTGTTCTCATGGGCACAATTTGAGTAGTTAATTAATAGATAAATATCAGTTGGGAACTGAGGATGGGAGAAATTTCAAACACTGACTGTGCACGCGTGTGTGTGTGTGTGTGTCCCCGTGGGTTGTTCAGACTTTTCTTAGAAGTCATGGCGTTTGTCTTCCCCTGTCCCTAAGATAAAGGGGCATGGACAATATCAAACCATAGAGACGTGAATATTAGAATTAAGTCATTTTTAAAACAGAAAGGATAGAACACTTTAGTTTGGATCCTAAAGTGTATTGTAATTATTTATAAGAATTTATGTTTGTGATTGAAGTTTGCAATAAACTCTAGACTTAATATAATACCAACAAAGAGTACTGGGGCTCAAATTATTTTTATCTCTTTTTCTTGTTGATTAAATTTTGTTCAGCGATCTCTGTTATAGCATCTTCAGTTCACTGGACTCAAATTCTTAATTTTATGGTGTGGTCTATGTGGAGCGTATCTATATGAATAGATAGATATCTTGGATCTAAAACACTAATTGTACTTATTTCCTCTTGATAGGAACTCATAATTATAGTGTACAATTTTTTTTCTTAAAAAGAAATCAAAGTTTAATGTTGTTTGTTTGAATTTACCCTTTAAAGTTTAATCATCTCTGGTGTTCTGGAGGGCATCCTGGAATTGCATGGTGTTGCATGGTAGTATTCTCTTAGGTAAGCTTTGTAACATCTGAAGAGAATGTGGGAGGGCCATTAAACATTAAAACTTAAAATAGCATCAGCATTACACTGAAAAGAAAGTTTGCAGTATATTTACATTGAGACTTTATTTCCAGGGATTGGAAAAGGAGAAGATAGAAAGAGGCCCCAGACTGGATGAATTAAACCAAACTGGACAAATCCTGCTGGAGCAAATGGGAAAAGGTGAGATGCTTGATTTTTTTTCTTATATGTGTTTTTAGATGATGGCATTGAATAATATTTACAATTTGACAAATCAAATATATATGTTTTGATACTCTTACCCTCTTTGCTAGAAAAGTGGTTTTCAGAAACGTTTTTGTCAGCACAGTGTTTTTTCAAATGAAATCTTGTGCCGAGGCTGATTATATCAAACTGGTAAAAGCAGAGTTGTTCTGCTTTTAGATAGGATCAAGGTACTAACACAGATACCTCTGCAAAACCACTCCCACTGGTGTAGAAGATTTTAAAATCCCTTCCTTTGGGGTTATATATATTGGGAATTTTTTTGAAGAGATGAAGTTACATTAAGGTAAATTTATTAAGGTTGTTTAATTTTTTGATTCCTTTTAGTATACTATGTTAATTTACTACAGGTATTTCTTTATAGTTAAATTTGATGTTATTTGTATTTTTTAAAAAGATTTTATTTATTTATTTTTAGATAGGGGAAGGGAGGAAGAAAAAGCGAGAAAGAAACATCAATGTGCCGTGTCTTTCAAGAGCCCCCTACTGGGGACCTGGCCTGCAACCCAGGCATGTGCTCTGACTGGGAATCGAACTGGCGATCCTTTGGTTCGCAGTCTGGTGCCTAATCCACTGAACCACACCAGCCAGGGCTTAATGTTATTTGTATTTGAAATTTTTACCAAAATTAAAAAACCTTTTCTTTTTTCTTTTTGAAACAGACCCAGTGACTCTGGGGAGTATAAAGATGAATGTTTTTGCTATGTAATTTT
>CM052541.1:176465571-176499811 GCA_028533065.1 Trachops cirrhosus
GAGGGACTGAAACTTCAAATCATTTTGTGAACTCACAAGACAAAGTTTGTTATTTAAAAACATCAACTCCTGAGTTTATGACAGAAGTCAATTAAGCAATATGAGATGGGAAAATGTAATTTTGAGGAAGTCATGGGACTTCTGGAGTTTCAGCTAACCACACTATTGTGAATGATGTGTCTATAAACAGTCAGGTAAAAAAACAAAAGAAAGAAAACAGCCCTACAATAGGAAAAATGAAACAATTTCAGATGGCATTTTATGAGTGTAATTTTCAGCACATGAAGTACCAGTGAGGTTTCATTGTTGTCATTCATTCCAGCATTACAAAGATAAGACTACTTAGTTGTGTGTGGCCTATTGTAAGGGCGTGAAAAAGTTGGCATGGTTTCCAGAATGCATAGATCAGAGTGGTGAGTGCAATTCCTGGATGTCACATCCTGCAGCCATCGTGGGAGGAGCTGGGGACGTTTAAAAGGCTGAGGGAAGACATGGTGGCTGCCTTTAGACCTGAAGTGGTTTCTGAACAGGATAGAAGAATCTATCTTTATTCCTAGCATTGAATGAGAAGCAAAGAGTTGAAGACGGTACAAGGAAACAAACTCAGCTAAGTACAAGGGAAACTAGGAAGTCGGACTGACTGATGATTGAATGGGAAGCCTTGGAGAGACAGGACCGTTACTTTACTCCAGTATTAGACAGAGATCAAGTTGGGCCTATTTATCTGCATTCTTTAAGGGCCAGTTCCAGTGTTACTGCCTGTCTGAAGTTTCTCTCTGCCCAATATTTCCTTTCTTATTTGCTTTAGACCTCCCGGTACCATACACAGTGTCGGGTTTGTGCGGGTGTTAGCACATTTTGTCTGAAAGACTGTCTGTCCTAGGTTCTCTGATAACAGCATCCAAACCAGAACTAAGACCAGTGTATTGCATTCCCTTCACTCTGCTCTTTAATTACTTCTGCTTTAGTTAGGTAACTTTAGGAGAAATTTGTTCTAAATTATATAAGAACAGGAGATTTTTACCTGATTATACCAAGAAAAGCATTTCTCCCGTCATTTGAATTTTTAATCATTCATACTGCTTACATTTAGGCAAAATAGCTTGGTTTGCTGGAGAGTGTTTTGGAAATTTTTAGAATGATCAGGAGACTGTCATCTCGTGGGGATTTTAGTCACTTGTGAAGAAAATCATTATTTTCAAAGTGAGAACATTTAACAAAAGAAATTAAATGAAAATGATACTATCAAAGTTTTGAAAAATTGCCATTTTTTCCAGCAGCAATAGATTTTGAGATGTCGTAGGTTGAAGGTCACGGAGTAATATCCCCCTTGGTTATTGTGTTCGATTCAGGCTCATTCGAAAGTCATGGAGAAGTGGAGGGAGGGTGTGGAAGACTTCTTAATGAAAGAGCCGGCCGCCCAGGGAGACGCCGAGGGGCTGCAAAGACAGCTTGACCAGTGCTCGGTGAGTGCCCTTGGCCCAGGAAGCCCGCTGCAGGGAACAGCGTGTTCTTCTTGTCCTTCATTACTGCTGCTATTATTGACACTGTAAGAATAGGACATGACAACAAACGGAGATAAAACAGCTTTCATTCTAGAGCTTGTTTGACTTCGGAGCTAATAAAAAGTGACTGTTCTTTACATTTCATTTTCGGCCGTGGTTGTAGAATTTTGGAGAGATAACAAAGAGCCTGTCGTTCATCAGGAGCTGCTCTTTCTCGTTGCGGTGACCGTCTTAGTGGCATTGTTGCCAAGTGAGTGTGTAATGCTCTCACTGTGCCGCACGGTGAAGCTTTAAAAACGTGTTTAACAAATGAAATTTCCCGGTAATACCGCATGTAACTTATATTTGGTGAATTTATTAGGCTTCTCTAAATTAAAGTGGTATTTCCGGATGAGGGTCAAGTATTTCTGATCTAATTTGGCAGACAGCTAGATGAGGAACCCTGGTGAACTGAATTTCGTAGGGCACAATATTTCCGAAGCAGTTAGAAGTTTTGACTCCCAGGTGTTTGTTTTTATAATATTTGCAGGGGTAAAAGCAGACAAACTATAATTATGGTATGTGTTTCTATGGGAATGAACTCAACAAAGGCGTACTTTGTGTGTGCAGGCATTTGTGAATGAAATCGAAGCAATTGAATCCTCGCTGAAAGATATGAAGGAGATAGAGACTAGCCTTCGAAGTTGCCCCATTGCTGGAATCAAACCCTGGGTGCAGACAAAGCTCGTTGACCACCAAACCCAGGTGGAGAAATTGAGCAGGGAGGTAAGTTTCTCTGCTTTGCTGTCTGTTTTCCAAGTAGAGGATTAAAGTGATAAAATTGATTCTATAGCCCGTGCGGTTTGGACGACAGAGAGAGTACTAATTGTCCAGTTGGTCCTGAGGGGAATGCACTTGGTGTGGTGGATAAAAACCAAGAAAGGCCCTGAAGCTGGAACAGCGTGAACAGGGGAATCAGAGGGCAGGGGAATGGTGAGATTTGGGGTGAGGAGGGAGTTGGGCGTGGACTGTAGGTGGCCTTGGAGGCAAAGATTTTTGCATTTTATTTCAAGGACGACCTCACGCAGAAAACAGTTGCAGAGTTTTGAGCAGGGAAGTGACATGGGATAGATTTTGTAAGGTCACTCTTGATTCCATCTGGATAATTTGCTCTGGAAAGGCAAGGGCTTATTGCAGTCTGGGAGAGAGAGGATGGCTCCTTGGACGAGGGAGATGGTGGAGGTCAGGAGAAAGGTTACCCTTGGACTGTGTTTTGTAAATAGAGATGAGAGTCTAGATTGGGTGTTTGATGTAAGAAAAAGTGAACAGTCAAGGACAGGTTAGGATTTTAGTGAAACTTTTCCACTTTGTGTGAGTTGCGGTGCCATTTACTGAAGTGGTGAAGTCTCGAGGAGAAGCTTTCGTGGGAGCAGGTGACATGGTGATCTCCATTCTGGAAGTGTTAAGTTGTTTTGTATATGTTCGAGCTCAAAGAAAAGTTGAAGTAACGGTAGAGGGAGCAGCCACATAACGACTCCTAAATTCGACTCCTAAATTTTTAATCTTCTACCACGTTTGCTTTCCCATTTTCTCCCCTGCTTTCTTTACATATGCACCCACACACACACATACATTCTTTTTTTTTTCTGGTGAAAAATGTACTTTTCACCAGAAGTACATTTGACAGAGATTTGAAAATATGGTGACACTCCACCCCTAAATACTTCTGTGTTCTTCTCCCCAAATGAGGACACTCTTACACAGAACCACCAAACTTTTGTCACACTTAAGAAAATATTCTATAGTATCACCTAATAAGTCAGCCAAATTCAGATTCCTCTCGGTGTGCTATAATCTGATAGTATATGCTGAATGGGGTTTTGGGGGAAGTTAATAGGGGACATGGTTTGGAAGTGGCAGTGAGGAACAAGGAGACGGGCACATGTATACATGCATGTAGCTGTAGACACAGAGACTCAGATCATGTCTGTCTATCCACATATATCCATGCACACACATGAGAACATAGAGTTAATTGTGAATTATTACTGATTCAAAGTACGGGAATAAATGCATGGGACATTAAGTGCCCTCAACGAAGAGGCAACCCTCCAGTCTTTGCATTTTGCTGAGTCATAAAGAAGTTGAAGAAATTTTAGATAAAATAAAGGGGCCAAATTTTCATTTTGCTAAGAAAGGACAGACATATAAAAACCAATAAGAAAAAAAAATCTATGCTGTCTATTAATATATCCATGATCTCATGAAAGGAAGAACATTATAATGACAGAAAATAGGAAATTTATAAGTTCAGGGTGGTTAATTATAATTTTGAGCTTTTCATTTTTCAAGAGTTTGCCAGTGACTTTATCTTTTGCATTTCCCTATGGACCCATGAAAATTATATTACTAACTGGTGTCCAGGAACTACTAGTAAAGAGGATTTTCTCGAAGTGGGGCCCAAGAATCCCATATATGTGGGTATTGTTTTAAAGCTGACCAGGTTAAACAGCTGACCAGCCCAGGGCTGTGTGTATCGCTGGCAGGGTCCCCAAGCACCACACTGGCCGGGAAATCAAAGCTCCCATTTGATCCCTTCCTATTTTTATGACAGTGGTCCTGTTGGAGAGGGGGAACAGGAAAGCCACGAAGTATGGCCCCTTGCTCTCCTGAGAGCCATCTGATTCCTGTCCTGGCCTTGGGTCACTGCCAGCTTCACAGCCCAGCAGGCCCTGGCAAGGTGACCACTGACTGCTGTGAGATTGAACTTGAGCAGGAGGTGGAACCGTGATGTGAGCTTGATCTCTGTGGACGGTGTCTTCTCCCGCAGTGACAGTGAGCTTGTAGTTAGAGGAAGGATCTCTCTGAAAATATTTTAGGCTTCTGTGAAATTTTTAACCAAGTTATTGAACCAGGTTCAGAAAAATACCTACTTTCTAATGTAACTTTTTTTGTGTCTCTTTGGGATATATAAATATAGTAAATGATCAAAACCAGAATTTTATAGAGTAGTGTTTTATGAACATCTTAAATAGAAACCTCTTCTCTGCTTTTAAAAGTCAAATCTTAACATAGAATCTTATTGAAAGGAAAAAATGGATATTTTGGTTGCATTCAGGGTTTTTTCCCCCGGTAATCAACAATGCTACTATAGATTTCCTCGAAATATTTGCCTTTATTGCTTGTAGGTTAGATTCCTTCATTTGGGATTACTTTGTCAAAAGTTATACATTTTCAAACTTATGGTAGATATTTCTAGATTACGTTGATAACCAAAATGTGCACTAGAATTTTAGGTATGATTATTGTTTTCATTATTGCTTATATTTCACATCAGCTCAGAATGTTTAAAGGCTTTTATCTGAATTTTACAATGGAAAGCTCTTTGTGGAGGTGTTGCTGTGTCCTCAGCTGTTAGAAACTTGACATTTACTGTATTAACATTGGTTTATTAGGGTAAATGGCTTTTCTTCTCTAGATTACTATTCAGAAAAATAGGCTGTCTGAAAGTCAGGAAAAAGTGGTGAACTTGAAGAAAGACTTGGCGGAGATGCAGGAGTGGATGACTCAGGCGGAAGAAGAATACCTGGAGAGGGATTTTGAATACAAGTCACCGGAAGAACTCGAGAGTGCTGTGGACGAAATGAAGGTGAGGCTGCGGCTGTCAGCGGCCACAGGCTTCATCTCTCCCTTCCTCCCTTTAAAAACCGATCCATCGATTCTTCATCTACTCAGCCGTAAAGTGTGACTGTACAGTTGACCCTTGAACAGCACAGGGTTGAATTGTGTGGGTCCACTTCTACAAGGATTTTTTCAGTAAATACTATAAATGTATATTCCCTATGGTTTTCTTAATAACATTTCATTTTCTCTAGCTTACATATAACATGCAAAATATGAGTTAATTGGCTGTTGATGTTATTGGTAAGGCTTCTGGTCAACAGTAGGCCCCTAGTAGTTAAGTTCTGGGGAAGTCAAAAGCTATACGTGATTTTGGCCACTCGTGTTGTTCAAGCGTCAACTGTACATGTCAAGTTTCACAGTAGGACTTCAAATTTGAGAAAAAGGCAGGGTAGCCGCTAGGATTCGGTAGGGAAAGGACGTTCAGCTTGGCCCACGGGTCGAACCCGTGAAGGGCCCTGAGATGTTTTCTTACGTGAGCTCTTTGGGAGCCACAGAGAACGACTCAGAAACTCAGCGCATCACTCACATTCGTGCCGTTGTGCAACCGTCACCACGATTTCCAGAAGTTTTCTGGAAGAGTTATTTTTCACCAGGAACAAGAAAGCCTTTCCAATCTGGTTGGGGTTCATCCTTATTTCATCAGATGTGTTCTTCCAGTTACTATTACACACGGGGTGCACGGGAACATAAAACTTTCGTTAGTGCAGGCAGGCAGGCCGGGACACCTTCGGGGGTTTGGTATCGGCTGGGGCCGCAATATTGCCTGTGAAGTTATGGTCCCGAGACCAGAGTCCTGAGCACTCTCCTTCTGAGCAGAATGAGGGAACTGGGCGTCATTCCCACATTTCTAACACTGCTTCAAGTCTCCTCTAGTGTTCAAGCCAAAGGAGATAGTGGTTAAAGGCTATTTTTAAAAATAAGATTAAGCAACACATGTAACGTTTTAGGCCAAAGTTAACTTGCTTTAAAAGTGTACCCATAGCAAAAGTCTGTGTGCACATATTTTAAAAAAGGGCTCAATTTCATCCAAGGATTACTGCGTGTGAATAAAAGTAAACAGAACAAGGGGCTTTCATTGTGATTATAGTATTTTCCTTGAAACGTCCTTTTTTTTTAGTGTAGCTTTTTTGGAAAGCTTTTACGATATTTAGTATATAAGGTAGGTAGCGCATTGTGGTAGGAACCACCTTATTTCATTTATGCACTTTCTTTACACCACAGGCACTGCTGTTTGGGGTTCACTGAAATCTGTCGGCACAAGAGTTTAGAAAAATGAGATTCACAGCCTTGATTGGGCAACATTCTGTGTATTTTCATTCTGCCAAACAACCATGAGGGCTTTAAAAACCACTATGTTTAATTATTTTATCCAACCTAGGAAAGTTTAGAACCACTAAGCAGTAAAGAAAGCTAAAAGAGAAAATAAAAGGCTGTTTTTGGTTGATTTTCCTGAAAGTGAGACTTTTATCCTATGTGTGGGGTGGGAGTCAGGAAGGAAGCTATTTCTAGGTCAGGTCTTTCTAGTATAACTTTATCCTCTGTAAAATGCAGTTAGTTATCAGAAGGATAGATATACCTGTGTTGCAGGAGAGAATCATATGTTGAAGTAATTTTTAAAGGATACCTCTACAATGGTGCATCTGAATTTTTGTGAACATTCATTTATTTCAGTCTGATATGCTCAGGGCTCTGGTGGTCAATTAAAAGGAACTCTTATTCTTATCACAGGCCCGGACTTTGAAAATGCCTCATGGCCGTGAACATAACGTAGGGTGACTTAGGTTAAGTTAACGCGACCCGTTAGTAAAGGAAAGAGTTCGTATAGGGCTGTGTATGCTGGGGCGTGCAATGAGTTAGCATTCTTATTTCACAAGCACTGCCTGTCGTGATCACCCAAATAGCGTTCCAAATGAGGTAGTTGGAATCATGCAGATGTTTTAATTTTGGTTTAGTTATTTTTGAAAAGAAACAAATTGGTTAGTGAGAAAGGGAGACAATTTTCAAGTCCATCCTTTCTTGGAACAGAGGGCGAAAGAGGATGTGTTGCAGAAGGAGGTGAGAGTGAAGATTCTTAAGGACAACATCAAGTTGTTGGCTGCAAAAGTGCCCTCTGGTGGCCAGGAGTTGACATCTGAGCTGAATGTTGTGCTGGAGAATTACCAACTTCTTTGCAACAGAATTCGAGGAAAGTGCCATACGCTAGAGGTAAGTTGTTTTTCCAGTGATGCACTTATGAGACTAAAACTCTGTAAGGTACTGACTGTTTCCATATCTTGGAAAAAAATTCCATTGTTTTCAAGTAGTGGATCATAAAAGAAAAGTAGTTCTTGTGTAATAGTTTGATAAAGTGAAGCAGGGATTTAAAAAAAAAAAGGAGAGCGAGCGCTGCCCCAAATTAATGGAAAGTCATTTAATATCTTCAGACTTTACTTTTTAATATGTAAAGTCAAGGTTTTCATATCACAGGTGACCTGTAGGGTCTTTTCCAGCCCTAAAATTCTAGAATAATATACTGTGAACATCTCTTTTGTTTTGTTTTTCTTGGTTACTATGCAGACATGAATTGAGGTTTTTTTTTTTTTTTGAAAAAAAATTATTTAGAGTGGCATCTAAAGTTGGAGTCACATGAAAGAAAGCAGAACTTAAATATGCTGGTAGTTTTCTGGACCATCACCCCCTCAAGCCGCTGGGTTTAAGATGTAGATCAAGGGTGTCCAACCTTTGACCTCTGGGCCACATGCAGCCCAGGATGGCCGTGAATGCAAAACTGTAAATTTACTTAAAATATTACTAAGTTTGCACTAAGTTTTATTGCTTAGATATGTACTTTTTCTATATTAGGGCTCACAAACTTGGGACCTGCTCAATGATTTTAAAAGATTATTGAAAGGGCTGCTGCATAATTAGGGTTATTATGTGAGGATATTTTTGCTCATCTGTGGTGGTGGACATCACGAAAATTATGCGTGGACCTTTTTTTTGCTCATCGGTTTTCGTTAGTGATTGTGTATTGAATGTGCAGCCCAAGACAACGCTCCTTCTTCCAGTGTGGCCCGGAGACGCCAGAAGGCTGGACACCCCTGATGTAGCTGATTCTATGAGGCTTTTATAAAAATAAAATTAAGTTCTTGCTTATTTTTTATATTAGCGTGACTTTTATATCTTACTGAAAAAAGTTTAAGAAGCACTTCAATTTAAACCTGATTCAGTTAAACCTGAAATAAATGATAATATTGTGGTAAATCCTAAAATGGTAGACAGCCACAATGGCAGCATTTAGACTGCATTCACTCATTACTTGCTAGTTCTGAAACTATTTTGTGGTAAGGTGAATATGGGTAATTGAGACTAGTTCGTCAGGAAGCTATGGCTCGAAACCTCCCTCTTTCATATTAACATATCGTGTAACGTAAAACACCTAAGGTGACTTGAGAAATTAAAATTGTGTATGCCTAATCTTAAGTCCCGGTGAACGATCTTGGAATTGAACTTTACTATATGTAGTCTTATCTCTGTTTTCTTCTCTGTCATTACCACTCTTGACTTAGCTCTTTTTGTTGTTGTTTCCCTATTTATTTCTAGTCAAAATAACAACTCATAATATGTTTACGTGATGAATGGAGTCCCCACATTATCCCCAGCTAACAGGGGACTACCATGCCCTCTGTGTCATTTCTTCAGGCTGTCTTTATGACCCAGGCATGACAATTTGAAAATGAGGAATGAAATAAATATTTTGAGGGTTTGGAATTGCTTTAAGAATTACTTTTAGAAGTACTTTGGAATTAATTTGAGAGAATTACTTTAAAGGAGAGAAGGAAAAATGCAAGCAAAAAGTGACATTGGTAAAAGAGAAAAGAGAACACCTTGATATCTTTGAAATGGGAAACAAAAAGAAGGAAAATGAAATTTAACAATGGAAATACTTTTAAAATTGTGTCAGAGATTACCAAGGGATGTTGGGCAGAAATAGTCCAAATTTCTAAATTGGAATAAGAATGCCTTTCAATTTTATGACTTTGATTATTTTTAGACTCCTTTAAAATGTGTTAAATCATGAAATATTTCAGACTTATAGAAGAGTAGAGATAATACTACTAAAACATCTGTTAGCTATAACAAATGTTAACTTTTTGTCATATTTTCCCAGATCTTGTTTTTAAAATGAAATAAATTAGTATTACAGAACCTGTTTCCTTCTTTTCCATCCCATCCCATCTCTCTCCTGAAGTAATCATTATCCAGAAGTCAGTGTATATTCTTCCCAGCCGTGTTTCTTTATTTTTAACGTGAACCTGATGTCTCAGTTATCAGTCGCTATGTAACAACTTCACCAAAACTCAGTGACCTGCAAAAACAACCATTAACTTTTTCTCATGATTCTGTGCTTGATTTGGCTGCGCTGGGTGGCTTCCTGCCCCGTGTGGGACATTGGCTCACTCAGGTAGCTGCATTCCACTGGGAGCTCTGCTGGGAACGTCACGATGTCCTCTCTTCCTCTGGGGCTCCCTCCACGTGGCCTCTCCACTGTACAGCTTCTCCCCAGTGTGCCAGCTGGCTGTTCAGAGGGCAGGAAGCAGAGGCTTGCAGCCCCGTTAAAGGCTAGGTGTGCAGTTTGACACAGAGTCATGTCTGTAGCATTCTTTTGGTCTAATCAAGTCACAAGGCCAGCCCACATTCTAGGGGGGCAGAAAATTTCACCACTTAATGGGAGCAGGAGCAAAACACTTGTGGTCATTGTTAATCCACCACAGTTCATGCTTTGGTCATAAGTTAGTTGTTCTCCTCCCACATGCAAAGTGTACTTACGCTTTCCCAGGGACTCCCAGATCTTACCCGGTATAGCATCAAGCCTGAAATCCAGTATCTTGTGATCTGCATCAGGTCTAAACAGAGAGGTGGCTGCTTCAGGCAGTTTCTTCAGGTGCAGGTGTTCAGGTGTGGCAGCACTCAATCTGGTGACCTGGGCACTGAAACAATACGTTACTGCACCCCAAATACCCAAATACACCCCAAATACATTGGTGAGCCAGGCATAGGAAAGCCTCAGCTGGCGCTTCATTCAAAAATGTTGGGGCAGTGGACGGTACATAGCAGGCACTGGTACAAGTGACTCTGAAATCTGTAAGAGTAGATCTGATCATCTGATAGCCATTCTTTCTTTCCCATAAAAAATGGGGCTCTGTTTGCAGCCAAGTAGATGTTGCAGTCTGCTTTCTACCTGTAGAAACTTGGGGGACCAGACACAGCTTCTCTCTTTTCGTCTTGTTTAGGGGTTGGCAAATTACATCCTGAGGGTCTAATCTGCTTCATGCCTCTTTCTCTATGGCATGTGATTGAACAATGGTTTGTATATTTTTAATATCTAAAGGGTTGCTAATAACAAACAACACACACACAAAGTAAACAGAAAAGAATATGTGGCAGAGACCAGATGTGTCTTACAAACTTAAAATATTTACTGTATGGCCTTGTATGGAAGAATTTGCTGCCCCCGGTCCAGTAAACACAGCTCATTTGGAAGGCAGGCTAGAACGCGCCTTCTCTGAGTGCATCCGAGAGGGAACCAACCTTGGAGGCTCCACGTGGGACTCTTTCTCCTAAATCAGTCAATCAAATAGGCTCCGCCTCTGTGGGGAAGGGCAGTTCTTCCCATGGTTTTCTCCTAGGAAGTGGAGGGTACAAATTTATCTCCTCACCCCCCAAGAAACTCCCCATTAATGTGGGGAGTAAATGATTGCCACTAATACAGTTAGTATAAGTCCGTTTGACTAAAATATGGTTCTTTGCATATATAGAGACATTCATATGAATTTGGGGAAAAAAGTTGGAAAGAATATACAGTGAATTTTTACCTGCATTCTGAGTTGGAATAGGGGGGATCTCATGGAATTCCAATTTTCTATATAATTGTTAAAAAGTGTTGCAATTATCAGGGCTTGAACCTTTCTATTAAAAAAAACAAAATAATAATATTTCCCTCCTGGTTTCTTCTACTAACTATATAATTTTATTTTTGACTTTTAATCAGATCCTTGAAACGTAATTTCATGTAAAGAGTGAGGGCAGCTCGTTCCTCTTTGCCTCCCATCTCCCTCCAATTGGTCTAATATGATTTATTAAAGAATTAGATTTCATTGCATTTACTTGAAATTCCAATTGCACCAGTTTCTGAATCTTCATGTATACTCCTACCTGAAGGAAATGATCGTTGATTAGAGAGAATATGTAGCCCTAGAGATACATGCATCTCTAAATGGCTTCTCATTCAATTTAACTTTTTTCTTGCCTGCTGTAGGAGGTGTGGTCTTGTTGGATTGAACTACTGCACTATTTGGATCTTGAGACCACCTGGCTAAACATGCTGGAAGAGCGGATGAGGAGCACGGAGGCCCTGCCCGAGAAGACAGAGGCTGTCAACGAGGCTCTGGAGGTGGGCGCCTGCGGCATCCGGGGAATTTCTTCCTGTTGTCGTGAAACCCAATGAGTGTGAAAATGAGGAACATAATGCCTTACACCAGCAAACACGTTTTCTCCCTCATGGTTTTCAGTGGAACTTGTGTTGCCTGCCATTGCCTGAAATGTTTATACAATCCTATCTATTTAGATCATTGGGGACCTACTAACTCAGCCTCCTGAGGTGGTTAGTTGTTTGTTAATTAGTACATTTTTAGACACTGGAAAGCACTCCACTGATTTTCCAGCTTTTTTTTTTTTTAACCAGTCCCTGGATAAAACTCAGCCTTATGTTATTAAGACATACAACATATGTCCCATTGCTCTCCTGTTTCTTCATGAAGTTATTTTTGCTCGTTAGACATGGCTATGGCTGTGTTTACAATGGCTCCTGCTCTGTTATCTGCAGACGTGGAAAGTTGGAGGACACACTGGGGAGGGAGGAACTGGAAGTGGGGGATCCTGTCCCAGGAGCTTGTCTCCAGGTCTGGTCTTGAGTTCCTTGAGGGCAAGAAATGCACCTGATTTTTCTTGTTCTTGTTACCAGCCCAGTGTGTGGTGCATGGTGACTCAACAACTGTGTCTTAAGTGGATTAAAATATGAAGAGAATAGATTTGTTTTGAAAAGAAGAGAGGAAGAGGATAGATACGCTTTCCAAATTGTAGGACCACTTACAGTCATTCAGTAGATGACTGGATTGAAAGTCAGAAGTAAGTCAAATGTAGTACCTAACTTTGGGAGCTGGATGCTCTGCGAGGGAGAAGCTGTCACATCTTAAATAAAAATAGCAGAGTGAGAGATTAAGAGCATTAAAAAAACAAAAACTTAATTTAAAAATAGGATTTTCTCAGCATGAGAATTAAAACATGTGCAAGGGGAGGGGAGGGCGATAATGGAGAAAGTAGGGGAAGGGTCGTCAAGGAGCATGTGTAAAGGGCTCATGGACAAAGCCAAAGGGGGGAAGGATTGAGGGTGGGAGGTGGGGGTGGGTGGGGGAGAGTGGGGGGAGGAAATGGAGACAACTGTACTTGAACAACCATAAAAATAAATAAATATATAAATTTAGAAATCAGTGACAAAATAAAACGTGTAGTCTAGAGATATGAAAATGAAGAAAAGTATAAGGCAAACCCTAAGATAAACACTTTTAAACATTCTGGTATTTTTCTTCCAATTATTATTATTATTATTTTTTTTAACATGCACACTGGAAGGTAGTGCATTAGAGTAACTAGATCGAAGGCTATGAAATCGTAAGGGTTCTGGAGTCAAGTTGGAATCTGAGCTCTTCTTTCTACTGTGTGTATGTAGGCAAATTATTTAACTTCTCTGAATTTAGTGTTCCCGTTCGTGATATGAAGTAATACTTAACCCTGTGGTTAATTAGATTTGGGTGTATACAAGATTGTGTACATAAACCAGGGCCTAACCCTCTGTGTATGTTATGGAAAACTGAGTACCTACTTTTAGTAATACAATCAATAAGTTAGAGATAATTTTTATAGTATTATTTCCTGCTTTCAAATTTTGTATCATACCCTGAACATTTTCCCATGTCGTTAATAATTATTAAAATTGTTTTATGGAGTTATTTTATCATATATTCATGCCAAGTTCTCAATTTTACGTATTTTTTAATACCATGATGGATATTTTTGCAAATTAATTATTTCTAGTTTTGTCCCTTAGGTAGATTTCTAGAAAAATGTAATTACTTGTTAAATAAATGGAAATTTTCTTGGATCCTTGATACATTAGCCTCCATAAATGCATCATATTTTCCCCCATCCCTGTCCAGTCTCTGGAATCTGTTTTGCGGCATCCGGCAGATAATCGCACCCAGATTCGGGAACTCGGCCAGACTCTGATTGATGGAGGGATCCTCGATGACATCATCAGTGAGAAACTGGAGGCTTTCAACAGTCGATATGAAGAACTGAGTCACCTGGTAAGAACTGGGACATGCATGTGTATAGATTAGGTGTTTGTGAAATGGAGCTGACCTCAAGAATTTTACTGAGGGGAAAAGTTGGTAACCAATATTAATGAGGTGTTGTGGGCTTTGAAATACTAGCTGAGGACGAGTAGACCTAACTCTTATAAGGCAGGCAGAACTTGGCGATTAAAAAAAAATCTATCTTTGAGATGATTTCTACTAATGACTCTTAAATTTCTTTTAAGGATCAGATTATAGCTGTATGTAAGAATAATAACTTGTGTTATTCCAGTAAATATTAGGGCCAGCAGAATTTGGCATAAGCTTGTTATAAAATGCCATACTGTCTTAATACACATCCAGAATGAATTACAAACATTCATGTTCATTTCAGTAAGTAGAGAAAGGAGACTCTTCTTTTATAGCAGGGTTGGGTGGGTGCTAGGTGCTTTCAAACACATATCAAATAATAGCTGCTGATGTTTAGGTCATCAGTAGAATCAAGCTTAATTCAGAAGTGCAGCAAATAGTGGTTTAACACATATGAACATCTGTGAAACTTGATTTAAACCTTGGAAAAAAGATTTATATGTTCACTCTACTGATAGAAATTCTTGTTATGTTTTGTATTCATGTTAGTAGGGTTATTACTGATTCCTAAAAAATCCTAAATTTATAATAAATGAGAAAATGACAAATTTTATTCTCTGTTTAATAAGTAGGAAATCTTTATATTTGTTACTGTATGTAGACAGAAGTAAAAATCAGTAATTCACTACAAGATGTATAAGATACTAGAAGGACTTTTTCACTGTTATCATTGGTAGTTATTTAATTATATTGCAGCACCAAGTCTTGAACTAGAGCTTCGATTTCTTTTCTTGGCGACCACCATAGGAGAGTTTTCTTATATTCAGCTATTTATATTTGTTCTGAGTGACTCATGATTGAATTTTGTCCACTGTGTAGGCAGAGAGCAAGCAGATTTCTTTGGAAAAGCAACTCCAGGTCCTGCGGGAAACTGATCACATGCTTCAAGTTTTGCAGGAGAGCTTAGGGGACCTGGACAAGCAGCTCACAACATACCTGACGGAGAGGATAGATGCCTTCCAAGTTCCGCAGGAAGCCCAGGTACTGCCCTAGATTGGAGGTGTTTGAGTCGTAAGAAGAGCATATGCAGTTGCCTCCTCACCTTCCAGAGAACCAGCCCCTCCCACCATCCCAGCTGATAGTCTGTGAGACAGGGTGACCTTGCTTATGGGGCTGCATGTGGGTTTTGGAGTTCTCTTGGTCTCTATGTGAAACCCTGGTAAATGGCCACCATTTTGAAATTATAGCGTTCTTCGCTATGAAATTGGGAAAATTCCTTTTTTATAAATAAGGGGTAAACATTAGAAATGACAAATGCAATGACCATAGTTTGTGCACAACATACAGTAGCCCATATGATTGTTATCACACTGAAAACTTACTAAAGCTTGCAAAGGGACCTGCCTATCCTCGGTGCTAAATGACTATACAAAACATAAAGATATTTTCTCCTTCTAATCTCTTTATAGAAAATCCAAGCAGAGATCTCTGCCCACGAGCTAACACTAGAAGAGTTGAGAAGAAACACACGTTCCCAGGCTCCGACCTCCTCCCCAGAAGGCAGGACTGCTAGAGGAGGCAGTCAGTTGGATGTGCTGCAGGTGACAAGGGGGGAATGTGTGGGGAGTGAAAAGAAAAGGAGGAAGAGCTGAGTGCGTGGACGGCTTCGGTCCTCTTCTTGATGTGAACAATGAGACTGCAGTGATGCACGAAAGGTGCATTGAACCCCAGACCAGCAGCAATGAATTGTTGCATGGGTGCAAAATAGTGAATCTGATTCTATCATTGAACTGGGAAGAGATAGCGAGCTAGATTAGAAGTTAGATTTATAAATCTTTTCCCTGAATGCAGAGCTCCTGTCAGTTCTGTGGGGCTGGTAGGCGGAGCAGCCTGAGAGCCTGGGACCCAGCACCACTTAGTCCCCTAATGGTGGATGCAGGATTGGCTTTCCCTCTGAGCTCACAAGGGACAGCATTTTGAGTTCTAGATTCCTGCCTATATTTGTTGAACAGGTGAGAAATTAATGAAGTTTTAATTCTAGCGAGGCCATCTCAGCTTTTTATTGGATCTAATATTGAGACACCGAGCATCAAGTAATTTATGACACAGGGTAACCTCACTGAGTTCCTTCACGGAATGTTTTTATCGGTGCTTTATTTTTATAGCTCTTTATCCGTATGTGTTATAGTAATACTGTCTGCTGAGAGAAAGTTTCATTCTGATGTGAATTGCTTATTATTTTCATTTCTAAAACAGAGGAAACTTCGAGAGGTGTCCACAAAGTTCCAGCTTTTCCAGAAGCCCGCTAACTTTGAACAGCGCATGCTCGACTGCAAGCGCGTGCTGGATGGTGTGAAAGCAGAACTCCACGTTCTGAACGTGAAGGATGTGGACCCTGATGTCATCCAGACCCACCTGGACAAGTGTATGGTGAGGCCATTGGGTGGTCAGGGGGTCCAGTGGGTTTTCCAGCAGCTAATATGGTTTCATAACGTACATGGTTTGTTCAATAATTCTTTGTCCATGGTGTGCTAAGATTTGGGATCCATGATGAAAATAGCTTATAAAATAAGAAGTGTGGTCTTCTCCTCCAAAGAAATTAAAAGAGGTAGGAGAGATAGACAGGAGAGAGTAAAATCAATTATTACAGTGTCACGAGTTAAGGAAATAAGAAAAGGCACATAAACACACATGTAAATACATCTACATACATATACCTGATTACATACATACATCTACATACATATCTATACACATATACCTGATTAAAAAAACAAAGGGAACTCATTGTTATGAAGAATGAAGTTATAAAAGGCTTTGGAAGAATGTGACTAATAAACTAACTTTTAAAGGTTAAATTTGAATTAGCTAGAAGAACCATGCGTACTTAGAGTACATGTTAGGAGTATTATAGTGTAAAAAAAATCATTCTTAAGGATAGCTAAATTTTAAATTTTAATTCTTAAAGTTTAAACTTAAAATGTGAAAGAAGACATTATACTTAAAATAGATGTCAGAAATATTATTGCAGAAAAAAATCATTCTCTAGGAAAATTAATTTTAAATCAAAGTTTAAACCCAGGATGTGAAAGAAATTATTTAGAGGTCTTTATTACTACTGTAGTCTTGAACTTTAAAATTCAATTGTATATAAATTAAAAAATGGGGCTAAGCATTCACAGTCTTAGAGTTGGTGTTCTGCTGGAGAAGAATCATGAAGAAGCTCAAGATGCCACTTGTTAGGGGAAGAAAAGTTTGGGATGAGTGTGCTTTTCAAAATTATAATCTACACGTTTGTTACATAGCAAAGACTGTTCGATTATTCAAAAGCTGAAACAGGTGGCAGAATGAATAAATAGGATAAATTTCTATATGTAAGTGTGTGTGTACACGTGCGTGTGACACATGTTAGTATTTACTGAGATGTAGAGGTCAGCAAAGCAAGTCTGTCCTTGACCACATGTAATGTGGTCCAGTGGTCTGTGATGATGTGACAGAGCCACGGGAGATGCTTTAGGTCAAGGCCAGCACAGAGTGAATATTTTTGTTTTCAAGGTGACTAGGAGGAGGACAGTGCTGTTTGTCTTGCATAACTCTGACTTCTTTCTGCCATATCCATCTTGATGTATTGGGCTGTCATGTATTTTTCCATTGTGTAAGGGGGATGTATTGATTGTGGTTCACTTGGTACTTCAGAACAGTGTTAGAAAGAAAGTGAATGTTAATACTTCCAAATTCCAATAGCCAGAAAGAGAGCCAGAGTTGGCTTTTTTCCTAGTAATAGCATTCAGGATTTTTTTAAAAACATAATTTTGAAGGTGATAGACATTCAGTTTTTCATCTTGATATTTTCCTATTTTAGGCAGGAAAAGTGTTCATAAACTTTCATAAACTTTTAAAATACACATGAGGGTTTTTTTAAAAAAAGTATAATCTTTCTTTGTTTATTTTCTCCTCTGATTTTAAAAAGTTATTGCAACTTTGATTTCGTTTGACTCATTTTGGAATCCAAATCTGGGGAACATAAAAGCCTTTGATGCCCATGGTTAATTTGTAGCCAGCGATCTGTATAAGCCATGTTCTGAAATGATTCCGGCTACCAGATTTTCAGTATGATGTGTGTGATTTGTCTTGTTTTATCTTTAAGAAACTGTATAAAACTCTAAGTGAAGTCAAGCTTGAAGTGGAGACTGTAATCAAAACAGGAAGGCACATTGTTCAGAAGCAGCAAACCGACAACCCCAAGGGGATGGACGAGCAGCTGACGTCTCTGAAGGTGCTCTACAATGACCTGGGCGCCCAGGTGAGCCCCTCCCCCCTCCCCCCACGCGCTCTCTCTGTCTCTCTCATTTATCTATTTTAAAATTCCGCTTCTGCCAGAATCCATGTGTAAATTTTATGGTATTAATAATGTTTTCAGTTATTCCCATTATTTTTATTAATTTTTTAATGTTTGGGTTGCTCTTACAGCGATTACTACTTGTACTGAAACTCATTTTAAATATTTAATCCAGATTCAGTTTATATTTGCTGTGACTACTGATATTTCAGAAATTATTCTAAGGAAACTTTATTTAAAAAATAGCCCCTGTTTTAAACTGAAGTTATTCATCCTTGGATATTTAAGTTGAATAGTCTCCTGAGAATGTTAAGACATCAGGAATCCAATAAATATTTGATGGGAAGTTCACATTAATTAGCAGGATTTAAAATCCTTTCAAGAAACATCTATAAGTTGGGCGTTTTGATGAAGTCGTTGGGGAGTCATTGGGCCATTTACTACCGACGGGATCCGATAGGCTTAGCGTCTCCTCTCACGGAGAGTCTCAGCTTTGAAAGCAGGAAAGCAAAAAAGAGTGTGAACTGAAACCTTGGCAATGTTCAAGAACTGTGTTACATACGACTTTAGATCCTTCTTGGGTTAGTAGCTGAGTTTTTGCAAGAACATGGAGAAAACTAGCTGAAATGTTTTCGCTTTGTTCAACTCAGTAAGAACGAGCAGCCCACACATTTCCTGGGCAGCTTTGACCTCACTTCTGTAAGTTTAGGTGGTTGATTTTGTATCATTTTGATATATTGTGCCGCTGGAACACATATCTCAGGGCATCTTTTTGCTATTACACTGCCGAAGTTACTATTCTGATTCATTCTTGTTCACGTTCAGTTCTGTCTTTCTCCCTTCTTTGCAGGTGACGGAGGGAAAGCAGGATCTGGAGAAAGCATCGCAGTTGGCCCGGAAAGTGAAGAAAGAGGCTGCCTCTCTCTCAGAGTGGCTTTCTGTTACAGAAACCGAGTTGGTACAGAAATCCACTTCAGAGGGTTTGCTTGGCGACCTTGATACAGAAATTTCCTGGGCGAAAGTAAGTTCCGTGAACTGCCAGTGTCACGCCAGAGTAACCTGAGGCATTTTGTTCAGGGCAATTTGGGTGGATGGCATATTAAATGCAGCCTTTTCTTTTCTTCCATTATGTTTTCTACTTCTCTGTCCTAAGCAAACAATGGGAATATTTTTTAAAAACAACTATTTTAAGAAGCTTTTATTGTCTTGGTTCCAAAAGCATTGAACTCAAATGGATCACCAGTGAGCCTCCGTAAGTGTTATGCTTATGTGGCACTTGAAAACATAGCCATCACCTTGAAAATCGATGGCATCTTTCTGGGTATTCATTCCTCACCGAGTGTTGTGCTGAGTTTATTTGTTAATTCTTCCATAATAACTTTCATACCAGCCACTGATGTTTCTATTGCCAACTGATGTAAAGAGCACAGGAAGAGAATTTTCAAAAGAATAATAAAAGATACAGTTTTCTTTAGTCTTTTAGTTACTTTGAAATTGCCTAGATCAGAGAGTGGATTTGCCAATGCTCTTTTGAGACGGACAAATGTCCAAGACATTTTCCTTTCCCAAATTTATTCTCTAAGAAAGAAACATGTACACTAGAGAGAAGTACTGAAATAGACCATCCAAGTTTCCATAAAGTCACAAGATCGGCTTAGACATGCCGTGCTCGTGCTGGCCCGTGGGGAGTGAAGAGGACGTGGTCTGAGAGCGTGGGTGATACAACTCCTTAATGTCAGTGCTCTGGGGACATAACAGTTGAGTGAAGGCCAGAATATTAGGCACTAGAAAGAGTGTTCTTGGTTTAGAAGAGAGCTCTTGAGAACCATAAGTATGCCATGGGCTTTGCGAAGTGAAGAAAAGGGTGTGAAGGAAATGAGCAATGCTAGCATTTATGGCTGTGCTGTGGATGAATGCAAAGCGAAGGCACCAAAGTTTATTTTTGTTACATTTAACTTTTTCCAGGAAATATCTTCTTTGTACAATATACTTTGAAAGCCCTTGTTTTTTTCTTAGTAATACAAGTTATATAAGCTCATTGAATTTTCATAGTGTAGCAATAAAAAGACAGGAGCAAAACCCGTCCACAGTCAGAGACCGCCCTGTTCCTGTCTCAGTCTCTCACGGGATGTGCACAGATGCAAGCACGGATTCAGACAGAATCCTCTCGTGTCTAGTGTTGCGTGACCTTCTCGAACAAACTTATCTGTAACATTTCCCTTTGCCTGCAAGTGTTTTTGTATCGCGTGTTGGAGATAGGTGTAGTGTTTAATTGCATATTTTATTTTTTATTGTTCCATTTCTCCATTTGTGTCCATTTAATTTATTACCGGTTTTCACTATTGTAAAAAAGTGCTCTGATGAATGTACTTATAATTAAGTCATAACATGTATTCATAATTATTTTCTGAGGATAAATTCTTAGACCTAGAAATATTGGGTCTAGGCATATATTCATTTTAAAGGCTTATACATATAATGAAATTGTCCTTCAGAAATGTATACCTACCAGCTCCTAGTGAGAATTTCTGCTTGTTTGTTTTAACCACAACTTTGACAATAGTAGGCAAATATCATGTTTTGGTTATTTAATTAGAATATTTTCCGTAAGTTTATAAGCCATTTGTAGTTTTTATTTATTTATTTCTATTTATTTATTTATTATAATTTATTAATTTTTATTGTTGTTCAATTACAGTTGTCCCCATTTTCCACTCATTACTCTCCCCCACCCTACCCACCCCCACCTCCCACTTTTAATCCTCTCCACCCCCGTTGTCTTTCTTTTAAAAAATTGCCTTTATTGTAACTCTGACCATTTTTCTATCACCAGTTAGTCTTTTAATTTAGAACTCTTTACCTGTTATAATTATTAATGTGTAGTGTGTTGTCTGTTGCTGCAAAAATATTTTTTGCCACATTAGTTCCCTTTCTGTTCTGTGTATAGTTTTAAAAATGCTGTTATATGTTTTTAAAAAATAAAAAATCATCTTTTCATTATTTATGCCATTAGTGCTTAGAAAGTCCAACTCTGCTCCAAGGTTATGTAATTATTTACTTATATTTTCTTCTAGCTCTTTTATAGTTTCATCTTTTTATCTTTAATGCTTTAGTCCCTCTGGAATTTATTTTGGTGTATATAATGAGGTAAGGCTGTACCCTTTTTTCCAAGTAGTTAACCAGTTATCTCAGCACTGTTTACAGTAATTATTCCTTCCCCATCAATTTGACCTGCTAACTTCGTCTGTTCTTTTTGGCTGTTGATTTTCTTTGTTTTCTGATTCACTGGTTGGACCCTGTAAAATGTTCTTCAGCTATTTAACTCTGTGGCTTTATAATATATTCGAACATGTACTTAATGGACTCCCTGCCTTTATGCTTCTTCTTTTGTATACACTCACAGGAACTTTAGGATTATTCCCAAATTCTTCAAAAATTCTGTTAGAAATTTTTATTTGAATTGCCTTAAATTTATAGATTTGTTTTGAGGAGAATTGACATCTTTGTTATTTTGCTTTTTAGTCGCATGACATGTCTCATTTCCCACCAAGTCCCTTACATCCCTACATACTGCTTTGATGGTTTTCCTCAGAAACATTATACAAATATGCAAAGCAGTTTATTCATACTTATTTATTTTGTGTACTGTAAAAAGCACACCTTTTTTCTTTTTAAATTGCTGATAGCTGGTACATTGATGTTACTGATTTTTATGTATTTAATTTTTATTCATTCATTTTTGTATACTTATAAATTCAATTAATTTTTCAGGTAAAAACTATAAATAAGCTTGTCTCTTCTGAAACTATTCACTCTTCAATTGCCATTTAGTCTCATTTCAGATTTGAAATAATGAAGATGGTATAGACAAATCATGAATTCGTAGCACATTCTCTTCATGAGAGTAAATTGAATGAAACATCATTGTGTAATATAATCACCCATTTTTTCAAAGTTGTGTTTTCAGGTTTAAGAAATATGCATGTTTCACAACATTTTAATGTATTTGCACTTAAAAATTGGTAAAATTATTTTCAATGCAAAATTTAAATAGCATTTTTATTCCTGAACTTAGTGTTTTTATAACATAGCCTAACTATCATTATTTTCAATAAAATCATTTTCTTTACAATAAAGCCTGTTAGCATAGATAGCATGTATACTATTTCAGTTTAATTACTTACAATTAATTTTTTCTTGTAGTTCTTAAAAACTATCTAGTCAGTCAGTACATAACCACTGAAGGAATGCAGAAAGTCTAAACTTCAGGGAGCATGGCTGTGGGTATTCTATTTTTTTTCTACCTGCTGGAGAAGGACACTTATGAGAAACATTTTAGTGCCTTTAAAAATATTAGTAATTGACATGGCCAAGTGAGTGTTTAAACCTTGACTCACTGGGGAATTTGCAATTTTTATGACATATGACATAATGACATACGAGATTATGACATAATGATATGAGATAAATTACAGACTTGAGCTCCTTTAAAGGGTTTGTTTAAATGTTGGTTTAAAAAGGTTCCACAGCAGTAGGTCAAATAGGCACATGTCACTTTTCCATTGAGAGAACATTATAGTTTTAATCTTGGAACTCAGTATTCTCTCTGTAACTCTCTACACCTCCCTCGCCTACTCAAATTTAGGAACGTGAGAATCCAGTTGTCATCATCCCATGCAGAGTATCACCTTTGTTCATTACAACAATTGTGAGATCAAAGCTTAGATGTACCTGTTCTTATCATTTCCTTAAGATGAAACATTGTTTGTAGAGCTTGTACAGCAAATTATATGTTGTCATCTAGTTATAGGATGTAATCTTTGCAAGTAAATATAGTACACATCAATTGTATCCTGTAGTAATCAAGGAAATCAATTTACTATGAATTTTTTAGAGTTGTGAGTTCTGGGATAGTTCTGCTTTGCCAGCTTGTAGTTATAGAAAATGAAATTAATTGTTTACACATGGAGTTATGGTGAAGATAATTAGTATTGTATGTGATACATGGAATTTATACTTCAAATAAATAAATTACCTTTTTCATGCCTGAATTTAATGCATTTCTTGCTATTTGCATAATGAAATGTTTTAATTTTTATTAGCAACTTAAAAGCTCTCACATGTTAATAAGTTATGGAATTTTGTAAGCCCTTGGCAACTATAAGCTTTCCAGGGAGTATGTGGAAGAAAGATTTTTTAAAAATGAAGGTTGTGGAAGCTTTTATAATGTGAAAGATCAAACGGGTCTTGCTTGGTATTTTTATTTTCTAGAATATTCTGAAGGATCTGGAAAAGAGAAAAGCAGATTTAAATGCCATCACGGAGAGCAGTGCCGCCCTCCAGAACTTGATTGAGGGCAGCGAGCCCGTGTTAGAAGAGAGGCTGTGTGTCTTGAACGCTGGGTGGAGCCGAGTCCGCACCTGGACCGAGGACTGGTGCAGTACCTTAATGGTGAGTGTCCGAAAAGTTAATGATGACGTCTTCTCCCCTTTAATTGTTTAAAAGTGAATACAGTTTTGATTTGAATTCCCGATTCCTCTTTTTCTGTCACAGTAATGTTTTGCTCGTGAATTCATTTCATTACATTTTATTTTTTCCTTTGAAAAAATGATAACTGGAAAGAGTTCAAAATGTCTGTTAGGTAATAAATCATTTGTAATTCACATAGAAATGTGTCCTTTAATACCTTAGTATTAAAGTAAATGTATTATTAGGAAGTGTACCTTTTGTTACATTTTAATGATTTAATCTTATTTAATTTTCATATTATTATAAACTATATATAATATTTACAATGTTCTAATAATAGTGTACTAGTTAAGAGCATAGACTCTGGCATCTGGTGGCCTCAGAGAATTTTCACTAGTTGGGTGACATTGGTCAAATGCTAAGTCTCAGCTTTCTCATACGTAAAATGGGCATGTTATCACCTCTGCTTCAAGCAGTTTCTGTGTTGATTATATGACATGCAGTGTGTAGTGCTCTAATATAACAGCACATAAAAGAACCAATTTTAGACTCTATTATAATGGTTAGGATAATTAAGTTTTATGTGTTGTTGCTCTTCGGTTATACCAATACACTGGTAATTACTCCATGGACGTAGTGACCATTTAATTTTCATAGTGGTTTTCTGTTTTTCTTCCACTAACAATGAATATTATCAGTAGAACTCCCTTGGAGGGAGTCGTCATTTATAAATCATTATTTTGTTCTGACATACCACAGATAGGACTTTTCCCAAATTTGTAGAATTACTAGGTAATGGGTGGAGACAGATAAAAATAGATTATTGTGTGTGTGAACGTTTACTGAAATCAGTCAGAATGTGTAGGGCATGGGGGGTCATGGGCTTACATTGAGATCTGTCAGATTCGAATCCAGAGTTCATGTATAATTCATCATCTGCGTAACCTTGGATGTAAATTACTTGATGTCACTAAGCTTTAATTTTCCTAGATATGCCGATAAAGGAACATACTGACAGAATTGTTAAATGTTGAATAACAAATGTGAAATTCTTGGCTCATAGAATATGTTCATTAAATATATTTGTTTTTGTTATAAGTAGCTTTATTTTACATTCTCACACCCCTTACCTTCCAAATTCTCCTTTCAAGAAATATCTTTCTACTCCTGTTAAAATATTGATTCACCTGCTTTATTGGGGTAAATAAGTCTGGTGCCTATCAATTCTTCTCACTTAAAATGCAGATCACAGTCAAAACTTTTCTCATGTCTTGTATTCTCATTTTACTTTTCAACTATTGTTCGTATCATAGATTACTGATTTGTTTCCTTTTAAACATGTTTCTTCTAAGTTTCTTTCCTAGTTTCATTTATCCTATAACATATAGTTTCTAAACTGTGATTTCATCATAAGGCTCCCCTTTTTAATCAGGTTCTGAATTCTCACCTTGGTGTCAGCGGTTTTGCCCAGTTTATTTGGCTTAACTAGCTTGCTTTTGTTTTCGAATTTGTTATTTCAGCTGTATTTTATATTCCACTGTAGGAAATATTACTGAGGTCTGACCCAGGTGTACTGTTAAGTGCTGATGACACGGAGGTGAAAAGACACAGGCCCTGCCCTCTGAGGTGTTACAATCTATTGAATAGGCAGAACCTTATTCAACCCTATTTTAATCATTCTTTTATATTATTACTTTTAAAAATGAGTTTTAAACAAATATGATTAAGGGGCAAATGAGATTATTTGTGATATAAGAATGAGGCATAAGGGAGACAAATAAAATAAAATTGAAAAAGAAACTTTCACCTTTTATTCTTCTTCAACTTTTTATTGTACTGAGGTCTAAATCAAATAAATTTAAAATGTGCTTGCCCTGGCCTAGTAGCTCAGTTGGTTAGAGCATCTTCCCGACATGGCAAGATTTAGGCTTTGATCCCTGGTCAGGGCACATATGAGAATCAACCAATGAATATATAAATAAGTAGGGCAAGTTAATGTTTTTCTCTCTCTCTCTCCCTTCCTGTCTCTCTCTCTCTCTCTCTCAAATCAATAAGTAAAAAATTTAAAAAAGTGCTTACCTATAGCCATGCATTTTTAGGAATGAGGATTTAGTCACTGGGAGGAGTCTTGTAGTAAGGTAGAAACCCTTTAAATTCAGCATATAATTATCTCTTTGAAGGGCTTTTAAATCTCTTTAAAAGTTATCATCTTAAATATTTTATATAATTATGATTGTATCAGCATTTTGTTAATTCTCTTCTAGAGCCATCAGAACCAGTTGGAAATGTTTGATGGAAATGTTGCTCACATAAGTACCTGGCTTTATCAAGCGGAAGCTCTATTGGATGAGATTGAGAAAAAGCCAGCAAGTAAACAGGAAGAAATTGTGAAGGTAGCAAACACGGGATCTGTAGTACTTCTGGGGATGGAAGGTCTGGCCGTAGTCTTTTCTTTGGTAGGATGTGCCAAGTTTTTTGCGCCCACGTTCTTCCCATGCAGGAGATTCATCAGTCTTTATTTGGTTGGAGAAACTGAAGTTTTGAATAAGTCTCAATATATGAACAGTTATTATGCAAGTCGATTGTGTTAAAAATCTCTTATTAGTAACCCCAGACATTTATTTAATTCTGCGTTAGCATCACATCCATGTTTGGTTTGGTTTTGATTTTTCTTGTGTGATAATTTTATGTTTTCTTGCAATTAAATTAGCGTTTACTGTCTGAGCTGGATGACGCCAGACTCCAGGTCGAGAATGTTCATGATGAAGCTGTTGTTTTGATGAATGCTCGTGGAGGCTCAAGCAGGGAGCTTGTAGAACCAAAATTAGCTGAACTGAATAGAAACTTTGAAAAGGTGTCTCAACACATCAAAAGTGCCAAAGTGAGTAATTATATATATATATTTTAAAGATTTTATGTATTTGTTTTTAGAGAGAGGGGAAAGGCAGGAGAAAGAGGAGGGAAACATCAATGTGTGGTTGCTTCTCTTGCGCCCCCTACTGGGGACCTGGCCTGCAACCCAGGCACATGTCCTGACGGGGAATCGAACTGACTGACCAGTTCGCAGGCTGGCACGCAATCCACTGAGCCACACCAGCCACGGTGTAATTATATTTTTATATAAAGCTGTTTTTCATATAATTATGTATCTAAATTATAGATGAGCATGTGGTACCTAAGTAAAAACTTTTAAAAGTAAATTTTTCATTGAATGGAGCATTTTTTATTTGTGGTTGTGCATATGAAGGAGGAAAAATGTGAAATGAAAACTGAATAAAATAACCAACTTGAGAGAAGGTTTCAGAGTCTCAGAAATTGTTAAAATTGGCTATAAAGTAATGTAACTAATTCCCAAGTGAAGCATGCATATTAAACTCATTTTATAGTCATAACTTTATACATTTGTGCACACAGTACACTTGTGAATTTGTTTTTTTTTGTGTGTTGACACTTCTAAATGTTACAAGAAATTTCACAATTTAGACCTAATGTAGAAAGCTGCTGCCTTGTTTTACAAATTTGAAAAAGGGACTTATAAATTTAAATAAGAGGATAAGAAATAATAGCTTTCCTAAAAATAGCTTCCATATTGTAATTTTTCTCTTTGTGTATATCTTTGTTATTCTCTCTTTTCTTACCTTGTTTCATGAGGGGAGGAAATGAAATATTTTACAACATTATAGTGATTTTAGGGCCAGGCATGTGGTTAGTGCTCAGAAGTAATGTTTTCCTGTGATGAAAACATCCTGAAAGTTTGCTAGGGAAAATAACAAAACAACACAGCTGACATGGAGATTATGTAAACCAGGTGTCCGTCCTGAGACAGAATTCCGAGATTTTTTTAGAATCTCCACTATGCACATTGAATAGCATTTTTTGAGTATTCAATTAATTATACCTGTAGAGAATTGTGTGTTGAAATTATTTAAGAGGAAGGATGCTCTTTTTTTGCGGAAAGTAAAATACTCTCTAACTTGGCTTTAATTTGAAATATCTGATGTAATAGACCATCCTATCTTTCAGAGCTTGTGAATAGACTTCGATTATTCACAATTTAAAGAAAACAAACAAATGTCTCACTTTTTAACCTTTGTCTTCCTTTGCTTTAACCTTGCCTCCTTATCTTCTGACCTGCACTCATTTATTTTTTCAGTAGGTCTGTGGGGGACTTTTCTTGTCATAAAAGAGTAATGTATAAGACAGGGATAGAGCTAGAGGAAGTGCAAAGAAACAGAGTTATCATTGTCCCCATAAATAACGTCTGTTAATGTTTGGGCATATATGTCTATACTTACTCATGCATATGGGATATTAAAATGTCAGTAAATTTGTATTGTTTACATATTCCCTTTTGACATGGTTTTTAATGGCTATGAAGTATTTTAAGTGATCTGTTATAATTTTCTAAGTTAGTTTTTCCTTTTATTGTGCTTTTATAAATATTGCTTCTTTAAAATTCTTTTATGCATGTCTGTTTTCTCATCTCTTAATACCCTTTGGATCAATTCTTAGAATTCCTTGAAATTGTTGCAAAAGTTGTGTGTATAAATACTGTTCAAATGATTTTCCAAAGATTCCTACAGAAAGTCTGGGCCAGTTTGTACTTTCACAACCGTCAGTCAGAGGCTACTTTGCCCATGCTCAGCCAACACTGCGTATCATTTTCTTGCATGTTATTTAGTTTTATTAAAGTCGCTACATTGAGTTTAGTTACATGAATGTAAAGTCTTTGTCAGTGGGTCTTTCCTGAAATTACTTCTTTGAGAAATATGTACTTCCTAGGAGTTTGGCTGTCAAAATCCAGGGGCAGTTCTACTGGGGAAAGGTAACTGGAAGGCTTTCTTTGGGAGGTACCTGTCCTAGGTGGTGGCCTTTCTCTTTGTCTGTGGCCACGGCAGGGATGGCTTTTGGATCACGACACTCATTCCTATGGTGCTTATGTGATGTCTCCACGCAGCCTTCAAGGCAGCCACAGTGCTTTGCACATTACTTCACATTTCTTGCTAGAGTTTAGAGAAAATAGGGAATTCAGAGAGGCTCAAATCAGTAAAATCATTGCTCTAAAGGAGTGAAATTAAAGTCAGTTCAAATAAATACTGGTTTCTCTTCTGATACTCTACTCCTCTGATCAGTGACAGAAGGTCAAGTTCAGAATAAGTTTTCAAAGGACACTTTTTTCCCCACAGTTGCTAATTGACCAGGAGCCAGTATCCTACCAAAGTTTGGTCGCCACTGAAGCATTTGAAGCTGAGGTGCCTCTCTCTGACTTGGAAAACTTAGAAAATGACATAGAAAATATGTTAAAAGTTGTAGAAAAACACCTGGAATTCAGTCATGAAGATGAAAAGGTTTGTTACAAAATTTTAAAAATCACAATGCTCTTATTTTTCTTCTTTGTTAATTGTATTTTTACATCAGTGTTGCTTACCCAAATATCTGTCAAACGTAATAGAACAGTTCAAATATGATTTCCTGAGTGCAATATAGTTGATTTATGTGGTGCTTAACAAAATAGACATAGTACTTTCTGACTAAAAGTAGTGTTCTCTTAACACTATCTAACTTTTGCTAAACTAGCATTTTTATGTGATGTTTTAACATCAAATATTAAATATCTCAAGAAAAACATGATATTTTTGTTGTGTATAATTTAGATGAATATATGTTGACTTATAGATTGTTGGGCAGGTCTCCTGCTTGGGAGCTGATGGTGAGTGACCTTATGCCTTTTTCTTTTGAGTAAATTTTCTTCTTTTAAACATTCAGATGGATGAGGAAAGAGCCCAGATTGAGGAAGTTTTACAAAGAGGAGAAGAAATGTTACACCAGCCTATGGAAGATAATAAAAAAGAAAAGATCCGTTTGCAGTTGTTACTTTTGCACACCAGATACAACAAAGCTAAGGTACGGCTGTGAGAGAGTGTCCACCCGCGTGATGTGCTCCGCCCCATCACTCAGATGCCCGCCATCGTGCGGGCATTCACGGACCCCTCAACACACCGGCTGGCATGCTGTCTCCTCTCTTCTAGTGTGTGTTGCTAGATACGTTTATACTTCTAGATGGGGCAAGAGTCAAAGAAAGTAGGAACATGAAACTTGATCATTGGTCATCTCTTTTGGATTTCTGATAATGTGCTAAACCTTAAAAAGGATCTGTTTCTTTTGGGAGGGGCTTCCTCCTTTGGATCTGTATTTTCTATGTAGAGGTTAAACAACTTCCTAGTTTACAAATAACCAAATTTATGAAATCGGTAAACTATGATTTATATTCTAAAGACTCAGTGCCAGCTTCCTTTTCAATGGCCACATTCCCAGCCACACTGTAAATGGGCTGGTGGTCCCCAAGGGTCTGTTCTTGTTACAAATAAGTGTAGACCTCTAGATTAAACACCATTATTGACTCTGTTCTTTTAGTTTGATTTTTGATTTCATGTAGGAATTGTAACCGTTTTCAAGGTCACTCACTCAGTGAACATGTATTTACTAGCACCTTTGAATTTAGAGAGGAATATCCTGTTTTAGTAGTTCAATATAGGGATGTAGTGAAACTATGAAGAAGCTGCTTTAATTCATGAGTAGAAGAACTTTGGCTATTTGCAAGTAGTAGACAGTGTTTATTAAATTGCAGCTATCTGGAAGTAGAAGACTTCAACTCCTTAAGGACTAGTCGACCCAGAAAGTGCTGTAATTACGGAAAACAAGCAGTCCACTCAGCTTAGCTTAATTTTGCCTGAATTTAGGATGTTAGTACCTATTGTCTGATGTAGGATGTTCATGTTCTGTAACATCATTCACAAAGGTTAAGATTATAAATGGGATTGCCTGCATGTTATTGTAATCAAAACAGCTTATGAATTATAAAAACACTTTGTTATAAGTACATGTTTAACTTATTTACATTTTTAACATTGTGTCCCAGAAAGTGTTTACTATAATTGTGAGATTTTAAAAATGGGTGAAGTAATAATGGTATGAAAGTGTTTTATTTTATATAGAACTTTATGATTTGCAGCGTATTCTCGTGTCCTCAGTAACTCAGGAAAGAACATGTTATGCTTTCCCATTTGCTAAATGAGTTTAGGTGGCATAGGTTTTAAAGTAAGACCTTTCTGTTCAAGAGCAGGCTACAGACAAAAATCAGAATAGAGATTGTTGCCCTGTGAGGCAGGGCAAAAGCATAAAAAATTAAAACTTAGTTTTTAAAAATTTAGATCAGAGTTTTGTACTTCTTCCCCAAATAGTCCTGTGTTTTTTTCAATTTGCTGTTATTCATTGTGGGGATGTTTTAAGAGTATATATTATTATTCTTTTTTTCATGATTTTACAGGCAGTCCCTGTTCAGAAGAGAATGGGTCAACTAGCTCCCGGAATCAAATCATCACCTCTCCCTACGGATTATATGGTTGAAATTAGCAAAGCTTTACTGTCCATGGACGATGTCGAGTCTTCACTGAATGCCCCAGAGCTGAGCACTGCGGTGTTTGAAGATTTCTCTTTTCAGGAGGATGCTCTGAAGGTAGATCTCCAGGCAGGGCGTTTGAATAGCTGCAGTTCATGTAGAAGTTAAGTAAGGAATCTGTCATTGTGCCTACTTAGATGATCTATAGCTTTCAAAATTTGTGCCAAGGAGTTAATAATGTGTATGAATGATAAACCTTTCCTGTATTCACCAAGGAAATATTATAAAAAGTTTAATTTTTTAAAAGTAGGTATAGATTTTTAGTGTGCAGTTATTAATTCTTTGCACCATCAGAGACATTTTTAATCTAACAGCTGCAGAAACTACATTTTTTTCTTATAAACTTCATTGCCAGTTGATGTGAAATGTCAACATTGATCATGACACTTATAACAATTTATCACTGGCCAATGGTTGTGGTATGGGATCGCATGGTGATTGTAAGTTAGTTAGGGATCTGGAAGTTTTTAGTTAGCTCACAAAATTAGTCATCAGTATCATTGAGGCTTTTTAATGTAATCTGATTGCACTTGTGTGTAATGTCACAATGAAATTGCGGATAGATTTGATAGCTTTGGTTGATAGCTCATTTCTGTCATTTAAATTAGCATTATTAGATATTCAAAAATATAAATAATTTTAGCTTCATTACCTTTAAAGAATGTTTGGAAGCTTTTTATATGTCCTGCATAAATGCCATTTGGAACATCTGTGGACACTTTTTCTCACCATTGGGATATCCTGTAGCATTCCTCATACTTTGGCCAATACAGGGTATTATTATTTTTAATGTTTTCAGTTTTGAATAGCAAAAATGATTATATGTCATATATCAAGTGAGTGTTATACAATATAAATTTTTGGTCTATGATTTCATTCTTTTTATCTTTTTGCTGGATTTCATGAATGTCTGACCATACATTGGTAGAATATCAAAGACCAACTGGACAAACTCAGCGAGCAGGTTGCAGTCATTCATGAAAAACAACCAGATGTTATCCTCGAAGCTTCTGGACCTGAATCCATTCAAATCCGGGATGCACTTACTCAGCTGAATGCAAAATGGGACAGACTTAATAGACTGTACAATGATCATAAAGGGTAAGTAAATTAGGTTAATATTTAATTTAAAAAACCTACAGGCTCATGAGCCACAACAGAGGGCATATATACATTAAGATTAATGAGACTATGTTTCACATCTTTGGAGGAGGTCCTGTTAATAGAGTGTGATGAGTGTAGTTCCTTAAAGAAAGCAGAAAGAGATTACACATAGAAGGTCATTTGCAACATAATATCTTAATAATTAAAGGAAGCACCTTTAATTTTTAATACCTAAAAGGCATCCGTTTTCATTAATGTTCACTTTCTCCATGTTTGATGATTAATGTGAGTGAGAGACAGGAACAGATAATTGGAATCCGTATATAACCACAAACCATTTTTAAAAATAACCTTCTGTTTAACAGAGTGGTTTTGAGTCTTCTTATTTCTAGATTTTGACCAGGCCTATTAATAGGTAGAAAAAAATGGGAAGATTTTTGACAGGAGCTGGGTAGGTAGTGGAAAGGCAAATAAAGCAAGTAAGATGTGAAGTAGCACAATGTAAAGTACCATGGAAGAGGAAAGTTAACACAGAAAGTGCATTGGAAAATTTTAGAGACATACACACAAAAATTAGGTATTATGTTTTTATCATTTTCATTTTTTTGTTTGGCCTTTTGGTATATTCCTTTGCATGGATTTTAAAATTCATCTCTATATTTAGAGAATATTGTTTTAAGTACATCTTTGTGCATACCACTATTTAATTAAACCTGATTATTAGATGAAGATTAAATTGTTAAAAAGTAATAACACCTTTAAGGCTCTACACTGCCTTATGAACTTGAGTATCATAGCCCTGCTAGCAGTGTAGGTGAAAGGGTCCTTCTTACTGACCCCTTGTTAAGATGAATGGTTGGCTGCATTTTAAGGACCTTTGCCAGTTGTACAGTGATAGATTGCATCGCAATGTTATTTTCATTTCTTTGATTGTCACCGAGATGTCAATGACAATAACATGTTTTATTGGCTCCAGTAGAATTACTACTGTCAATTGCTAGGTCATGTTCTTCGTTCATTTTCCTATTATGGTATTACTATTTACTGATTAACTTGCAAAAGCTTTTTTCTAGATTAGGATATGAACTATTCATATTTTTTGTTTATTATTCAAACTTTGCATGCTCTGTCTAATTTTGTAAATTGTGTTTTTTTGATGTATAGTTTTAATTTTATATAATTGTATCTCATGAGTCTTTTTCCTTTGTGATTTTGGTTTGTTGATATGCATACAAATGACTTTTTCTTTCTGATACTAGTTAAATATTTATGTACACTTTAAAATGATTTTGTTTGATTTAAAGTTTACATTTAATAACTAAGTCACCTGTGTTTTTATTTTAAAAAATGTTTTGTGCTTAGGTCCAGGTCAGTGGGTCTGTACAGTAGCTCTTTGGTATCCCGAGTAGGGTTTGTGCATCTCTGCTTTCTAAACACTCCCCAGCTCATTTTGTTCTGCAGCCTGAGATAGGAAGCACTCATCTGTTCTATTTTACTTTATTTTTCTTAAATGATCAACCAGTTTTTGTTGAATAATTTAGCTCTTCCTTGTCAGCAGTATTTCCTTTATCACAACTGTAAGTGCATTCCTATCTCATATTTGTTTAGTTTTGCTAGTTCCGTCTTCTGACACCATCAGTTTTAGTCCTAATACCATAACATTTTTCTTATGTCTTTTTCATCCAGTACAGTAACATTTCTCTAATTATTCTAATTTTGAAATTCATGTTATTTTTCTATATTTTTTCTTGCAGTAAAATTTTAGTCATTTCAATTATTGGTTAAAAAATGATTGTTTTGAAATGTAGTCTTTCCTTCATTACCTAGGTACATTTTTGTGTCCTTAGAAGCATTTTGAAGGTTCGTCTCCCTGTCTCTCTAGGACTATTACTCTTGGGGGTTTTGTGCTTTTATTGTTTTTTATTATTGTAGAGTTGGTATATGGTCGCTTTCTTCTAGACCCCATATGTGTGTCTGTGTCTCTGCTTGTGTGCACAAATGTATGTGTGTGAAATTGATTTATTTAGCCTTTATCAGTATACTCACATATCATTTGCATATGATAACATTTTTTAAAAAATGTATTTTATTGATTATGCTATTACAGTTGTCCCATTACCCCTCCTTCATTCCCCTCCACCATGCACACCCTCTCCCACCCACATTCCCCCCTTTAGTTCATGTCCATGTGTCATAAGTTCTTTAGCTTCTACATTTC
>CM052541.1:176500311-176550703 GCA_028533065.1 Trachops cirrhosus
TTTTTATCTTTTTCTTAGATAAGTCCCTTTAACATTTCATACAATAAGGGCTTGGTGATGATGAACTCCTTTAACTTGACCTTACCTAAGAAACACTTTATCTGCCCTTCCATTCTAAATGAAACCTTTGCTGGATAGAGCAATCTGGGATGTAGGTCCTTGCCTTTCATGACTGGGAATACTTCTTTCCAGCCCCTTCTTGCCTGTAAAGTCTCTTTTGAGAAATCAGCTGACAGTCTGATGGGAACTCCTTTGTAGGTGACTGTCCCCTTATGTCTTGCTGCTTCTAGGATTCTCTCCTTCAATTAACCAAAATTACATTTTACCTTGGTTAATGCAATTATGATGTGCCTTGGTGTGTTCCTCCTTGGGTCCAACTTCTTTGGGACTCTCTGAGCTCCTTGGACTTCCTGGAAGTCTTCTTCTTCCAGGACGTTCCTTTGCCAGATTGGGGAAGTTCTTTATTTTTTGTTCAAATAAGTTTTCCACTTGTTGCTGTTCCTCTTCTCCTTCTGGTACCCCTATAATTCGGATGTTGGAACGTTTCAAGATGTCCTGGAGGTTCCTAAACCTCTCCTCATTTTTTTGGATTCTTATTTCTTCATTCTTTTCTGTGCGGTTGTTTTTTTCTTCCTTCTGGTCCACTGCATTCAAGTGAGACCCAGCTTTCTTTCCATCACTGTTGGTTCCCTGTGCATTTTTCTTCATTGCACTTATTGTAGCTTTCATTTTTTCATTTAATTTGTGACCAAAATCAACCAATTCTGTGAGCATCCTGATCACCAGTGTTTTGAACTGTGCATCTGATACGTTGGCTATCTCTCAGTTGCTTAAAAGGATTAGTTCTGGGGCTTTCATTTATTCTTCTGTTTCAGCCATTTTTTTTTTTTTTTTGGTCTGGTCCCACCAGTTATGTATGAGGGGCGGAACCTTAGGTGTTCACCAGGGCAGGTCAGCCCAGTGGCTGGGTTGTGATGCTGTATGTGGGGTTGGGGTCTGAGAGGGAACATTGGTGCTTGCTCCACTCTCTATGGGACTTCAGTCCCTTCCACCGCTTCCCCCAAGCAAATTGGACCTTTCTGGTGCTGAATCCCGTGTGGGTGGGCTTTCCAAGCCTTTCCAAGGGTCTTTCCAAGGAACTCTCCTGTGAGGCTGGGAGTCTCTTCCTGCACCTCAATCCTCACAGGTGTTTTCAATCAGTACCCCAAGGCTCTATTTCCCAGCGCTGGGATCCTGGATTGGGTGCAGTGCCTTGCTTCACAATCGCCACCTCACTGGGTCTGCCGGTTGCCACCCCTCAGCTGGGGTCTGCCAGCCACCCCTTGTGTGCCCACAGTCCGCCTGCTGCAGTCTTATGCTCCAGGTCCCAAGCTATTCACATCTCGATCCCTCTCTGCCCAGCTGCCTAACTCTGCCCCTCCTACTGATCTGGATGGACCTGTCCATTTTAACTCCTTGGTTGTCCGAGTTCCATACAGTTCAATTTTCTGTCTGTTCTGGTTGTTATTCTGTTTCTAAATTGTTGTTGTCCCTATCTTGGTTGTGCGAGTAGGCACAGTGTGTCTACCTATGCCTCCATCTTGGCCGGAAGTCCTGATAATATTTTTTGATTACCCTATTTGCATATATGCCTCTGGCTAGTGGGGTGGAACTTCAAGAACATTGTTGATTTGTAATGTTGATTGCAGACATTCATGCCATTTTCTTTTTTATAAAAATGTTACCTTTTAGAAAATAATTTATTCCATGTAAATTTTAAAAATTTTAAGAACACGACTATATTATCTTACATTCTCATCTCTTTTATTTTATTATCTTTTTTCTTTATTTACTACATTACATTTGCTGGAAGGTTGTCTCTCATTTTATTTGTCCCAGTACTTGGGTGCATTAATTGATTATTTTCTTATTGTAATTCCTAATTTTGCTTTGTTTTTCTCTCCCAATCTTGGTAACCTATCCTAAAATGTTTATTTTTCTCATCTCTATTTATGTGCATTTATGAGCAATAAGTTCATTTCTATTCTGTCCTTTTCATAAAACATCTGTCCGTTTCATAAACAAGGCAATGGCAAAGGTTCTGTGCTTCCACAGTTTCACTTAGCAGTCAGAATCACACCAGGGTGACCATGAAGTCCATTTGTCTATGCCAGATTTCTCTGTGCTTTTTGCCTATAAACTTTTCAAGCTTTGTTGGTCTACAGTAAAAGTAAGATAAATACCATGAAAATAAAATGATCATCTTTCTCTGAGATCTCCCTTATGCCTGTTTTGCAATGGTTCATAGCATTAGCTTTCATATTTTTTCCAAAATGCAATTTTAATTTTAGAACTGTCCTAGATAATGGAACTCCCTTTTCCTTGTCAGGTTTCTTCCCTTTCTTTAAGCCACTTATTTCTCCCTTCTCATCTTGGATCCTTGGATCCTCATGTGTCTTCTGTCCTAAGAATGCCTTCTCAGATGTTCTGTTCTCTGTATCTTCTTCAGTGGACTCTCAGTGCTGTGAGAACAAAGTCCAGACTTCTCATGTTAAACTTGGAAGCCTTTAAACAGTGTTCTCCAGGTGACCTAATTTCTATTATCTTGCATATATTGTTCCAAAAAGTTTCCTTCACTCATTTCATATTAACTTGATCAAAATTTTCTTTGCTTTCTTTACTGTCTCAGTTGATTTTTACTGAGAATTCCATCTTCTACCAGGAGTAATTTTCTTTCTTAATATCATCAGTCATTATTTTTCCATCATTTAAAAAGTTTTTGTAATTCAATATTACTATAAAATTTTTCAGCCATCCCTCTACCTATGTATACCTATCTGTGCCTCTGTATACACATCATTGATTTGATGTATGTTTATGGAGTGGTGACTAATATAAGGTACATGTAGCCACATGTAAGGAGTTATTAAGAATTAAATAAATACAATACATAGATGAAGTCTGTTTCTTAGGGTCCAAAGGTATATGGCAGAAAAAAGTAACAGGCACTTATTGCATAGGCTGTGACAGGGACATTGCAGGAGGCCATGGTAGGGACCCTGAGGAATCTGGGAAGGCTTCTTAGAGATTGTGAAGATAACCAGGGGAAGAAAGAGAGGGAATGCAACATATGTTGCATAAGGTCATAGGTAAGAGAGAGTGCATTGCTTATTTTTAAAGATTTTATTTATTTTTAGAGAGAGGGGAAGGGAGGGAGAAAGAGAGGAAGAGAACCATTGATATGAGAGAGAGAAACATCTATCAGCTGCTTCTCACACACAAGCCCCTAACTGGGGACCTGGCCCGAAACCCAGGCATGTGCCATGACTGTAAGTTGAACCAGTGACCTCTCGGGTTACACAGTGATGCCTGACCCCCTGAGCCACAGCAGTCAGGGCAGTGTGTGACGCTTTTGAGGAAATGAAAACAGTCCAGTAGAGCTTGAACTCATAACAGTGAGATAAACTAGAAAGGTCTAAAGGGACCGTATCAGAAGGGCCTTGTGTATCATGTTAAGTGGTGTGGATTTTACTCTGAGGACTGTAGGGAGCCATTGCACTGTTGTAACAAGGGAATAATAGTTTGCCGACTGCAGAATAGGTTGCTAGAGGACAAAACTGAGAGTTCAGACATCCAGCTGTGCCTGACAAATGATGATAACTTGATTAGGAAATGGCTGTGAAAGTGGAGGCTAGGGAAAAATTTGAGAATTAAATAGTTGAATCAATAAAAGGCAGTGATCGGTAGGATGTTAGAGTAAGGAAGAGGGAGGAGTAGACCCCAAGTCTTTGGCTTGAGAACCCAGGTAGGTGATGGTACCATTGCCAGAGACCAGGAACACAGGCAGTGAGAGGTTTGTCAGGGATATATCAGTGCCAGTTGCAATATTAGAGATGGCGAACTCGAATGCTTCTAGATGACGGCCTGGGCTTGGAGCCCTCTGACTCTCTGGAAGTCCATAGGTCTTCACCATTCCATAAGAGCTGACCAGATTCAGAGAGGAGGTGATGGCTTGCTGAATCCTAGCTGAATGTTAATTTCTCGTTCTTTCTTTTTCCAACTCGTATTTAATCTGTAGCTGTACTGCTTAGTTTAGGTTCTGTCGCGGTGATAATGATCTTTCCTACGTTTACTGTTTATATTCTCAAAGTCTTTAGATCTTTGGAGGATCCTTTCTAACAACACTTTCTGTTTATTATTGTAGTAACTCAAAAGTTGAAATTTGTGGTTGAAATTTAGTTACTGCAGTCTTACGAAAACTAATAAAGACTGTGTTAATATTTTCTCATAGTGTTTTGTTTGAAGTGCTCTCAATTTCGTCATGCCCAACAGACTTGCTTCTCTCTGGGTTCTCAACAAATATTAACTGAATTTTCAAAATGAGGTTCATGGAAGAAAGAAATAAAAACATTATTTTGGAGTTAGCAATGTCAGGGATCATTTTATTACTTTTTCAAAATAATACCTTTTTATTATATAAATAAGGATGTTATTAATATGAAAATCTCAGAGGTATCTTCCAAACCTCTCCCAGTGCCACAAGTTTAAACACAGAGGCCAAAGCAAATTCTTTAGGATCCAGATACAAAGTTTATGCTGTTTTATATTTTAAATATGACGAGCACTGGACTTTGACCTTATTTCATTTCTAAAGGCATGAGGTTTAAACAGGCATCTCATTAGCCCTTCGTCTCATTGCCTGACCTGGGCTTTGCAGGACTTCCTTACTGGGCTGTGTTCAGATGAACAGGGCACTCCGGAGTAGTCATTGTTCGTCGGCTAGGGCTGCCGTAATCGGACACCACAGACTGGGTGGCCTCATCAACACACATTTCTTTTTTCTCAGTTCTGGAGGCCGTAAGTCCAAGATCAAGAGGCCAGCAGGGTTAGTTTCTCTTGAGGGCTCTCTTACTGGCTTGCAGAGGGCCACCTTCTCCCTGTCCTCACATGGCCTTTTCTCTCTGCGCTCTCAGATGGGAAAATATCTCTAGTGTCTCTCCTTCTTCTTATGAGGACACTGGTCCGGAGGGATTAGGGCCCCATCCTTGTGACCTCGTTTTTAAAACCACCTCCCGGAAGGCCCTGTCTCCAAATACAGTCACTTTCGGGGTTAGGACTTCCTCATAGGAGTTTTGGGGTCAAAATTCAGCCCATCACACAGAGAATAATGGAGGGAGAGGAAATTTCGAAGTGCTTTGGCATTTCGGGTTTTGTTCTACCTGGGAACTAAATGTTCAGGAAGTAAAACATAGTTTTTCCCTAAGAGGATAGAATAATTAATCATATTTTACATCTTATGGTATTTGACATGTAGGTGGTTGAAGTTGGGTGGGTTAACTGCCTGTAGCTAATTAACCTTGATTTTCTAAGCTGGACAAGGCTTTCTTTTCAGCGAATAAGCTGCCTAGTGTATGCACGTAAGTCCACAGGCACGTATGTGAGAGAGAGAGGGGGGCAGGTGGTGTGTGTGCCATTTATTTCGCTCTTGGTATGAAGCATGTTTCCCTGAAAGGAATGATTAACTGTAATCCATTACGAAAACCAATCCTGTAGAGCAGTGAGCTGTGAATTCATTGATTTAGGAGCTTTCTGTTTAGAGATTTGAATTTACCTAGAAGAGTTGCTTCTAGACAGTCCTGAGAAGTTTGGAAATGTGTTTTATTTTATTTGCTGTCCTCTAGTTATTTCGACAGGGCTGTGGAGGAGTGGAGACAGTTCCACTGTGACCTTAATGACCTCACCCAGTGGATAACGGAGGCTGAAGAGTTGCTGGCTGAGTCGTCCGCTCCAGACGGTGGCCTGGACTTAGAGAAAGCGCGGACACATCAGCAGGTGGGTGCTTTCCATCAGAGGCTGCGCATCCGCCGAAAAGGGGGTGTATTTTTTTCTTTAGTATGTGGCATTTAAGATATGTTTTGAAAATAGGGGATAAATATTTTAATTTTTCAGGCACATATAGACAATTTGTAATTTTTGTTCCAGTTCCAAAATTTGTAATTTTGTTTCCAGTCATAAAGGCTTAAGAAAAATTGTTATTTACATTTTCTCTCTTTTTAAAAAATATTTATTTTTTACATTTTATTGTTCAAGTACAGTTTTCTGCCCTTCCCCCACCCTTGGTTTTGTCCATGTATCCTTTATAGTTGTTCCCAAAAACCCTTTACCCTTTCCCCCTCATTATCCCCCCAATTGCCCCTCTGGTTATTTACATTTTTACATTAGGATTTTGATGAAATTTAAATTAAAAATAGTCTTCAGTGGCTATTATGAAAAAAACTTGATTTTACAAAATTTTGTATTTAGGATAACATTTGTAAAATTTTGTGCTCAAGACTATAGCAGAAAGGTATCAGCATACCTCGCCTCTGTTTTCTGTTTAAACAGTTAGGCATCTTATTTCCACTTTGTATTATTGATAATTATCATAAAAGTAAATTATTCTTGAGCTGTGTCAGGCCAGCTGCTCATATAAATCTAATTCAGTCTTGGAAAACATAACACAGTAGTGAAATCAGTTCTGCTGATAACAGTGGGTTTCTACAAATAATGGTGAAAGGCAAGCATTGTTAAAATATCTTCTCTTTTGTTAAATTTTTAAAATATATTTTATGTAGAAGGTTCATGAGGAGTTAAATGCTGTTATTTTTCTTATATATTTTAGTGCATTCTTCATATGTTTAAAGATATAGATGAATGCTTCAATTTTACTTTAAATTATTCTCTTTTAAATTTGTTGCCTAAGGATTTACAGACCAGTAAAGCAATGTCTCAAGAAAATGCACACTGATGCCCTGGCTGGTGTGGCTCAGTGGATTGAGTGCGGGCCTGTGAACCAAAGGGTAGCAGGTTTGATTCCCAGTCAGGGCACATGCCTGGGTTGAGGGCCAGGTCCCCAGTAGGGGGTTTGAGAGACACAACCACACATTGATGTTTCTCTCCCTCTCTTTCTCCCTACCTTCCCCTCTCTAAAAATAAATAAATGAAATCTTAAAAAAAAACAAGAAAAGAAAATGCACACTGAGGTTTATTTATATATGGTAGGACATAAGGACATATGGGTTTGTTTTCCTTTTTAAGAGATGCTTTCAAGCACATATTTAGAAGAAGATAAGCAATTTAATCAAACCTGATTGATGCTTATGCTTTAATGTTGTAAGCAGCTCTTATTTATTTAATGTTATTTATCTGTCCTGTTTCACTGTATGACATTCTTGAGAGTGCTTAGATTTCAAAATGGATTTTGTTTAGTGTGTTCACTGAAATGTAATGAAAGTGTTTTTAAATGGCTTTTTCATGAACATACAGTAGCCTCCCAGGACTTTGTTCCTTTAACGCTGAAATGGATGTCACATACTTGGGGGATCCACTGCATCAGAACATCTTGATGTAGCAGGAGACTTAATCTCGGGCCGTCCTCTGTTACAGGAACTCGAGGAGGGGCTCAGCAGCCACCAGCCCAGTTTGGCTGCACTCAACAGAACTGGGGACGGGATTGTCCAGAAACTCTCCCCCACAGATGGAGGCTTCTTAAAAGACAAGCTGGCAGGTTTAAACCAACGCTGGAGCGCCATCATTGCAGAAGTCAGGGATCGGCGGCCAAGGTGATTTTGCCTCCATAACTTAAGGGCACAGGGGTAGAGATGTTTTGGGCAGAGCCTTTTAAAGATACAATTGGATGGGTGCAAAGTTCTTTTATTGTCTGATATTACAATAGGAGCTTTACTGACATTCAAGACCTCCCCCGTCCATGTTGTTGTACATTTTAGAACACTTTCCCTTACTGTATTTTCAGGCTATCTGTACGGTCTCCCCTTTCTGCACAGACATTGTCCATGTAAAACATGCCTTGTTCTTTTTTACTTCTGGCTGCTTATTCTGCTATGGTGACCATGTGGCAGGAAGTGGAAGTGGCTGAAAGAACGCTGTGGACTTCAGTCTGAAGATCTGGTTCAGGGTCAGGTTTCTCCCTTGCTCATTCCCTGACTGGGCCTTAGGGTCTCTCTCCGTTGTAACCCCTTTCACTCGGTGGCCCCTAGTCAAACGGTGCGCTGTACCACATACCATGCAGTGCCTGGTAAATGATGCAGTTCCTCTTCTAGCTACTATATTGTACATATGGTGTATTGTTTGTTTTCATGTCAAATTATGTTGCAATGTCCCCGATTTTATTAGGGTGTCTCTGGTTGCAAACATGTTTACCAGTGAATATAATGCTCAACATTGTATATATTTTACATATTACAAAATTATTTGAAATTATTTTTTTTGAGATGGTCAGCATTTAATGGATGATTTCTACCTTGCCTAATACATTTCGTCTCATAAATGACCATTTTGGGGGTTAATGGTAGTTGTGGGTTAAAAAGTCCCAGATATATTTTTCTGTTAATTTTAAGTGTGTAGATGATGTACTATTTTAGCAATATGCTATTGTTTTGTTAAAGGCCCATCTAATACTGTTTTCCAGTCCAGTATAGACATACTTTGGAGACATTGGGGGTTTGGTTGCAGACCACCACAGTAAAGCAATTACCATATTAAAGTGAGCCACACATTTTTTTGTTTCCCAGTGCATATAAAAGTTATGTTTATACTATACTGCAGTCTATTAAATGTGCAATAGCACTTTGTCTAAAAAAACCAATTACATACCTTAATTAAAAAATACTTTATTGCTAAAAATTGCTAACCATCATCTGAGCCTTCCGTGAGTTGTAATCTTTTTGCTGGCTGAGGGTCTTATCTTCAATTTGTATGAAAATGCAATTCCTGTGGAAGAGTAAAGTAAAGCACAATAAAATGAGGTGTGCCTGTATTATAATATGTTATAAAATATTCAAGTATGACTCTTTGCCTTTGCTGCTTTTTATAAAGTAACATCATCTATTATTTTGCGTGAGTTTTGGTAAGAGGCAAATAACAGCTGGAGTGTTTGGGTTGGGAGTCGCCGTATGGCAGAGAGAGCGTTTGGCACCTTGCACCCATTGCCCTGTTTAAATAGTTACCACAGCTACCCTCTGTCGCAGCAGTCCCCAACCTCAGCACCAGGGACCGGTTCAATCACTGACCCACCTCTCTCCTCCTGCTGTGTGGCCCTGGTCCCAACAGGCCACAGTACTGGTACCAGTCTGTGGCCTTGGGGTTGGGGACCCCTGCTCTAGGGGACTGTTAGGCCCATTGCACGGCTTTGGGAACTGAGGCTCAGAAGGGTGAGGTTAAGTAACTTGTCCAAGGCCTTCCACAAAGTCAGTGATGGTGCTAACTTACAGTCTCAAATACTGTGCGTACAAACTTGGGAAGACCACTGAGCTCTCTGGCTAAGTCTTTCCTTTGTAAATGAGAACTGTGATACCTTCTCAGAGGAGTGTCGTGAGGACTAAAGAAAACAGTGTTTATAAAAGGCATATGCCCTGAATATTCATAGTACACTGTAAATATCTAGTTCTTATAACATGGAGTTAATAAAGGGTTGATTCTCCAAGCATGTTATTGCTGAATTTTGCCAGTGATTGATTGACTAATTTGATCCATATTTATTGAGCTTTGTGTTTAGCACTGGGGACACGAATATGACTAAGGAACTCAGAGACTAAGAAGAAGAAAATACTTCAAGGAAAAAATGCTATGCTTTGACTGAAGGACACATTGTGAGGAGGATACAGTGTTGTCATTGAGATGGAGTGATGGGCGGTGGCGTTTAGGCATCACAGCGGGAGGGATCCTGAAACTGGGTTTTGAAGCAGTTATAGCAATTTCCCATAAATACCCGCTAGGGAGGGCTTTCTAGGGGAAAGAAGAGCAGGTCTATGTGGGAGGAATGAACAGTGTGGCCAGGTGAGGGATCGGCCAGGGCTAGATGAAGAGGAAGGTCCAGGGACCAGGGCCAGGACTGGAAACTGAGTTCGCATAGCATCTTCTGTGCCGGGCTGATGAGTTTGCATGGAGAACCTTCTAGCTTGAAAATGATGTGTCTCCCAGGTCGTCTTAAGGAAAAGGATGTGCCTGTTGGCATGCTATTTATTATCCATAAATGCAGCAATTCCCCTAAAGATTTTCAAATCAGTCACTGCAGAGTGTAGTAATTATTGCTCCCAGAACTAATAAGGTGAAACAAATACCTATTTTCCTCATTTTTTTTGGAAGAGAGAAGAATGCATCTCTTCTCCAACATCTTCCATTTTCACTAAAATGATGTTTGTTTTCATAAATTCATGTTTAAATTCACTTCAGGTAGTCACTTGTCTTAAACTGGGGCCACCCTGGGACTTGAGGTCATATGTGCCCTGTCGTCACAGTCACAGACAGAGAGCACACGGTTCATTCTGTTTTGTACCGACAGCCTCTAGTTAAATAACTGCACGGTTCAACAGCTTACAGTGTTGCTCCTTCCTGAACAATTGTTATCTATTGTTTGAACGTGAATTTAAAGCTTGCTTTTATTCTTAGGGATAACATTTAAAATGTTAGCTAGTTTGCAGATGAAAATTTTGTGTGAGTGGAATATGTGTGATTGAGATAACTTGAAAATGTTATTTTTCCTTCATAGATACAGTTGCAAAACACTAAATTGGTCAGAGTACGAAACATAAAAAATTTAAATTCCAACTTTTGTTTTGGAAATACAGGTTTATTTATAATAGGATTTTAGGTGTTTCTAAAGTTGTCATTTTTGTTAAATACTCTTTGACACAGAGGGTAAATTACCTGTTTTGTTATTGTTAGTCTTAACAGTTAGTACTATTACTTGATTTTTGTCTTGTTCTTAATTTTGAAGCAGTGTTCTCTCCTGATGGATACTTACAAATGGAAACTTGTGCTTTTCATTAATTTTTTTAAATATTAAAATTCTTTCAAATAGTACTGATTCTCTGCTAAATATATAAATACTCACTTAGCATTTTATTATACATATTTTATCATTATGTTACATCTTTTTGTGATTAAAAAGATAAAGTCTTAGCCATAACAATGTTAATTTTTATTAGGACATGACACAATGTAATTCATTAAAAATTGCGTTCTATTTTTAAATCAGCAGCTAGTAGCAGCAGCTATAAAAATAAGATACCACCTCCAAGCTCTGAATAGCTTTCAAACCCTTTCTTAAAAATACATAATCTTGTTAGTCATATGAATTCTAATCATATTCTCATCTTCTGACATATGGTTTATACACTTATCCATGTTATTCTTATAACATTTAGAGGATCTGCTTAAGGCAATTCCTTTTTTATATTCATAGTGACTATTTTTTCTTATGTCATTTGAAACTTTTGCTTTATTTTCTACAATAGATACTTTTAATAACTTGGCTATATCAAACATAAGACTTATTTTAATGAGCCAACTAAATTTCAGTTGTCTTGTATTTTCAGATACTTGTAAAAATGTCCATTCTCAGAGTCTTACCCTGTTCTTATTCTTTCTTTCATGTGAATGAAGTAGAGTAATAGTTGCCACCTAATGTGAATAATATGTCATATGATGACATAGCCTTTCTATCTCCATGGAGTACTCAGAGAGAATTATGTGTTTTTTTCTTATAATTTTAGATCAAGACACTTTTTGTGTATTTTAAAAAGTCCATTATGTTGTACAGTAGTACCTAGCTTACCATTTTTTCTATTAAGTATCTATGTAATTTTCATAAGAGAAGATAATATTCTTCAGTTTTCATGTTTTTGAATTAAAGGAGGGAAGAATTCTTACATTATCAAACAATCATTGATATCGCAAAATATATACATTGACACATTTGAAATGTATATTAATAATTATCAGGAGTAATTTCTCTTGTGGTGTATTTAGTACAGATATTCAAAGTAAATATATGGTGTTCTGCTTAATTGGGTAATTTTTCTCAAAATATTTCAATAATATATTTTTTTAGGCTCAAAGGAGAAAGTAAGCAGATGATGGAATACAAAAAAAGACTAGATGAGATTACCTGTTGGTTAACGAAGGCTGAGGATGCTGTGCAAAAGAGGTCAACCTCCGACCCGGAAGAAAACCTGAGAGAACTAACAGTAAGTGGTTTGTCTCTGTACTTGCCAATGCTTTTTGATGCATGAGCATTTACACTAGAAATAGGATAAAATATTAGGTGAAGAACAGGGGAAGAAACTTTGTGCTTTGTGGTATACATGATACACCTTAAGGAGGAATTTTTTTCTTAAATTTTCTTTTAAAGAGCAGCTGTATTTTGTTCTTACAGAGGTAAGGCTACACTCACATGAAAATGATAAATCATGTGGTTCAGTATTTGACCTAAGGTTTTCAGGATATTTTAAACAGATTTCATCATTGTAGAATATAATGTTGCTATGAAGTAAAGTTTTTGCTTTCAGAAGACAGTTACTGATTACTATCTATAAGATTGACTTTTTATAGAAACAAGAAAATCTAAGTGACTTGAGAATAATTCACTGCAGGTTATGCTAGACTTAGTGTCATGGTTGCATTAATCAAAAAATTTTTTTTGTTCTACAACTAAGAAGGATTGTTTATAGTCATTTATATCATATATAAACATATAAAGATATTTATATATATATACATACACACTCAAATATCCATAAATTTAATACTTTTGTGTTAGGAATTAAAAGACTTTTGCTAAGCAATAAGCATCATGAATTCATATTTTTATTTTTAAAAATTGAGTGTTCATGTGGATAACAAAATGGGCATACATCAAAGTATGCCTAAAAGAATGCCCACCAATTTGGAAAGAGTTTTCATCTAAAGGAGTAAGATTGAGGCATTTTGGGAAAGAAACTATTAGTAATGATGAAAAAATGTTGGTAAGTTTTCACAATGTGACAATAAATATCTTACAAACTTGTTCCTATTTTAACAGGAAGTTTCAATAGTTTTCTTGGAACATCGCTTTCGTAAACAACATGGAGGCCGCCACAAAGGGTGGGCAGTACATTAGGGTAGGCACAGATGAGGTAGAGGGAGATGCGTAGAAGGCTTCTGCTGGTTGGTTCTTTTTGGTCTTTCACGAGAACAGACATCATTTCCATCACCTAAGAACAGGGGGTTACATTCCCAGCGTGGATGTGATTTAATACGACCCTGTGAAGGGATGGTGGGGGTGGGAGCACCTGTGCACCGGGGTACACACTTCAGGTGGGTGCTCACTCCCTTACCAGTTACAGTTTGGTAACAGAAGTTTAGGCTTCTTATAAATTTATTTTCTACCTAAGAAATTAAAAGTCCACATTTGTAAAATACTTACCGAAACTATGTTACTTTCTAATACCGTTCTTGAACTTTCTCTAGTATGAAAACGTTCTAATCACACCTCTCTGCTGTCACCTTTAGGACTTAAACCAGGAGATGGACCTACAAGCTGAAAAACTCAAATGGCTGAATAGAACTGAATTGGAAATGCTCTCAGATAAAAGCTTGAGTTTACATGAAAGAGAAAAGATTTCAGAAAACTTAAGAACTGTAAATTCGGCATGGAATAAGGTGGGCATTAAGAATTGCTTGACGCCTTTCTTATATTTATTAATTTTGTTGTAAAGAAATAGGATCACATAAATATTTTACTTTTAAGGATATTCAAATAGGGGCACATTTTAATAATGCTTACTAATGTTTATAATTATTTTTTGAATCTGTCATGGACAGAAACATATATTCTCAAAAAAATGCTTTTTATTGTACATATATTTTGGCCTATAGGATTTATATGTTACATTCCACATTAAATAACAAATATATATTAGAATAAGGCAATAAAATGCCAATAATTATATCCTGAGGATGAAGACATTATAATAATTTCCTGATGTTGCACTTAACTTTTTCATTTATAGGTATGTTTTTAATGATTTTATTCATTCATCATATATCTACTGGGTCCTGAGTGGAATGTAATGGCATGTGGCTACACATATGACAAAGATAAAGTCCTTTTTCTCATACCAATATTATCATTACTGTTGTTGTAGTTGAAGTAGTTAAAGGCAGATAAAGTAGCGGGTTTCTGTGTATTTGGGCCGGCACACCGTGTCGCAGAGCGTGAGCTCCGTGTGGCGCACTGAAAGTCTGCCCCTGGTTGGGACAGACCCCGTTTCCCTCATTTCCTCTGTGCTCCGTCCTCTAAGAGTGAGGCCGTTGCCATTGCTCTCGTCACTCAGGAGCTTTATTGATCTAGCGTCCCGGGTTGAGAATTGCTGTCTCGATGAGTCGCTGTTACTGATGGCTCCACATTTGTGTCTCTGGCGGAGACTGCTCTGTGTGCTCTGGACTCGCATACACATCTGTCTGCTCGGCAGCTCCCCTTGGATGTGGAATGGGCGTCTCAAAGCAGCATTTAAAACCGAGCTCCTGAGCTCCACCTCCCCCCTGTGCCTTAATATTCTTCTCCCACCTCAGCTACGGGTAATTATATCTTTGTTAGCATTTATACTGAAAGCCCTGGAGTCCATCTTTTGGTATGTGAATTATATCTCAATTTAAAAAAAAACTAAACCTTGGAATCACCATCATCAGCTTCTTCCAAATATATATCCATTTGATGCGTGGTTTGATGGGTGGCTAGGTAGAGGCATGATGAAGCACATACACCAAAATTTTGACAGTTGTACATGTTGAGTGGCGCATGGGTGTTCCCTGTACAATTCTTTCAATTTTTCTTAGGTTTAAAAAGTTTCATAAATTTGGCTGCTTCTCACTACCTCCTTTTCCACGAACTTGTTTCAAGCCACCGACATCCCTTTTCTTGATCACATCCAAGGCCTTCTCACGGGTCTTCTTGTTTCCTTCTTTGCCCTTTGACAACCTTTTCTCTGCACAGCAGCCAAAATATTTGTTGAAACATTGTTCAGATCAAGTAACTCCTCTGAGCAAAAGCCCACTGGTGGTTTTCCATCTCACTTGAGTAAAGGCTAACGTCCTTCCTGTGACCTACTAGGCCCCAAATGTTCCGGGTTCCTGCTGTCTCTCCGACTTTATCAGCTACTCTGTCACCCATACACTCTTTTCCGGACATGCTGGGCCAGTGTCACACATGCCAAGCCTAGGTTGTGCATACTCAGTCAGAGCACACATGTTTATTTAACTCAGAGGACATCTGTGGGTGTTGTGTAGGACAGGGCGTGGGGGACACTTCGTTGGGTAAAGCCAGTGCTTCCCTATCCCCTGAACTTCACATCCATTTTACTCTGTCTAGGTGGCTTATGAATGTGTGAGAACAGGTGATGCTGATTGTGCTGAGAATTTCAACAAACACAGTTTGGGAAATACTGCTCTGGGATATTACATTCACTCGTGCAGTCATTCAGTCACTGAATAGGTTTTGACTGGATTCTCTCTTTATACTGGGCACCGATTTAAGGACTAGGAATACAGCAAAGAGTATGCCATGCCTTCAGGCCCAAAGAGCTTATAGTGGTGAGACAGGTGGACAAGCAATTATGACATAGAGGGATCCATAGGAGTATAAAAGTAGAGCATGTACCTGGCTCTGGGGGTTAACCATGGCCATCATTTGTAAAGGATGAATACTCATTGGCCAGATGAAGAGTGGGGGGAAGGGTGTTGCACAGAGAAGCAGCCGCAGGTGAAGTTGTTGCTCACTAGAAGAGACAGAGTGAGCACAGTGCACTCGGGTTCTGGAAGTAGCTCAAAATGAAGTGAACAATGAGAGATGCTTGTATACGTCAGTTCCTTGAGGCCTCCCTGTGCATCACAAGGATTTTAAGCCCTGTCCTGAGAACAGTTCATCACCTTGAGAGCAGTGGGCAGCTATCAGTGGGTGTGGAGCAGGAGAAAATTACATTTTGAAAGCTCACTGTAGCTGAACTGTAGAGATGGATGGAGTTATCCTAGGGGCTGTGAAGCAACTCCTCGGAGCAAACCCACTCCCCAGACCAGGGTCACTGATCTGGAGAGACACATTCATCATCCCCTTTGTGAAGGGGATGTCAGGGAGACAGAGGATGACTTTGGATTTGGGCATGTTTGAATACCCAGTTGCCAGAGAGAGCCAGATCAAAGACATATTTTTGGGAGTTTTCTTCATCTTAAAACTCTGAATGGCAGATAAAATCATTAGCAACCAGGGTCTACAGAGAGAGGCCTGTAGAATGTTAGCACTTGACAGAGGGGTAGAAAAGAATGAACCAGTGAAGGATACTTCAAAGGTCAGGCAGGGAGGTGGGAGGATAGTCAGGAGCACAGAATAGTCACAGAACACAAGGGGCGGGGGAGTGTGGCAGCACGGAATGTTGCAAAGCGCCAGGGCAGCTCAGGACTGGATGGCGTCCTGGAGAGTAACGTTGGTGGAGCGGGGGCGTGCACGAGACTGCAGTGGACAGAAGGTGGAAACAGAAGCGCAGGCACTGAGTGGGAAGAGAAGTGGCAAAGCTCTCCTTTAGAGTAACACTTCCTCTTTCGAAAATACACTCGTCCTTATTTATATCGAACTCTTCTCTCTTTGTTGCTGTAGGTGTGCAGAGACATGCCCAGCGCCCTGAAGGAACACATCCCGGCGCCCTGCTCTGTTTCTCCGAGAGTTGCTGGTAGGATGCAGTTTATTCCTTAACAAGTTTTTGTAAGCATAGCAAAATATTCTGATGATGAACATCATTATGAATTAGAGAAAACATTACCCTTAGACACACAATCCAGTTGTGATTTGTTATTCTATTTTCAGTGTTTGAAAAGAAGGTCTTCTTTAAGCCCAGCACGTATCTGACTGCCCAGTGTGCGCAAGGCATGGTGGTAGATGAGACTTTCTGCCTTTCCTGGGACGAGAGTGGGGCCTGGGCCTCCAGACAGCCCACTGAAGGGAAGGGACGAGGCCAGATGGGGAAGCTGGGAACACACGGCTTTTCAGAAAATCAGCTATAACTGTTACACTAATGTGTTCTGGGGGGGGGGTGTAATTAGATGCAGATCATGACTGAGAACAAAGGTTTAGGTATCCTAAGAACCAGGTGGGAGCTGGGGATCGGAATGGTTCTTCATCCTAGGAGAGCTGCTTACTGACAAATGCCTAACTTAGACGTGGAGAAAAAGGCACGTTGTCACTGCCCCCGCCTCTCCTTGTTCCAGTGAGAGTGTAGGCCATGGTGCCGTAGCTGCTGCGCCTGCCTCTCCAGCTCCCCGATCCCCTGTGCCCTGCTCTCTCTCTGTGGACTCTTCTTGGCCCTTTTCTATATTAATTTTGAAATCAGAAATTCCAATGTGTGATTTTGTCAAATTATGTGTGAACCTCTTGGCCTTTTTAATTTGAATTGTCCTGAATTTACAGAGGGACTGTTTTCTTTTTAGAAAATTATTTAAGCTTCATCTAATATACTGGATGCTAACGTGGGTTCCAGATGGGTCCAACAATTAATTCAACTACTTTGTATAAAACTAAGGAAAAACAACCAGCCTTCCATCATGGAAAACAAAACAAGACAAACACAAACAGACAATGAAGAGAAAGCATACTTATCCAGTGTTTGAAGAAGACAAGAATTTCTAGCTTTAAAAGTTCTAGAAAAGCCGTCTCCCATGGCAGGTTTATGGCTTTGGTCACCCAAGTCTGATAATATCTGCATGCTAAAAAGAAAAGAAAAATACATGAAAAACCCTGAACTAGAAATTTTTCAGCAGTATGGCAAGGGTTCATCTTCCCTGTACCAATGAGCTCATGCAACGTGGTAAGGAAGCAGAAAAAGAACACAGTTAAGGAAGACAGTGGTGAGAGCCGAGCGTTTATCCCTTGAGATAGAACGTCATGGGTGTGGATGCGGGTCTTCTGGGCTCCACACACGGCTGCTGCGAGTCTGTTGGCAACAAGTGTTAAATCCATTAAAATTTTTAATAATTGCTGACCCAGTCATTTGACTTTGGCAAATCTCTAGCACTAAGGTGTTAGTCAGAAATGTGCAAAAAGTTGCCCCTTGCAAGTTCTGTTTTAAAGTAAAATGTAAGGAGCCATCTGAGGACACAGCTGTAGGAAAGTTAACTAACAGTGAATATATCCACAGATTGTTACACTGGTATTCACAATGATGTATATTAAGAATTACTAATGCTCATGTTATAAAGTTAAGTAAAAAAGAACAGAAAGCTCAGAATAAGTTAGCTTTACAATTAAAGTGAACATTTAACAAAATAAAATAACAGTGCTAATTTTCTCCCTGTCGATGTATTTTTTATTTTATTTTCTGTTGGTATCACTGTTCATTACTTCTGAGTCATTTCGGCCCTAGAATATTGTGAGACTTGGCTTGACAGCTACCAAAGACACACACACACACACTATAGGAAGTACCGTTGCCACCTCACTATGAGAAGATAAAAACTCTTACCATTTTTTTACTCAATCGAAGTTTTACATAATACACAGACACAGGTCACCCTTGCACCAGCCCATCAGAACATGCTGTTGGTTTAGTAATTAATGCTTTGCTGCGTCTTACATTTCAGCTCATCCTGGTGTCCAAAAGGTGGTGCTAGCATCCTCTGCCTCAGAGCTTCCTGTTCAGTCTCCTCGTGCTTCAGAAATTTCCATTCCTGCTGATCTGGACAAAACGATAACAGAACTAGCCGACTGGCTGGTATTGATCGACCAGATGCTGAAATCCAACATCGTTACTGTCGGAGATATAGAAGAGATCAATAAGACAGTTTCCAGGATGAAAGTAGGTGCAGAGTGTAAAGCCTTGTCATGAGAGCACGTGGGTAGACAAGATGTGTCTGGAGCTCCTTTGTTTATCCTAAACTCTGGGAAAGTGAGCTTTAAAAATTCTTTATATGTCAAACAGCCATCTCAGGCTAGCTCTGAAGAGTAGAGCTTTCCTCGCATTTATGCTGTTTGGTAAGATCACCTCTACCAACTTCAGTTGTAGGCTCAGTGTATATTTTAAAATCTAAAACTAATACTGTAAATCTAGCCCCGTCAGTATAAATGTAAACTAGCATTACATTTAATGCCTAACGTGATGTAGGATAATTTTCTGAAGCACCTTTTCAACTTACATTTCATAATGAGCTTATATGTTTAATTGCTAACGTTAGAAGTGAGAATCTTCTGACTATAATTATATGTATGTGTGTATAATATATATATGTATGTATATATATGTATATATAATGGCAATTGATAAAGTTCCTGATTCATGTTCAGTGTTTGTTAAGTTCTGGGCTCTGTGTGGTATAGAGATACTGAAAAGAATATACTCAATAGAAATTGGGAATGAGCCATAAAATAATAACAGCAATTGGTAACTTTTATTAAGTGCCTAATATGCGCTGGGCATTTTTCTAAGTAGTTTACATGTATTCTTTCACTTATTTCCTTCGCCATCTTTTGAGGTAGACGCCCAATTTATCCCAGACTGCAGATAGGTCCAAACGGCGATGGAGGCATGAGGGCGTACGACCGAACACGTCTGTCTGGCAGAGCAGAGTGCCTGGCACGGGGCAGGTGCCGGTGGCCTGTCAGGGGAGCTTGGATGAGGAAGGGAGTTGCTTCCACAGTGACAAAAGGCAGACAGTGTGGGATTTTTGCATCCAGAGACACATCAATGGCATTCCTGGTGGAAGGAGCAGAGTGACTAAAGACACGAGATCGGAGAGCAGGAGGGACACTGGGTCAACATTTGTGCAGTAAGGAAGCGTAGTGGGAAGTAAGATGGCAAAGAGGCAGCTCAAGTTCACTCTGAAGGGGCTTGGAGGCCATGCAAAACCCTCTGGACTTCCAGCCTGTAAGCAGTGGGCACTTTTTTTTAAAAATTGTGACTGGAGACTAATAGTAACAATGCTCTACTTCCATAGGAAGAATGGGAATAGTACAAGAGGTACTTAATACAAAGAAAAGAGCCTTTCCGGGCAGCTGAGATGATGCTGTTGCAGTTAGCAGCAATAAGGAACAGAAGAAATGAAACGTGGATGAGGGTGTGATTGATTCAGTTTCAGATACGTTGCGTGGAGAGGTTCTTTTGTCATTTAGAAGGAAGAGTCAGCCTTCACTGAACTCTAAGATTTGGGATTGGAAGTTGTGAATAAGCCATTTGGAAATAATAGATGACAATGGAGGAGTAATTGAAGTCTGCAAAATTAGTGAATTCATCAAGAAGAAGAGCTAAAAGATCAGAAAGAAATTCTCTAATTTTTGCCATACTGTTTGTACCTTTTGGAAATAGTGTTTATGGCTATTTATTAGTTCTGTACTTAAAATACGCTGTTTTTTCTGATATTAACTTTTCTCCCATATTCATCAGTACTAAGCGATAAACAATAGAGCAAGTTTTTTTGTTTAAAATGGATTAATTTGCAATGATTTCAATTAGCGATTCTCGAATACCTCCCCCATTCCTGTAGGTGACATTAGTTTGTCTTCATGTTTGATGTAGGATCAATATGCAAGGTATCATCTGCAGAAATCTCTGCTAAGTTTCTCAGAACATTGTTTAGTTTTTTAAAGAGACTTTTTTTCATTTAATCTCCTCAGACTTGATGTAGCTGAACTGAAGGAATTTTGTTTTTGTTTTTTTTGTGGAAACAAACCCACAGAGAGGTGAAGTGCCTTGCCTGGTGCCCTAGCTGACAAGTGGCAGTGAGGGGATTTGAACCTAGGACTTCTGACTCCAAATGCAGCCCTTTGCCGTGTCCAATATGCCTCACAGTCTCTTCTAGGAGAAGAACAGCAGCTTTGATGTCAGCACATGGGTTTTGCTTCTGTAGTATTCTTACCATATAGCCTATTGACCCATCTTAACAATCATTTCTTCTCAAACAGATCACAAAGGCTGACTTGGAACAGCGCCATCCTCAGCTTGATTATGTTTTTACACTGGCTCAGAATTTGAAAAATAAAGCTTCCAGTTCAGACGTGAGAACAGCAATCACAGAAAAATGTAAGTTTAAAAAAAAATTCTCTCATCATTCACTTATACTGAAAATGCTTACAAACATTTCAAAGATTATTCAATCAGAAATTAATATTATTTAATATTTGATACTCTTTACTAATAAATATAGCTCTCCCTTGTGTTTTTGTTTCTTGTGAACATTGTCACAATTCTCTTACGAATTCCTTAAAGAATTAATATTGTTACTTTTAAGTGTTTACTGATTCATTGCATTATTTGCTTTTAAGTTAGTATTTCTTTTGAAGGAACTAAGAAAACAAATTAGAGAAACCCATAGGAATGAAAATCCATTCTTCCATTATAATTCATTAACTAGAACCAGATCTTATCATGTCATTTAACTCTTCTCAAATTCATTCCAAAAATATTTATTGAGCAACTACTGTGTACCTCTGTGCCTGGCAGTAACTTGGGAATACTTTAGCTAAAAAACAAACTAAAACAAAACAACTAACAAACAAACAAAACCACCACAGCCATGAGTTTTGCTTCCTGTTTACTTTCTGCCTTTAAATTTCATATAAAACAAAGTCTAAATCCCCAAGAATGGATACTTACAAGCAATCTGATAATTAATAAAAGGAGGGGAAAAGAAGTAAAATGGCTCATTCAGAAAAAAACAGACCAACATTGTAAAACACTGAAAATTCTCTGCTGCCTCATCTGTTCCAATAACCTCGTTGTTGCCACATTTATTTTGAAACTGAAGCACACCTTGAGGACTTGAAGGGACAGTCACAGTCTACTTTTATCATCCCCTCTCCTACTACAACAGCCCTCAGCTCCATCCGTCACTGTTCCATTCCCTACATACCCTTTAAAACATCCGACATTTCTTATTCTCCTACTTTTATTTGCATTAGTTCTTTCTCCTGAACCCTTTTCCCCAGGTAAAAATGTATTCAGCTAATAAAACGCCGCCCCCTTTGGAAAGCCTTTCCCACTGTCTCTGGTCCCTGGTGTTTTCTATCCTCAGCTCCTGCTGTGATCTTTCCCCCATGACTTCACTGTGGATTTCCTCTCCCCGCCACAGATGGTGACTATGCACGTTTGCCAGGGCCTCCCACGGTGCCCAATACAAATGATTTTTTATGGACTTAAGTTGTGGCAGAATATAAACTGGAATGTATTTTGTCACCTTGTTTAATATTTCTCAAGGGGAGAGATTCGATGATTTCTCCTATAAAAAGTGTGTTTTGATTTCAAAATAAATGTGGCAGCAAGGGCTGTGATAAGACGTGAGTTAGCAAAGAACTTTTAGTGTCTTTCAATGTTGGTTTATTTTTGCTGATTCAGCCCTTTTCCTTCTTTCTCCTTCCTTTTATTATTAATCGATGGGCAGTTTGTGTCTGTTATGGAACTCCAGAGGACCCCATGTCCCATCGTGTGGGGGGGCAGCTTCTCTGTTCCAGTGACACCAAACTCTATCCAAAACCATTTCTGTTTTGCTTTTTCTACCGTCTTACTTTTCCCCCCACCACCTCTGTATTTGTCCAAAGTTTCTTTTAAGGTTTTTTATAAGACTTTTATTCTCCCAAATATCTTCCCTTTCCAATTTAATTCCCTCTCTGTGGTTGCTCTCCGTTTTCTTGTGTAGAGGCTACGTAGTCTTTGTCACTATTTATTATATAAAAATCATTCTCAGCTGGCGTGTACTAGCCATAGTAACTTGCTTTTAGTTCTTATTCACAATTAACAGGATGATTTGCTTATTTTTATGGCAAATCTGTGGTATTTGCTGTTGCTTGATGTTGTTAGCTTTGTTTGTTCAGTATTTAAGGATTCTGTTCGTAGCAGATTTGGTGTAAGCACTCCATGTACCGCTGCAGCTGACAGGTAGAACATCACAATGGATTTGTCCTGTCCTTAAGTTAAAATCTTAGCAATTTATCTAAACTTTTATCCAGACAGTGTAAAATAAATTACCTCATTGAACAATTTTTAAGAATTATTACATGCAAGTAAAACTGTTAGCTTTCTGAACAATCTCAAGTTGATAGCTGTAATGGTTTACTATAACCTTGTATTATCCCAAAAATTTTGCCAAAAGAAATGTTATTTTGCAGTTAAGTTCTTCTTGGCCTGGTACTTAATCACAGTCCTTCAGTCTGTCTGACATTCAAAATATCTTTTAGAAGTTTATTTTTAACTTTATATCTATTTGTTATCAATGGGTTGTTGAAGATACTCAAAGCTCTTGCTTACTGACTTCAGTTCAAGGTCATGAACTGCCTTTGAATTAATTAAATGGAAGTTTGTTTCCTTACATCTTTCTTATCTTAATTTCATTTTAAAAATGTGAAGGAGAAAGGAGGACAGGGAGGAGAGGGAAGAAGGGGAAGAGAGGAAGAGACAGAGAATGTCCCCTGAATGGCCTCAGAGATCTTGAGAAGGAAGAACAAAGTAGGAGGGATCACAGTGCCTGACATCAAACTACACTACCAGGCCACGGTAATCAAAACAGCCTGGTACTGGCATAAGAACAGACACATAGACCAATGGAACAGAATGGAGAGCCCAGAAATAAACCCAAGTCTCTGTGGTCAATTAATATTTCACCAAGGGGCCATGAGCATATAATGGAGTAAAAATAGTTTCTTCGATAAAAGGTGTTGGGAGAGCTGGACAGCTACATGTAAAAAAATGAAACTAGACCACCAACTTAACCATACACCAGAATAAACTCAAAATGGATAAAAGACTTAAATATAAGTTGTGACACTGTAAAAATCCTAGGGGAAAATATAGCCAGTAAAATTTCAGATATCCCATGTAGCAATATTTTCACCGATATATCTCCTAGGGCAAGGGAAATAAAGGAAAAAAAAATAAACAAATGGGACTACATCAAACTGAAAATCTTCTGTACAACTAAGTAAACCATCATTAAAATGAAAAGGGCACCTCCTGTTATGGCAGAACATATTTACCAATGATACTTCAGACAAGGGTTTGAGCTCCAAAATATATAAAGACCTCATATGACTCAACACTAGGAAGACAAACAATCCACTTAAAAAATGGGCAGAGGCCCTGAACAGACACTTCTCCAAGGAGGACATACAGAGGGCTCAGAGGTGTATGAAAGCATGCTCAGCATCACTAGCCATCAGAGATGCAAATTAAAAACAGTGTGATATCCCCTCATGCCTGTCAGAAGGGCCAAACTTAAAACAGAACTGCCTTTTGATCTAGTGATTCTGCTGCTGGGATTATACCCTAAGAATCCTGAGTCACCAATTCAAAAGAACCTATGCACCCCAATGTTCATAGCAGCGCAATTTACAATAGCCAAGTGCTGGCAACAGCCTAATTGCCCATCAGAAAATGAGTGAATCAAAAACCTGTGGTACATTTACACAATGGAATACTATGCAGCAGAAAGAAAGAAGGAGCTCCTACCTTTTATGGCAACATGGGTAGAACTGGAGAGCATTATGCTAAGTGAAATAAGCCAGGTTGTGAAGGACAAATACATTTGATCTCACCTATAAGAGGCATGTAATGAACAAAATAAACTAATGAACACAATAGAAGCATAGGCATGGGAACATGGAGCAACTGACAGTGACCAGAGGGGAGATGAGAGGGGGATAATGGAAAGAAGCCAAAATGACCAATCAAAGAACATGTATGCATGACCCATGGATGTGGACAGCAGCATGGGAATTGACTGTTAGGAGCAGGGGGTGGGATGGGAGGAAGACGGTGAAGGGGGAAGAATTAGGACAACTGTAATAAAATAATAAAAAATTTAAAAAGAGAGAGAATGAAAGAAGGAGAAATAGACACAATAAAAAAGCAGAAAAGAGCCAATATATTTTTTTTCATGATAAAAAGCTGCTGGGTTTGTAGAACTTGAATCTACTTGCTTTTAGTGTTTCTCTTGAACTTCAACACAGACAAATACTTCCTTTTAGAGAGGTTTAATGCTGTAGTAAAAGAGGTGAGTAAGTTTTCCTTCAAAACCAAGGCTACCTGAGCACATCTCCCTGGAGATGGTGAGTGGCTGTGTCTGAAATTCCCACAAAGTGCTGTTACATCTACCTTCCTCACACCAGGTCCTGTACATATAAAACATGGTAGGAAACTATTTTCCTTATAACGTTTTACTTTACCAGTTTATAATAGCAGATACTTTAATTGTGAGGTATTTTAGTGCTCTTAAAATAGAGTTTAATCTGAGAATTTTCCCTCAAGAATGGTTTCAGGAATATATCAGTTGTATATTGCGACATATTGAAGTTTCTTTAACAAATGTGTGTGTCAACTTTCCTCCTTTGTCTTTCCTATAGATAGCCTTGTTTGTCCTGAATTTGGTATCAGGTATTTTTTTCCCTTTCCCGATAGTCACTTTCTGGATTTCTGTTTTATCGTGCTTCCTCCAGTGGAGAAGGTCAAGAACCAGTGGGACAGCACTCAGCACGGCGTTGAGCTGCGGCAGCAGCAGCTGGAGGACATGGTGATTGACAGTCTTCAGTGGGACGACCACAGGGAAGAGACCGAGGAACTTATGAGAAAATACGAGGCTCGCCTCTATATTCTTCAACAAGCCCGAAGGGATCCGCTTATCAAACAAATCTCTGATAACCAAGTAAGGCTCCTTAGATATTTTTTGGCAGTATGGATTTGTCAGATGTAATTTTTGTTCTCTCTGCTGTAATTTTTAGGAGTCTCATGATGAGGTTTTCCCAAGTTCTTAGAGTGCACATTGAAACTTATATAAGGAACTTGACTGGGAAGGATTCGGAACATTTTCTGGAGGCACAACAAATAGAAATGCACACATATCTTAGATTCATGGCTCACTGACTCCTTGCAGACGGAACACACCCACACACCAGCATCCAGAAAGAGAACATTTCAGGGTCGCAGGAACCCTTCCTTTGTCCCCTGCATGTCTACCCTGAAGGTTATTTGTGCTTATAAAGTTTCTTGAGACTTTCATCTGAGAACTACTGCCCGGGACCGATCAGATAAGTTTCATTTCTATTAATACCTTTATAACCAAACTGTTTCAACAGTATCCGAGCAGGTGCCTTTTGTGATCAGTTTGGTTATAGAGTTGATGGTATTGAACTCGAAATAGAGGTTACGGCTGTTAGGTTATATTTTGGTGTAACGTCTGCTCGTCCTTCAGAGAGCCTGAGATGCAAGTGTGGATTTGTGAAGAGTGTGGCACCGAATATGTGGGGATCAAAAGCTAAAACGTGAAAGTATGCTTCCATTCTTCACACAGAATTCCAAGGTTACAGACTGTGCATGGTTATAATTTAAAAAGCAAGTGACCAGGTGTTGTGATTTCCCGGATTAGTCTCTGTGTTTATTGATTACCTGCTGATTGTTTTCACCAAATGAAGCAAAAGTAATATTAGCCAAACCCCCAACACTTCACTAAAGGAATACAATTAAAAGCGATGTCAGTGCTTTGGCCATCATATTCAGAATATTCTTTTCTCATCAGCACAAATGGTTATTTTCTTCTGAAATTTTAGGGTAGATTTTTCTGTCAATGGCTACAAAAAAGCACTAACGGAACTTCATTTGTCATTTAGATTTTATGGGGAGCGTCTCGATCCAGGGACTCTCAGAGGTTAAAAATGTGTATGGAGGAGCCAGTGCCAATGGACATACTCAGCCTCAGTTTAGCTATTCAAGCAACTCTCAGTGAACCTTGCTTGTCCGCTTCATCCTCTCAAGCAGTTAACTTTGTAAACATACACAGTGATCGAGGGGCAAGAGACAGAAGACTTCCATATGGTTGGGCCTTTCCATTTCTCTAAGCATAGGAGGGTTCTCCAGTAACTTCATTCCTATACAATGCATGTTCCCATAAGGATCAGATGTATAGCAGAAGGAATGAAAAGAGACAAATGTATTGAACAAATTAAATATCTAAAATGGGGAAAGATAGCGTCATCTGCTATGTACCTGATCACTTTCTTAGACATTTTTCTTTTCACTTCAGTAATTATTTTGGTTTAAACTTGCATGCAAGAGTTGGTCCGGTACTTTGCTTTTTTCCTTTGGTATGTGTCTAACACATGTTAAGACCTACTGGGAGGACCAGCGTTTCGGTAATACTAGTTCCTGAGCCACCAAGTCTAACAATGACACCTGAAATTACCCCTTAGATATTGCTTCAAGAACTCAGTCCTGGCGATGGTATCGTGATGGCGTTCGATAACGTCCTGCAGAAGCTGCTGGAAGAATATGGTAGTGATGACACGAGGAACGTGAAAGAAACCACCGAGTACTTAAAAACATCGTGGGTCAACCTGAAACAAAGGTGAGCGCTAACGCCCTGGCAGGGCAGTGGTGTTGTCCAGTCGAGAATTTGGTTGCTTTGGTTTTCTCATAGAAACTTACCAAAATATGCAACTACTGGAAGTACATTTTATTATGTTTTTTTTCTATTTTTACATGCAGAATGTATATATAATGTCTACTTGAAACTCTGCAATGGAGATTTTCCTTGAATAAGTCTGAACCTTGCCAATGATTATTTAAGTGTCCTGATTTTTGGGTGTCCTCTCGGTGTGACCTCGAGTATGTCTTGTAGTACTGTGATGGTACGGAACACAGGTTCTCACAGCTGCCTTAGGGTGATAGTATCCCCAGTGGTAATTAAAACAGTGTGCTGTTTGGCTGGATCTTCTTCACTAGACTCCTGGTATATGCGATGTGCATTTAGGGCTTAACTAATTTATTTTTTTTCCTTTCCATTACCATGTCTCATCTGTATATTTGGAACAGTCTAAAATAGCATATGGGTTTATAAGAGAGATTTTTCTGTCACTTGAACACCTAGGATTTGAGGACCTATAAAGAGTGGTTAGCATCTCTTTCAGATGGCATATTTATAGTCAGCATCAGGAAAATTGCCTTTACCTCCTGCATAGTGCGGGGTGGTGGTGTCTGTGTCTAAGAAAATTACGGTTTCACATGCATCTTTATATATTCAAATGCAAGTGCTTGAAAGCTATGAAAGATATCAAAACACATTTTTTCAGTGAATAAAGTGGATACTATTAGAACACTATAGGATATATGTCACTGGTAATAAAGTATGGCCAAGCATTTAATAACAGTATGACATGGAGGTTTTATACATTTTTGGAAGACTGTTTCTAGTTAGAATTTCTAAAGTGGATATTTGGAAAACCCAAAAGAAATTATGAGGGCAGTATATGAGCCCTCTAGGGTTCTGGAGGAAGTAGAACTGGGGTAGCAAGTACAGAACTTCATAATTGGTTAAAGCAGAATGTAGCTGGAACACTGATCTTTGTAGCATTCTATACAACAGTCCTTTTGTCATAACAGGCCATTTGGGTATAGTAAGGATCCCCAAACTAAGGCAGGGAAGAAGGTGAATTAAAAACAACTTTAAGGTGCAAACTTGCACTTATGAGATCAGTAAATTCTGAGGCTTCTGGGGCTGTAAGGTGCATCATGGGGACCGTAGCTAAAAGAACTGCATTGTGTATTTGAAAGTTGCTGAGAGGGTAGATCTTATAAGTTCTCATCACAAGAAAAAATTCCGTTAACTGTGGGGATGGACATTAACCAGACTTACTGTGCTAATCATTTTGCAGTCTATACATATATCAAATTATTATATTGTATTCCTAAAACTAGTACAAAATTGTATGTCATTTATACCTCAGTTTAAAAAACAACAACTAACACTCAGAGAAGTGGTTGTTAACCATACTTTATAGTTTCTCAAAATTTCACGTATAAGTTGTGACTTTATTTTTGTTGTAAACAATACCTGAAAAATCGATCATGTAGAGATGTGTGGCCTGCTTCATTTAGCACCCTCAATTCTTTTTTTGCTTTTGCTTTGTAAATATTTGAAGACAGACTACAGCAGTAGTTAGGTTAGATGGAAGAGGCAATTAAAAATGAATTATATACCAAGGGGATCTTTCATTTATCACAGCTAATGACAGCCACACTATTCCCATTGTATGGTGGGTACAAGGAGTTGTCCTTATTCGTGTTTGGTTCTTCATTTTTGGGGGAAATGATTGAACATATTAACATCTGGACGTGATTTAGGTGTACTGTTCTCCATAAAGCAGGAGAAACACAGCGAAAATGCGGCTCCCAGGGTCCCCACCTGAGGGACAGCTGGGGTTTTTATATGTTGGGAGGATTTTCTCTTTAAACACAGTGATGTTTACAATTTTTAACTGTTTCAATTACAGATATTTCTAAAATACACAGATCATTCTTTGCCTTCTTAAACGAAGTGTTTGAATTTATATTTAACCTTTTTTTTTGAGTTCTTGGCCGAATTGTTGTGAAGATAGAGTTAAGGTACTCTAAGAGGTGTATTTAACATTACAGTTCATTTAAATCAGTATCTCTCAACCCCTTATTATAATAACAACCCCCTAAGAAGCCTTTTTAGGTACCTGTCTTTGTGAAATTTTCATACCATGGGTATGCTGTGTATCTGTTTCTCTACTTTCTAGTTGTGCTTTATACATAAACAGAGTAAACGTTTTCCCACCCTCTCCTTCACCTTGTCCTGCCAAAGAACACCTTATCACCTGTTAAGAATGCATGGTGTAATCTAATGCTCTCGGGCTTGCAGAAGTTTAAAGAACATGTTCAAAGTCACCCAGCATCGCTAAGATGACATTTTTCTGTACTAAATTGTGGTCGTGTTCTGGGTTCTGAAGAATTGACAGTGAATGTATCCAGGCAGCCTGTGAGATGCTGTGCTGTATTTTTAGTGTGTGAAAGTATCGAGTGCCTTCTCGTGGTCAGGCACTGTGCAAAACCCCTCACAGGCATTATTTGACTGACTCCTCACAATAACACTAGGGGACAGGCCGATTTGTGATTAAAACCACGTCGGCGAATAAACTGCGGCAGAGAGATGTTACGGAGTACCTGAGGTCACCCAGCTCGTGTGGGCAGAGCTGGGATTGGAGCCCAAACCTTTCTGTCTTTGCAGTGAGGAGGCTCTTACCTTCCTGACAATTAGTTTTATTTCTTCTTCTTTGTTATCAGAACATCAGCTGTTGCTGGTGACTGTTCCATGTACTCACCTCATGGGTCTGTCTGTGATTCTACTTACTGGTTGTTAATCTGTGTTGAGTTTAGAAGCCAGATCCGATTAAAGATTCGGGGCCTCAGTTATGAATCATGCCACACTCTCCAGTGTGTGGCCATTGTGCCCTCTCTAATGGCTGCCTAGAGGCCTTGTCCCGTGGCTCACCTTTGATTTCCCAGCTGTATTCTGAATATACATCATTGGCAGCCAAGTGCTGGAGGGGTGAAGGCTTATTAAACTTGCCAATGCAATATTGTTATCGTGGGATAATGTGTGAAGTTTAATATCAGCTTTCAAAGGAAATGTTTCCTGTGAATTGCAATTGGCCTAAGTAATTTGGCCATTCACAGTAACAGGTCCACAATCCCTTATCTGCAGCGCCAAAATCCAATATGCTGAGATATCAGAAAGCTTTGCCTTGACATGTGGCTATTTATTATAGCCTTTACTTATCCTGCTTCGTGTGAATAGCCTTGTTCCTAAGTGCAGAAATATTAATGTGTTTGCTGCTTTAGCTCCTACTTGGGGGTGATATGTCATATAGATACATTCATAACAGTTTTCTAATGTACAAAAAATTTCAAATTCTGAAACATAGCTGGCTCCTGATATTTTAGATTCTGTATACAACAGGTCTGTCTCTAACATTTTAAACTAATTGATGTACCATTTTAACCTGTGGTATTTTTCCTTTTATATCTCTATTTTAAATTTTATTTATTTATTTTTTTAGAGAGAGGAGAAAGAGAGGGAGAGAAACATCAATGTGTGGTTGCCCCTCGTGTGCCCCACACTGGGGATCTGGCCTGCAACCCAGGCATGGGCCCTGACTGGGAATCAAACCAGCGACCCTTTGGTTCACAGGTTGGCACTCAATCCACTGAGCTACACCAGCCAGGGCTCTTTTATATCTCTTAATGCCAATTAGCAACTTTTTTTAGTACAAATTGAGAAAGCAATCGTCGAAATGTGTTCATGGTAACTTTTGGAGTGTAGATGCCTGATTTGGGCCTGAAATGCCATTTTAACCCTGGAGTGCCCTTGTGTATGTGCATGTGTGTGTGTCTGTAAATGTGTACAGATAGAGGTATATGCATGTATACACACGTGCTTGTATATAAACATCTATACACACAGTTATTTGTGCTAAAATATTGTAAATGAAGTGAGATAATATAACTTTATGTTTTAAAGGCTAGCCTAGAGATCATTCATTACTATGTATTTTCTCTTTGCCCTCCCCCCCCAGAAGCCATATTTCTGCCTTGCCTCTTTTAACGCAGCCCTCGGTTTGTGTAGGCGGGACCGAAAGCACACCGGCCTTGGTGCCTGGTGATCCTTCTTTAAAATCCCAACATACTCACTTCCCGTCTTTGTGACTTACCACCCTTGACCACCTTGTTTCAAGTCATGGAATCTCACTTTCCTTGGCTCTAAAGTGGAGAAAATATCTAAGTGTAAGGTTATCATGAGGATCAAAAATTATGTGTAAAAGTTTCTGGTACATGTTGTGTGCTCAACCAAAGATTAGCCGAATTTATCACCATGTGCTCTGTCATGTGATGTCTTCCTTAGAAACCCACTGCCCTGCCCTCTGCTTTGTAGTACTAGTGAAATTAGCAGAAGGTTGAGTCACTCTGTCATTTGTCTGTGGTCATTTTGAATAGTCTCTATGCAGGTTAATCATAAAAGGGCTGACTATCTGATTTACTGAATACAGTGTATGTACTTTAAATATTTATTACTAGATGGCACTGTTAGACTATGTGATTTTCTCAGGTAGTGTCTTAGTCTGTTCTGGCTGCTGTAACAAAACCACAGACTGCGGGGCCTATGTACAAGAGTATTTACTTCTCCCAGTCCCGGAGCCCAGAAGTACAGGACCAGGGTTCCAGCGAGGTCAGGTGAGGATCCTCCTCTGGGTCACAGACTTCTTGTTTTAGCATCACATGCCAGAAGGGGTAAGGGAACTCTCTCAGACCTCTTTTATAAGGGCTTTTATCTCATTCATGAGGACTCTGCCCTTATGACCTAATCACCCCCGAAGGCTGAGTTCCATCACATTGAATATTAAGATTATAAAATATGATTTGGGGGAAAACAGACACATTTGGACCATAGCATTTAGTAAAATCATCACGGGAGCTGAATTGACATTGTATTTAAGTGTTTTCTGCCTAAGCAGAAGTCTAACCATCCTGGAAAGAAAGGGTAGTCTTACAAATGCAATTATTTCATGTGAGAGCCACAAACAGACTAATCGAGTAAAGAAACTTTATTTTCATCTTTTGCAATGACACTTTCTAATTAATGTTCATTACCTTATTAATAATGGCCAGCTGGACATGTGGGGTGTACGTGGTTCACAGGGGCTCCCGTAGAGACTGAGTTTGTGAAGCCCTTGACTATTTTGAAAACAGATTGCATTCCCAAAATTTGAATTTACTTTTGGATGCTTTTCCAATTATTTTTGTTGTATATTTTGAAACTTCCATTATTTCTGTCATTACTTTTTCAGTGGTAGTTGTTTATTGTCCCTAAAGAGTAATAAAAATGAAGCATTATTCTTTAGCATTTATTCATTGTATATTTGGTCAATGCCTTTTAACAATGATCAGTAGAAGACATTTATATTGAGATTGTGTCCTATGGCCTGACATCAGCCAGGCTCAGTCTTTGTGTTCTTACAGTGAATGCTGTAGAAACTGTCACTCCCTAACCGATGGGTTTAGGTGAAAAGTGCCAGGAGCCTTACCCTTCCAACCTGGACACCAGTATGAGGTTCAGAGATCTGGGCCAGTCAACTGGATTTATCCTCTCAGAAGCTCCCTTATTTCCCTGAAAGTAACCTCCATATTCAACCTGTTTCCTTTCCTTTCTTTGCTAGCATTTCATTTTTACTTTTTCCTTCTGAGCTAGGAAAGAAACTGACAAAGAAGAAAGTGTAAAAATGATAATCTTCTGTATTTTCCTCTTCTGTAACATTGTTTTAACATATCAGTCATTATTTTATTGCCTTAAAAAACTACATCTTTGTAGTAATGCCTAAAAATGCTAATGTTTTTATTTTATAAATATTAAGCTCAGGTATTCAGATATTTTCTGAGTACATGTAATTCCACAGTAAGCAAACTAAAGGACCAGTGTCTGTAGTCTTTGCTTTCATTTGTTCATTTTTTCATTAATTAGTTAATTAAATGTGTATTTATTTAGCCTCCTCTATTTGTCAAGCTCTGAAGGTTCAACCATCAACAATGCCCTGTGTGTACCCCCAGGAAGCTTACCTTTCACAGGCAAAGGCAGGTTGTAAATAAGAAAATATTATATAATCATAGGTGGTTATTTTGCAGGAAAGGAAAATTAGGGAGGTACTACATAAGAGAGGGACTCACTTAACGGGTAAGTTTAGAAAGCATAATTTAGAAAGCATTTGAGCTGATTCAAGTTAAAAAGGTGAAAGATGTATATGATCTGAAGGGAAACCAGAGTATGAGCTGATTCAAGTTAAGAGGAACCATCTGCAGAAATCTAGACTGAATGGCAAATGTAAAGTCATGAGGCAGGACAGAGCATAGAATGTGTTGAAGTTCAATGAATATGGGAGTTTGAGATGTAGTAGAAGAGGGAAGCAAAGGCCTGATCATACTGAACTTTACACTACGTGGGAACGAGTTTGGATATTCTGAGTACAACGGAAAGCTATTGGAATTCTTAAGCAAGGGATTGTTTAGTTTATAAATTATAAACTAATTTATAATACTAAATTTAACCTCTCTGAATCTTATGTGGAGAACAGATTGTAAGGGCATAAGAGAATAACTTATTCTCTAAGTTAGGAGAGATATGTTCTGTATTTGTCTCTCTTGAACGTAGTTCAGGCGTGAGATGGCGGTACCTGGGATATTGTGTGCCAGCAATGGTGCAGAGAAGAAGGTGGCTTTGATGGAGGCAGAAGAGATGTTCAGATGGACTAGATATGTGATGTGAGGGTGCAGAAACAATCAAAGATGGTACTTTGAAGAAGGATCAGTGGTGGTACCATTCACTAGGAAAGGCTGTAGGAGTTGAGGGCAAAGAAAAGTCAAGAATTGGAGTTTGAGCCCTGGTCAGTGTGGCTCAGTTGGTTGGAATGCCATCTTGTACACAAAAAGGTTTAGGGTTCGAATCCCTGTCAGGGCACTTACCTGGATTGTGGGTTTGATGCCTGGTTGGGGACATGTACAGGGGGAAGCTGATTGATGTTTCTCTCTCACATCAATGATTCTCTCTCTAAAATCAACAAACATATTTAGAAAGAAAGAATTGGATTTTGAAATGTTTCTTTGAGATGGCTATTAGGTATCTAAGTGTATGGGTCACATAGGTAATTGGTTGTATGAATCTGGAACTCAAATATCTGGGCCCAAATATGAATTAGGGAGTACTTAGCACTTTCATTGGACATTAAGTCTGGGGGACTGGATGAGATTGCTGGGAAAGGAGTAAAGATAGAGAAGAGAGGAGGACACTTGACTGAGGCCGCAGACCCTAAGATTTAGTGATGGAACAAAAAAGGAGTTGACAAAAGGACTGAGATGAAGCTTCCAATGAAGTTGAAAGAGAATCTAGGCTGTGTAGTGTTCAAAAGTGGAGGGAAAAGAATATGTCTAAGAGGTATCGGTGAGAGGAGAGAATACTGAAGAGGGAATGATCCACTGTGTTGAATGAGGCTGAGAAATCAGAACGGATGACATGGCACGTCCTTGGAATTCCACCACTTGCAGATCACTGGTGATTTTGAGAGGAGCAGTTTCAAGGGAGTGATGGGACTAGAAGCTGGAGAGTGAGATGAAGGTGGAGACGATCTGTGGAAGGAAACCAGACATGTTTGTTGTGAAGGGGGACAGAGAGATTGGGTAATACCTGGAGGGTTTTTTTTCCCCAGAGGGTGACTGTTTTTTCTTTAAATGGGACATGGCGAAGCATGTTTTTATGCTCACAGGGATGATCCGATTGAGGAGAGACTGATGATTCAAGACAGAGGGGACAACATAAGAGCACAGAAAGTAGACAGGAAGGCAGGATCTGGAGAACTGAGTTTGGTAAGAGCTGGGATGCATTTTCCACTGCGACAGGAAGGACAATGAGAAGCTGAGTACAGACGCTTGTGGATTGGTACCTCAGTGGTGGAAGATGAAAGACTGTCTGTACAATGACTTCTGCTTTCTTTATGATCTTTGGGCCATGCTGCCAGTGAGGTTGGAGGTGGGACCGAGAGATCTGGAGAAAGAGCATCAGATGTAAAATCAGAATCCTGGTGGGTGGGACAGAGCACTTCTACGGGTACTTTCCCGTGTGGCTGGACAGGAGGGACGGGTGCCTACGTGTGGTTTACAATAGTAAACATACTGGGAAGATAGACCTTGGTAGTGTTCTTCAGCAATGCCCGTCTCCTCAGAGGCACATCATAGAATAGAATTCTGGGCATACAGAAGGGTGGGTTGGCGAAAACTGGGTAAGGTACAAAGTAATATTAAACTTATGGTCTAATATTGGTTGGCTAGTGAGGAGCGACTGTCTGGTAGTGACTTAGCTGAAAGGGAAATAGGATGTGGTGAGATAAATCCTCCCGAGAACAGCTCTGAGGGCTTGAATGTTTACCTGCTGTAATGGCAGCCCAAGGGAGAGCTGCTTCTTTGCGTTATTTACAAAACCGAAAGGTCATGGGCAGGCATAATGGGGTTGCATGGGGGCAGGGGCTCTAGTGATTCCCAGGTGGTATGGTGTTAGCAGCTTAGAAGAGTCTTCTTAAATCCCATGGAGTGGCTTTTTGAAGTGTTTGGTGATGACTCATTCTCTCTGTAACAGAGATTGGTCACCAGAAGACCATAAATCATTGGCGATGTCCACAGTGACTAATTCTCCATTAAATAAAATGTATTTCCCCAAAGGGTGTTTTAATATATTTTCTAGTTAAACCTTATTTACCAAGGAACAAAATCACCTTGTGAAGGTACCCATTGAAAAGCTTGTATAATGTTTCATTGTAAATTTTCTACATGCCACTCAAACTACTGATGCTACCATTCTTCTGCTCTAAAAAAGATAAATATGTTTAAATCTCATGTAACTGTGAAGGTCACCTTTTAAGTATACCAAAATTGAGCAACACATATTTGTGTGTTCCCCAAGATGCTTCTTTCCATTAAAGTCTAAAAAAAGACATAACTATTTACATTCAAGCATTCTTTTGATCAATTATAAGCACATGCACACTTGAGTAACCAGTATATCTTGTAGCTTAAAATATCAAGTATTATTTAACATCTTTAAAATAATATTTAAACAATGCAGTTATGTGGGTGGCCACATTTTGTTATGCTACAAAATAACTATAAGCTATTTTGATGGATCACTCTAAGCTATTTTGTAACATATCAGTTGCTTTTATAACATAAATCTCTTAACAGCTAAGAGTTTACATTTTTAAAATCCCAGTTCCCTTTAATGTAAACCATTATAAATCTGTCACCAATGAATTCCTTTAATCTTTGATGAGAAGCTATTTATATTTTTAGTCTGTACCATTTCTAGTACTAAAGAATTCTATAGTTAGTTACTTCTGTTTGAAGTAAAACATCTTATTTCTGCTGAAGTTACCCTTCTACTTCAAATCTTTTATCTTTTGGGTTTTCAGCCCGTGCTCATTCTTTATAATTTGTAGGTTGGAAAAGGTTTTCTTTGAACCATTTTTACTAATCATCTAACCAACAGAGGTGGTCAGCTTGAACCAAAACAAACTAAAACAGCCCCCCACCAAAGGCTGGTGTCATTATAACACAACAGGGCAAAACCAGAAATGAAGACAGCTCAGCCTCAGTTCTTTTCGCTGTAGACCAAACATGTTTTTATATGCAGATGCCCCACTAAACACTGGTTAGCAGCGCACCACCACCACAATCATAAGGTGCAGAAATCTTGCCAGGGGCTCCCCATGCTTCATTCATAGAGTCAACCTCCTCCTCAGCCATAAACAAGTTTTAAAAAAAAGAAGATTTTTTAACACAACTTCTGTGCCTTTTTCTAGTAGCCACAATTTCCTAAACTTAAAATAATTTTTTTTCTGCAATAGTGCTCCTTCCTTTATATTCTCTCATTACATTTCTCAGAACTTCCTCTAGCTCTGTTCTGGTCTTTCTTGAGATGCAACGACCAGAATTGCCAGATAGAAACTCTGCATTGCCAGCTGTAGAGTGATGTAGGTTCGGGACTGATGTGATCTCAGGAAACTTCCACATGAATGCTTCCCAGCCTCCTGCTTTCCGTACGGCGCTTACCCACTCCCATCAGTGACGCTTCATTCACGTGCGGTGATTCTTAGTGAAGACCACTTTGAAGCTGGAGATGGGGGTGAGAGTGGAGGAACTCTTCCAGCAGCTTTTATATCTCCATGATGCAATGAATTATGTATTTTAGAAGGACCCTCAGAGAATCTGGAACAGGTTTTTTACTCATCCAGTCCAAGCAACTTATTTTAAGGATGAAAAAAAAAACATGGCAGAATTAAAACAATTTACCCCCAAGCCTCACGGCTAGTAAATGGCAGAGATGTCGAATTTGGTTGTTTTCTTCTGAGTGGTACCCCGTCGGCGTGAATGGTAATTTATTAGCCTGGGTGATACATGGGCATGCACACTCCTGAGCTTCTAATTTTAGCAATTATTTTTGGCCTTGTGGTAGTAGGATACATCGTGTGAAATTCCTTGGAAGTGGGTAAAAGATTCTTGTAGTGTCCTGTATACCATACTCTAGCATTTGATCTAATTTTTAAGAAGACAAAAATGGGTGGTGTGGAGAACTTATACCTTTGAGCTGTAGTCTATTAGCAATTTCAGACGAGATCAGGCACATTCAGGGTGGTATGGCTGTAGAATGTTAGGAATTTCAAATAAAATTATATTAATTTCAAAAATCAGACTACAAATTAATTAATATATACTATGATTGATTATAAAATTTTAAAATGTGTATTATAGTAATATGAAGATAATTTGGGCTGCTATAAATAGAGCTTAGTTTTCAGTATATTCATTGTTTTTAGTAGTTGATTACATTCATGATAAAAATATCTGACACCAGATATATGGGAATTTATAAATGTTCTCCAGGAAATTTATTATTAAGTTGCACATTTGTATGCTATAAATAAAATGAACTCCCCAGCATTTCACCAAATTCATATATAAGGTTAGGGAATACTATTTATTGAGTGTTTACTATGTCTTAATACATTTATGTGTATACCACATTTTCTCCTTATAATACTGCAGGAATGGTGAAATTATTCCTACATTTGTATTAGTTTATGTAGTCAGTCCTTGTTGAGTTGCTACTGTGTGTAGGTCCTGAGGGTGCCAGTTGAGCTGGTGATGCAGAAGCTTCAGACCCACAGGAGAGCAGTCACTTTCAGTGATGACTGGAGGTACAGTATGAACAGATAGGCAGAACAGTGACCCCCCACATGGGGAGACTATCTTGGATCATCTGGGTGGGCCAGTTCTATTCATGGCTCCTTAAAAGTGGAGGAGAGAGGCAGACGAATGAATGGGTCAGAGAGATGTGACCTGAGGACTCAACCCCATCCTGCTGGCTTTGAAGATGGAAGGAGCCATGAGCCAAGGAATGTGGGCAACTCTAGAGGCTAGAATGACAAGGAGACAGACTGACCTTCAGAGCCTCTCCACAGAGACACAGCACTGCCTGCCGACAACTTGATTTCAGTCCAGTGAGACCCCTCTGAGAAGCTAACTTACACACCCATGAGGCAGTGGTTGCGGTAAGCCCCTACGGCTGTAGTGCCACATTCCAGCTGCCACGGCACACTAAATGCCGTGGTAAGGGGAACCGTGGGTGCTCCGGGATGAAGTGCCCTATAGGTGTGGAAGGTGCCTGCACCAAGTTCTGCAGGGTAAGTAAAAATGAACACAGTGGGGAGGGGAAGGTGAGCGGAGGGAGGGAAGAGGAAGGATATTTAAGGTAAAAGAAGTAAAAAGTGAAGCTCTGGATGTGACAGAGACAGCAACCACTTTGAGGTTTAGGAATCGATTCATTTTGGTAGGTAAATACAGCATGAGGCTGGGAGCGATGAGATGACTCCTGAGGAGGTGAGCGTAGACTCGGACTGTGGAGAACCCGGGGTGCCAAGCAGGTGCAGGGATGACGAAGTGGTGCTTGAGGAGACAGGCTATTCCATGGGCGCCCTGTCTGCCCTGGTCCAACACGCTTGTTCTTTAGCTCTCATAAGCAACAAAGTGGTTTTTTGTAACAAAAAACAGGTTGTTTTTCTGCAGGTTCCTGCAAAGTGAATATTTTTAAAGCAGACTCTCTTTTCCTACTGAGAACCAATAGATACTTTGACAGATTTACAATAAATGCCTTAGTTTCTACGTTCAGAATGTTTCATTGGGCACCAAAACTTGCTCTGGTATTACCTGACCTGGTGGACCCGATACCGTCTAAGGCCCTGTGCTCCTGACCCTCCTACCTCCCTGTCCCTTGATGCATCACATCAGGTTTTCCGCCCTCCCTCTGGCGTGGCCCCTCATGCTTGTGGGGCGTGTCATTGTCTGTTGTGTACAGAAGTCCTCTCACTTCACCTGCAGGTTCTCAGACAGCTGCATCTTTTTCTTTAGTCTGGACATGTTTAGGTTTCGATAAAACTAATACATAACCTTTATTACATTAGCTGTTTGCCATATAATCTGTTATGTTCACATGAATACTCAAAAATACAGGATACGGAAAATGTGAAATCACAGTGTTTGACTTTAGTAAGTTTTATAATTACTAAGTTTTATATGAGTGTTATTAAAATAAGAATTATCTGTTCATGGTTGGTTAATTGCACCCTCTGATTTTTTATTTCCTAGTATCTTTTTTTTACCGTTGTTCAAGTACAGTTGTCTGCATTCCCCATCCCCCAGCCATCCCTACTTCCCTCCCCTGATCCACCCCCGCCCTTGGTTATGTCCTTGTGTCCTTGGACATGGCCTTTATTTGGCTCTTTTAAAAAATATTTTTACTGTTCGTGTTTTAATAATTGAAAATATGGGCAGGCTTAGGTGGAAGATAAAGCACTACTGCCAACAACCACCCAAATTCTGGTGGGTAACTTCTAAATCTTAAAAATTATAAAACTACACCCAATTACCAAAACAATTAAAAAGTGCTAAAAGGCTTATAATAAAAATTATAATTCTTTCACTACTCACCACAATTCCCCTTCATAGGGGCAACTACTTTCTCTTCTTTTAGCTTCTCCTGATGTCATTTACATATTTCCATATTCTAAATAAAATGAATATGCCATATCTTCCAATCCATTAATATTAGACATTATTTACTGACATGGTATTCTGGTAAATGCAAGGTGGGGCAAGAGTAGGCTTACAGTTGTGAGCATGTGAAACACAGTTTATTCTTGTATTTATTAATTATTGTATTATTTTGCATATGAACAACCCTAAACCTACTGTTGCCCCCCCAACCCCCTCCTTCCAGTATATAGGATGTAGTTTTCTTATGCCATCATTCTCTTCCCTTCCTCATCATTGATTTTTTTTTCACTTTTTAAAATTGTGGTAAAATATACATAGCATAAAATTTACCATCTTAACTCTTCATGCAGTTCATTGGTATTAAATACCAATACAATACAACAATCACATTGTTGTACAACCATCACCACCATCATCCTTGTGACTCTTTTTGTCTTGTAGGCTGAAACCCTACACCCATTAAACACTTAACTCCCAATTCTCCCCTCACCCCCAGCCCTTGGCACCCACCATTCAACTTTCTGTCTCTATGCATTTGACTACTCTAGGTACCTCCTATAAGTGGAATCATGCACTATTTGTCTTTTTGTGACTGGCTTAGAATACTTGGTGTGATGTGTTTAAGGTTCATGCATGTTGGAGCATCTGTCAGAATTTACAACGTTTTGCTTTTCATCCACTCATTGCTGGACACTTGAGTTGCTTGCACATTTTAGCTGTTGTGAATAATGCTGCCATGAACATAGATGTAAAGGTATCTCTCTAAGACCCTGCTTTCAGTTCTTCTGGGTATAAACCCAGAAGTGGGATGGCTGGGTGATATATTAACTTTATTTTTCATTTTTTGAGGAACTGCTATCTATTTATTTTCCACAGTGGCTACACCATCTCATCACTGAATTTTTAGATGGGCAGATATTCAGTGTTGACATTATTATGCCTGTCTACATAACATTAACAGCCAAGCGCTGAGATTTACTATAATTTTGCTTCCTCTGTTTGTTTTACCTGGAATTAATAATTGCTTTATTTTTATATGCTTATTTTCCTTTGTGCCTCGTGCTACTTCTTCCCACATTTTGCAGGGGCCTGACAGTACAATTTCCCACAAAGTCAATCACATTAAATAGTCTGTCACTACTAATTTTTTCCTTTGGAGACATGCTTTCTAGGTCTGCTGCAGAGCCATCCTCCTGGGGATTTTCCATGCCTTCCTCTTAGTCTGGGATCCCTGTTTCCTGGATCTCATGGGTTCTTGTTTTGTTCAGGTTTTTTTTTTTTGTGTGTGTGTGTCTTATTTTAGGTCATTTTTTCACTTTGTCAGGGTATTTCCTTTGTTGATTTTGTGAAGTTAAAACAGGAACATGGCGGTTGGCATGGTGATGACAGCCTTCGTCTGGTCCAGCTTGGATTCATCACCATCTTTTCTGAGATCTCCTCTCAGCGTCAGCATGAGAGCTGCTGCTGGATCTCTTGTTTTCATGCTTCTCCTACTTCCTGCCTTTTTTTATTTTTATTTTTTATTGTTGTTCAATTCCAGTTGTCCCCGTTTCCCCCCCATTACTCTCCCCTGCTCTGCCACCCTGCCCTCCCCACTTGTATCTTCTTTCTGGGTTTACAAACTTAGTTTTGTGGAGGAGCTCTCATAGCAGCTTCTTGAAATACGATGTTGGGGAGGTAATTTTAAAGGCATATTATAAATAGATCTTCATTATTCTATAACTAGTTATTATAATACCATAATAAGGACTGAGAGATACGGAGATAGAAAAAATTGCTTCTGCCCATAGTGAGTTTACAGAATAGGTGGACAGACAAGAAATCTCTATAGTATAGTTAGAGTAAAATTTAAGAATGAATGAAGGTCAAATTCCAAGGGCTTTCTGAGGATACATGTGATTAATTTCTGTATGAAGAGGAGTGCTGACCTTTTATGAACTCAGAGCAAGCAAACCTAACTGGCCTGAGATGTTTTGGAGGAGATAGTCATTAACCCTTAAAGGACTGGTAGCATTTTGATAAGTGGAGGCGGTCAGAATGACATTCACATGTGGATATACAATTTTTATGTGGACATATCGTTAAGAACATTCTAGAGAAAAGGGAGCATGTCACCTTGGCCTACATGGAGTATTGTGGAGAACTCAAGGATAAAGCTGGAGAAGAAAATCAGTGATGGGCTCTGGAGGGCACCAAGTCCCTGGAGAAGCAACACAAATTTATTCTGCAGGCAGCCAAGCACTGCTGGAGGTTTTCAGTAAGTAAGTGCCAGGATGAGGTTGCTCGCATTCCAGAATGCCATAGAAATGGAATCGTGGTATGCAGATTTAGTGTCTGGCTTCTTTCAGTTAGCATGACGCATGTGGGATTCCTCCACGTGGTTTCCTCTGTTTCCTTGCTTCATTTGCATTGTGCAGCAGTATTCCATCCTGCGCATGTACCACGGTTCAGCTGTGTACCTGCTGATGACTTCTGGGTCATTATCAGTTTTTGGCCATAATGAATAGAGCTGGTATAAACTTTTGCACATGGGTTTTCTGTAGACACGCTTTCATTTTTCTTGAGTACATACTTAGGATTGCTGGGTTGTATCTTAAGTGCATGGTTACTTTATTAAAAAAATGCCAAATTCCTTTTCAAAATGGCTGTACCATCTTCTACCCCTACTTGCAACGTGTGGGACAGAGTTGCCGTTATTCTGCATTCTCACCGACACAGGGTGTGGTCATTTTTAAAGCCCTCTGAGGTGTAGCCCTGTCTCATTGCGGGTTGAATTGATATTCTCTGGTTATTAATGGTGCTGAGCATCTTTTCACATGCTTATTTGTCATCCATATATCTTCTAGGCTGGTGTGTCTGTTTAAATCTTTTACCCATTTTTTAAAGAATGTGTTTATTGACGTGTAAAAAAATAACTGTTCATTATATATTCAAAGAATGCTGAAAGGTACAAGTAAGAAAGTAAACCACCTTAAATAGAAGCACCGGAAATAGCCTTTTGAATGTTGAGTTAACGTGCAAACAGAAGAACAGATGGATGGATGGTGATGAATGGATTGATGGGTGTATGGGCGATTAGAAAATATATGTGAATGAGATATTACATGTGCTGATTTTTAAAACTGGGATGCAGTTCATCACATATACCATGAAGTTCACAGTTTCAAGTGTACAGCTCAGTGGTATTTGGCATATTCACCATGTTGTAAAGACCTCACCACACTCCTCCTTTCTCTGTATCTCACTACCACTCACTGGCAGCCAGGCTTCGTTGCATGCGCTCCCAGCCCCAGTCGAGAGCCAGGCGGCTTTCTCTCTCTGTGGAGTCACCTTTCAGCGACATTTTATATAAATGAAATTGCACAACATGTGGCCTTCTGTGTCTGTCTCCTTGCACTTGGCATAATGTTTTCAGGGTTCACATATTGCAGCGTGTATTGGTAATCCATTCCTGTTTATGGCTGAGTAATATTTCCTGTAAGGATATATTACATTTTGTTTATCAGTTCCCCTCCCAACTGATATGAATCTGATGGATATTTGTGCTGACTCTATCATTTGGCTATTATAAATAATTCTGCTATAAACATTTGTGTACGTGTTTTTGAGTGGATGTATGTTTTCAATTCTCGTGGGTTTAAGTACCTAGGAGTGAAATTGTTTGTACCTATTCTTAAAATTAAGTTGTTCATTTTCTTATCATGGGGCTTTGAGGTATACGAAGTTTTAAAGGTTGATTTTACAGGTATGCGTATCTCTTAGGTCATGCAACTTTAGAATAGTTCTGTGTTTTAATTTTAATGTAGATTTAATGAATGGTTTATAAAAGCTTAATTATCCAATATCTTCCAAAAATATTATGAAATCAAATTAAAGAACCAATTTGTATTGATCTGAATTGTTTAAAACACATAAAGTAAGCCCTTTAAATTATTTCAATTTTTATCTTAAATGTTTCTTCAGAATTGCCTTGTTCTAGAATTCATTTAATCACTTCTTTTATACATATTTATTAGTGTTGACTTTTGAGTGTCAGGCATTATACTAAGGTATTGAAATAAAACATATGGGGAATGACTTAACATACAATGAATTATAAAATGTAGTCATAATTATTTTACAATATGGATGTTATTTTTGTTAATAGTTGTGTGTCTCTCTCCCCTTCTCACAACTGACATTACCTCTCCATTAAGGATCACTCAAGACACGCGTATCAATAAACCTCCCAGTTATGCTAGGTACTTAAATAAAAGCTCCCTGGAGGCTGGCCGTTCACTTTTTCTTTAGGGTGTGCACGATGGGGACTGTCGCACTGTGAGTAACGGAGACGCACCTGTCCTGTCGTTCCTTGCAGTGTTGCTGACAGACAGAGTGCCTTGGAGGCTGAGCTGAGGACAGTGCAGGCCTCTCGCAAGGACCTGGAGAACTTCCTGAAGTGGCTCCAGGAAGCAGAAACCACCGTGAACGTGCTGGCGGATGCCTCTCAGCGGGAGAATGCCCTTCAGGACGCTGTCTTGGCCAAGGAGCTCACACAGCAGATGCAGGCAAGTGCATGGAAAAATGTGACCCGTAGTCACTAACCCTTAAAATTTATTACCTTTAAAAGGTGAGGTTGACGCCTTATTTTGTTATGAAATCCGTGCTTTCCTGTGAATAATTGGTTTCTGGAAATAATATCTATAAAACACATTTACTTAATAATTGAGGAAAAGCACTATGTTTTATGGAAGTAATAATTGTTTATTTAGACTTCTAGGCTCATATCTTCCTGTTTTCTGTCATTTTAAGTCCTATTACAGTTAGCCTGATTGAGTCTTACATTATAAGAACGTTTCCTTTTAATATGAAGTTGTTTCTTTCTCCATTTATTATAAATACTTAATCTAAAAGCTGTAAAGGCTCTATGGTTTAGTTTATAGCTAAGGACATTGGGTTTGAAGGTATTACTTTTATGCCTTTAGCTTGATAAATATGATGTATTCAATCTGAGGTTCAAGTTTTCCTTCTACAGAAAATGTGATCATGTGAAATCGTTCCTCTAAAAAATGTATGAGGGATCTTACAAAGCACATCTACATCCTGATTCTGCCCCAAGCACAACTGGGTCGGTGTCCTTGAGCTTCCATTTGCTTTGTGTACAATGATATACTCTTGCCAGTCACAGGCCTTCTCACTTAGAACTTGGTTTAAAATCTGTTTTGATGGAGAAGTCTCCTTGCTAATTATTTTATATTTTAATCTGGTAGCAAGGGGGAGAAGTCATTAAAGGATATGAAGCAAGAGAGGGATGCAGTGGGATTTGTATTTCCTAGGCCTCTAGCTGATGGTATTAGGAGGAATGGGTGTGACCTGGGCAAGGCTGAGCAGAGCAGCCTGTTAGGATGTGCTTGCAGCCAGCTGGTCAGAGGTGATGGTCAGGCATGAGGCAGTGGCAGGGGGTGTAGATCTAAGGAGTCGATAGCATGCGTGCACTGAGGGAAGGGGAGGGAGTGGAGACAAAGAAGAATGCCAGGAGGTTTTGGAGCCTGACGTTGGGAATAGAGGGAAAGAAAATGTCAGAGCAGCAGTGCAAGTTAGTGGGGTGTGTGATGGGAGGGCACCGTTCACCTCGGCCATGTTGAATGACATTCAGGAGGAGATGCCTGGCATGCAGCTGTCACTGTGGATCTGTGCTCAGACGAGAGACCTTGGCCAAAGATGCAGAAACTTTTTGTTGTTGTTTTGAATGAAAGTCTATTACTGACGGTTCAGTTTATGCATTAATTCAAATGTATTTATTCCTGATTTTCATGCTCCCATTCTAATATATTATCATTTTAATTACTAGTTTTTGAAAATGTAGGCTTTACCTTTTAGCAGTGCCAGTGAGTTGGAAGGCTCTGCTTCTCTCCTGGTTAAAATTATGCTGCCCCGCCGCTTTTCCCAGGTGGTGTTAGAACAGGGGGCTGTTTTCGCTCTCTAACAATAGGTGCTTTGGGCTTATTATATTTTCATCTCCTGTATTTTCTTTCAGCCTAACTTTCATCCTCTTATTCTATAGGTTCAGATTTTGGTTGTTTAGATTGTTTCAAATCTCCCCCTGTCCTCAGCTCCATACCTAGTGTAGTGTTGGGGTGGGGGGAGGGCATTCCTGTGTCATGGAATGTCTCCTGCTGGTTTGGAGAGAGGAATGACAACTTCATATGTTTTGATAACAGTTTTGTTGGCATATAATTCATATGCAACAAAATATATCATCCTTTTAAAAAGTATCATGTAATTCTTTTTAGTGTATTCACAGTTGCACAACTATCATTACAATCAAATTAGAACTTTCTCATCACCTCTAAAAGAAACCCTGTATGTGTACCTGGGCACTCAGCTGTCCATCTCCCATTTGCAACTCTCTAATCCCCCACCCCTAGACAATCACTAATGTACTTTCTGTTTCTGTCTGTTTGCTTAATAACTTAATATTTTTAACTGTATCATCACTTTTCTGCCTCTTCCAATTTTGCCTCTGTGTAGCTATTTGGACATTGCTCGACTGTCCAGAAGGAGGCAGTATAGGTTCTCAGTATAGACCTGCCGGGGAAAAACAACACACAGGCAGAAGCCCACAAAAACACTGCCTGATAAACATACCTCAGTGAGACCCAGTCGAGTTCTTTAAATCATGCTGAAATCCAGGACTGAGAAGGCAGAAGAAGTAAAACAAGAGCAACACACACTTTAAATACGGTGTTTCTTTTAAAGCCTGTGACACCAGTAGAGAAAGGTGAAAATGTAGCACCCTCGGGTTGCTAGCTTGAGCAGGACACTGGTCATGAGAAATGTCTGGGTTCTATTTTTGGCTGTGCCCTTTGACTCTGTCATTTAATCATCTGGGTTATTTTGCTTATTTGCTAATAGGATTTTACCCCACTGGATATTTACAGTGGTCTTCGAGCTGCACATGCCTGTAAAACTCAAAAATTCTGTACTTGGTTTTTACATCACATAATCATGCCTTATATTTCTTACTCATTAAATTAAAACAGCTTTATGACAACAGATAAAATGAGATCATGAAATGCTGTCTAAGGGGAAATGTGGGAATTTGGAAGGTTTGGTAGTCAGTTACAGACTTTTTCTGTTTTATTAACTTGGCTGTTCAATTAGAGGAGTCCTAAACTAACATTAGAATTTGATATCAAATTGCTTTCGTCCTAGACAGATTCTGGGAGCCCATGGGCGATGCTGCTTTTAGGGTGTCTAGGTAAAGCCACATACCCCCTGCAGGTATTTTTGTTTTGCTTTGTTTTGTTTTAGGTGATCTTGTTCGGAGACCTGTCCAGAGGTGATTTATTGGCACTTAACAGACAGGCTGATAACATTAGAGTCAGGTACCCTCGTCTCTTCTCAAGATTTACAGCAGGGTCTGTTCACTCATTGCGCGGAGCACTGCCAGAGCTGCATTTGCTCAGTACTGAACGCATCCCTCTTTGCAGCGAGAGAGTGAATGCTACTTGATCTCTTAATGTAAACCTGCTAGGAGGCATGCACTGTGGTGGTGAAGTGTTGAATCTCTGTTCCCAGGGGATGTCTGCTTTGTATCTGCAGCTTTAATGTTTCACTTAATATCCTTTTTGGCTACTGAGCGCGCTCCTCTCCAGCAGCAGGCAGCGTCTGGCTGCTCAACTTGTTTCGTTCCCTGGCCATGCCGCGCTGAGCAAGTACTGGCTGTGAGCTTCTGCTGGGGGGCTTTCTGGGTGGCGTTCGCATACGTTTTTTTTAAATTGAGAAGAAGTTGAAGGGATACCAGCCTCCTTCTGCCAGGAACCTGAGCCCCCGTATCTTTCAAATGCATTCCTGGAAACGAGCATGCTCAGACAACTGGCAAATCATTGTCCAGTGACCAGGAGGAAATGATCATTGCTCTTCATTTATAATGCAAATTCTGAGGTGTCTCCAGAAGTGTGGTAAACTTAAAATGATGGCTGTGGTGAGAACGTCGCTGCAGAAAGTTGTGTTTTTGTTACATCGTTTGCAAAGGATGGCAGTTTCTTCTCCTCGGTATCAGAAGCTCTGTAAGGTAACTAGTGACTGAAAATAAGGGTCTCTGGGTGTCTGACAATTCTACTGTTTCTCAGGCTCTAAAAACTCATCTTTTAGGGTTCTTGTCAGGGAAAGATTCCTTTTCTTATCGGCTGATTGTGGAAGCTGTTAGAGGGAATTGCTAATTGGATTTTGTTTAAGAATCAGGAAGAAGTACTGTTCTGTGCTCATTTTATTTTGCAACTATCAAAATCTTGTTTTCTGAGAAGGGCTAGTGAACTGTTGAGGAAGATACAGCAAAACTACGTTGACTAAGACCTGTTACCTCTGGGATACTTTGCAGTGTCTTAATATTAAATGGCATGTTAGCTTTATGGAAATTTCAGTAAATTTAAAGGAAGAGTTTAAAGCAATCTTTCAGTGGCTTACTTAAAAATTGTCCATTTCTTTTAAGCTGATAGTTTTTTTCAATTTGAAGATTAAAGCACATCTTGAAAACTATTAGACTTACTCTCATACAATATCCCCTGTATTTGTGAATCTTCATATATTACAGTTTAACTTAAAGAACTTAATTTTATTTGGACAGGGGGGTGAGCGCACTTGCAGGGGGCAACTTGTGTGACAGCTGCAAATTTGAAACGCCAGCTAAACCTAAACCGTTGAGTGAGCTCCTGCGTATTTTAAAGTTGGCCATTATATTTTTGATCAGAGGTTTGTTTATTTAAACTGTGTTACACTATCTCATTACTTCTGTTAAAACTTGGGGGATTTGATAGGAAAGGAAGGAGTTATAACAGGAATGTTAGAGCAATGTATAGTGTACCTCATTCAGTACAGTATTCTTCCTCCACATCATGTTCTCATACCATTTCCACGAATGTAACTTATTATCCTCTCAGCTGCCCAAACTCATTTGTAATCAGAACAGCTGTCTTTAGGACAATATTTTGTTCATGATGATATAAAATATGACATGTCCAAGCCCTCAACTTTGCTAATTATATGGCAGCAGATTGGAGGTGGGAGAGGGAGGCAGTATTCTATTAATTTTGTCATATCAGATTTTTATTTCTCACACTTTGGCCAATTAAATGTATTTCTATCTGAAAACTTTTTTTCTTTGAAAAGTTTTAGGAGACAGATTTAAGTAGTGAGGTATTTGCAGAAATACTTAGAAGTGTTTCATTTGCATAAGAAGCTAATTAAAACTTAACATGGCTTAATAATTCAGATGTAAACATTTGTTCCTTAATTATTTCAGTGTGTTGTGTTTCAGTCCACTTCAGAGAATACGTTTATTCTGGTAAAACATTTCTGTGTTACTTGAACAGGTAGTTTTGATAACAGAGAAAAAAAAGCTCATTCGCTAATGAGCATGGTATTTTTTTAACTACAAATATGAATGTGTAAAGCATTCTTTTTTATTAACTGGGTCATTTTTCTGATTCATTTGTATGCATACTTTCATAAAATCAAGTGTTTTTTCCTTAAGCCATATGACCAAAGTATTAAGTTAGTAGGAGGTATGAAGCAGTAGAAGTTCAAATACTAGACAAAGTTGCTTCATTAGTTTCATAACTGTACCAAAAATAAACAGAAGTTCAGTTACTGAAGCCATTAGGTAAATTAATTCTCGCCAGAAATACTTTTTGGGCAGACCTCTTGAGATTTACAATTTCCTAAAGAACCCATTAAAAATTGAAATATTTAGAAAAATGCTACTTTTCTCCTTTAGAAAATTAAAATTTGCAGTTGAAATGATTGCCTTCCACATTTCACAGATACAAAATTAACATCTGCCCAGATAATGATGAGAAATATACAATTCCAGTACCTTCCAGCAGGTGTCGATATAAGGCAATGATATATGAAATTTTGCCTAAAGGACTGGAAACCCAGAATAGGAAGTGGCGCAATTACTGTGAAATAAATCAGCTAGTAACAGATATAACTTATTTGCTTGGTTATATTTTGAAAACTGATCTCAGTTATTGGCTATGTTAATGCATATGATATAAATAAAAGTGGCAGAATTAACTATTAATTGACAGTTGCCATCTCAAACATTGACACACACATTTATACCAACTAAAAATAGTTAATTGTGGTACTTAAAG
>CM052541.1:176551203-176606186 GCA_028533065.1 Trachops cirrhosus
ACCTGATCTCTATTTTGCCATAGCTCTCCAAGACAACGCATATTTGAAAATTATTTTAAAAAACCAGTTATCTAATTTGCTAACATTTTGTTAATCAGAAAGCTCATGCTATCAATGACCTTTAACTAAAAGCAGTATAATTGGATGTAATACTTGTCGATTAACTAAAAAAAAAATTAAAACCACATCACAAGATTGAATTTTAGATTGTGCTTGACCAGTCAAGATAACCGTTATTTGTGTAGGTCTGGATCAGTGTTAGAGTAGCAGTGTGGGTGTGGACAAAGATGTCCTTTCTTGTCATTTGATGATGGTGACTAAAATGTTAACGATATGTGTTTACCGAGGGGTAAAGCTTATTAAATTTCAGGGGGAAATTTCTAAGTTGAATGTACGGCTAGATTTTAAATGTATAGACAGTATCCACCCCCTCTTACCAGCGACTATGAATATTGCCAACTTCTTTTAGTATACTTGTTATTTTATTTTTAGGTCTCTAAACTAAGCAATTAATAGAACTCCTACCATAGAGATAGAAGAATATAGAAAATTTCATGCTGTGGTAGCAGTCTCAGTTTTACAAGGTTTGTTCATTTCTGGGCAAGGTAAATAAGTCCAAATAACTGAAATTGGAAAGGATGTGAAGTGCACCTGATGGTTTCTTTTCTTCTCCTTCTAATTTGTTCAGTTCTATGGAATTTTAGATCAATTTATTAAAAAGCTCACCTATAATAGCAGAACGTTTTCCTGCTTCATAAATAATGGGCTGATATGAAAGTATAGCTTGATAAAGTTTAAGCAAGAATTTTGGAAAAACAGCAAACGAAAGAAGACCTTGAACTGTTTCACAATACATTATTTTACTTTTAAGATAATTGAAAGAAAAATAGCCAAATACAGCAATAAAATAACCAACAAGCATTCATCACTGAAAAAGTCTTGTTGCCACTGATACAATTTCCTTTAATTTTTAAAGTGTTTTCTCATATATTTCATCACCAGTACATAGAGTATTAATGACTAATTGTATTATTTGTCTTTAAGAGATAGGTAGCAAAGAACTTGTAATTACTTCCATCGAACAAATGGTGAAACGGGTTTTGTAAATTGGCAGGTTGAGGCACATGCCATTAATTTCTCAGCTAGTAGGTGGCATAACTTGAACTAAATATAGGTTTTCTGATCTGATGCCTATTTCACACTTAATTTCAGATAGTTTTAGCAATATTTTAACACTGCTAGTTTTATGGGGTAGAGATGTACTTGTTTCATCCTAGAAGTTTAAATGAAAGCAAAATGAAATACATTGTTTTTAAAACTACCTTGCTATTTGAGTTCTGGCTACATACTTGGAAAAGAACAAAGATTTTGTTCTAGTTTAAATTTGTCAATTGTATGCTTTCTTAGTAGGCTTATTTTGCAGTTTTGTAAAAAAGATAGATTGGTCCTTTTAATGCAAATTAATATAGTTAGTTCTGGGTTTTGAGTCATAACTTAGTTTGAAGCCTCCATACCGCAAGTGTTGAATTATGTGTTTACTGAACTTAATTCTCTACACTCAAATGTAGTTGTTTATCATTATATGTAAAAGGGCATAATAGCTCCTTAAAAAATGAATTGAAAAGTCAGTCAACTAATTTGCTAGATTGGGTATTTCCTATTAAGAATTTTTTTTAACAATTCAACTCTAATTGGTATAGTGAGCATAACATACAGATAATCTATTACAGAACTGTACACCTGAAACTTATATAATTTTATTAGCAGTGTTACCCCAATAATTTCAATAAAAACAATAAAAAAAGCAAAAAACAGTTCAACTCTAAGATCATATATTGAAGGGCTCTCCTGTACCAAAGGTATGTGTTAAGCAGCATAAATACAAAATAGAACTTTGCATTTCCCATGTAAAACAGACAAGGTCAAACAACTTGTTCTGAAGAAATTTAATGGTTAAGGGAGTTCATGCTACTCTGCAGGTTGACAGTGTGAGTCCAAGTAATCACGGCTTTGCCCCTTGGCAGTGACATGACCTCGGGCGGGTCATTTAACATCTACGTCTCAACTTCCTTTTCAGAAAATGGAGTTGGAATTGTGGCTGTGTGTCTCACAGAGTTGTGAGAATTTTAAAGTATTTATAAAATGGTGTCACAGAGCCTGGCACACAGTAAGATGCCACGTGAGTTGGCTGCTCTTGTGACGGAGGTGGCCGTTAGCTCCGGTAGCACGATTTGCCTTGCGCACTCGGTGGTGTGTGCATCAGACAAGATGGTCAACGTGATGTGCCCGGCACAGTGCCTTGAGCTCTGAGACTCCTTAATGTCTCTCGGGTGTTGGGGTTGTATCATCATTTGTATCTTCATTCTGAAAAGGAACCCTTAGATCTTAACAAGGGGATTCACAGTCCAGTTCGCAGGAACTTTTCCCAAAGTTTCATGCCCTACAGACTGCCACTCCCTGGGTCTGAGCCCGCAACACAGGTCATCCCTGCTTTTAATGATGGAGGAGGGAAAATAAACTCAGAGAGAAAATAAACCTGGAAAAACTTCAGAGGTTTATTTTCCCTCTGAGTCAGCTCAAAGGATTGCAAGAAAAAAAACTTCCCTTGGCCTGTGAGCTTGTGACAGAGACTCTTGTAGGATGAGTATTCCTCAGTTTGTGAGGACTCCTCTAGATTATTGACTGGGTTCCGAGATAGTACCTAAAGTTCTACTGAAACTGATGTAGTCCTGATTTACTTAAAACATCATGGTAAGAAATCTGTTCCGTTACCAGAAACTGAACAAAGGAGGGGAAAGGAGTTATCTTTACTGTGATGGATATAGTAGGAAAAACAAATGTGTTTGGTTAGAAGAGAAGGAAAAGAAATACGGAAACTCTTAAATGTATTCTCAACACTTTTAAGAAGGTGTTTTTTGATGCTGGTAGATGTGATTCTAACTTCACTCCCAAAAATATTTAAATTTACTGTTCTTGGTATATGCATAGTTTTACTACTCATTATGACCTTTTTATGGGAGGTCATATTATGACCTTTTGACATTTGGTTCAAAAACAGTGTAGAATGAACAGTTTTACTTTTTTCTTTTTTTACATTTTATGAGTTAAAAGAGGTAGAGGAAAGGGGAACTAAGGAGAAAAAATTTTTTTTGCTTAAAAATATTATCTGAGACCATATTGACTCTGGGCTCAGAATTTTAAAAGGGCAAGGTGTGTGTGTCACTACCCAGTGTGAGTTGCCCTTAGAATGGCATCCCTCATGCCAGCATAGTGGTGATATGGAAGTAAGAAAAGTATTGTTTGAAATCAGGTTTCTTTTATAACCTTCCTTTTAGACTTATACATCAAGAATGCTTTTCCATGTTATTAAACATTTTTTTGAAGATTTTATTTATTTTTAGAAAGAGGGGAAGGGAAGGAGAAAGAGAAGGAGAGAAACATCAATGTGTGGTTGCCTCTCATGCGCCCCCTACTGGAGACCTGGCCTGCAACCCAGGCATATGCCCTGACTGGGAATCAAACCAGTGACCTTTTGGTTTGCAGGCCCGTGCTCAATTCACTGAGCTACACCAACCAGGGCTAAACATTTTTAATATAAGATTTTTAACAGTGTAAATAAAATTCTAGCTAATGGCTACAGGATAATTTATTCAAGCAATCTACTATGATAACATAGCTACGTTATTGCCAGTGTTCTCATGATAAATACTTCTTGATGAACACCCTCATAAATCTTAGACTGCATCCTGATGATTTCCGGGGTATGTTTTTAGAATTGACTAACTGGACCAAATGAACATTTAACGACATTTGCTATGTATTGCCAAATTTCTCTCCTACAAGGCAGTGCCTGCTTACGTGCCCAGTAGCAACTCAAACACCTAATTTTCTGTACCCTCCCAGAAAATAGGTGATACCAATTAAAATATTTTATGAGATTATTAGATGAAAAATGCAAAAAAAAAAAAAAAAAAGAAAAAGAAAAATGCAACCATGTTGTAGGCTGTAAACTAAAACCTCGTGAGGGTAACTGATTTGCTTAAGTGTGGGACCAAAGAGTCAGCTTCAAACTGCCTGAGATCCAGATGCTGAGTTGGGAAACCAAACACTAATGTCTAAAATGGGACGTGACAAATACCATGTAATAAAACGAAAAGTTGTTTGAACACAGAAGAAAGAAAGTCAATTCTGACTTGAAAATGTCAGGGAACTGTTTAAAGAAAGACAGTTAGGGATCTTAAGCAGTAAGAAGAACTTAACAGAGCAGGTAATTTGGGGAATAAATAACTGAATGAGCAAAGACATGGGGCCAGACGCGAGCTCACTGTAGGCGGAGAACACTGGGTACTTGTTCATCAGAAGTGGCCATGAGCTTCACTTACTCACATTCACATTTTCATCACAATGAAAATCACTCTTTCCAGTGCCAGCTGTGGATGCCCCATCACCATTGACTTCTGACTCTTTCCAAAATTTAGTCCAGCTTCAAAGGGAAAATGTGTGGGAGCACTGGAAGACTTTCAAACGTGGAGAGCATTGCCAAAAGGGATTTCTGAAATGAAAAATTGCCTAATATTTTATATTTTTGAAATAAGCACATAATACTTCTGAATGTCTCCTTTGCTTTGGATGTAACTTATTTTGGTACGAGAGTGACAAAAATGTTATGCTCTTAATTGTGACCCAGTTGATGAGCGAATGACACAATATTTCAAGAAAAAAATAAAAATAATTCACAGTAAAAGTCAGTCTATCTAGTATTAAATTATAGATTTATAGGACTTTAGAATTGATATAAATTATAAAAATTATTTGACCAGTGTCCTCACTTTACATATGAGGAAATAATGTCTTCTCATTAATGTAGAGGTTTGGCCTTACTGTGATTTAATATCAATATATTATTTTATGCGGACCAAGGTCACACAGCTATGAGGTACTTGGCTACATATTTAAGTTTCCAGGGGATTGTGCTAGTGTTCGTAACATTTTATTGTATTTATTGTACTTACTTTTATAGAATTTACATTTAACTTTGCCCAGTATTATAGTTTGCTATTTATTTTTTAATATCAATTTCTTGAATTTGGGGCCTATCTTATTTTAGAAGAGTCAATTGAGCAAGAGCATGTATTTGTACATGTTGAATAAATAACCTGTATTTCAAGTTTTTCTTCGATTTACAGTGTTATAATATAGCAGAAATGCTATACTTTGGCCCCATGTATTCTTTTTAAAATAATTTTATTAAGATATAATTCACATACAGTAGAATCCACTGTTTTAAAGTACACAAGTGAGTGTTGTTTAGCATATTCACAGGGCTGCACAGTTGTTATCTCAGTTGAGTTTTGGAACATATTTGCCCCTCCCCCACCAAAGGAAACCCCACGTCCATGAGTGGATGACTCCCTGATTTACCCGTCCCCCTCTCCCTGCTCCGGGCAGCCTGTGATCTGTTTTTTTTTTTAATTTTTTATTTTAAATTATTTTATTGTTGTTCAATTACAGTTGTCTGCATTAACCTCCCCACTCTGCCCTAACCCCAGCCATCCCCACCTCCCTCCCCTGATTCCACCCTGCCTTGGTTTTGTCCATGTGTCCTTTATAGATGTTCCTGAAAACCCTTCCTCCTTCCCCCCATTATCCCCTCCCACCTCCCCTCTGGTCACTGGCAGATTGTTCTTTTTTTTTTTTAATTTTTATTTTAGTTTATTCAGTACAGTTTCTATCCTTTATTCCCATTCCAGCCCACCCACCCATTCCTCCCCTCCTCCCTCCCCTATCCAACACCCCTAGTTTTGTCCATGTGTCCTCTATATTTGTTCCTGTAAACCCTTCCCTTCTCCCCTGAAATTCCCTCTGTTCTTTTTTAATGCGAGGTTGAGAGTAAGAGTTTGAAACCTTAGTGTTAGGTAAAAAGGATGGAAAAATAATTCTAGTTTACTGTGATCAATTTACTACTGTATCTTATAGACTTTGATAGTTTTTGAGTTTTAATTATTAATAATAATTAAGATAGCTTTCATTAGGTGATTTGTAAGCCATAGCATCATAAAACATGCAATTTATTTTTCACACTAACTGTTCAGAATACTGTAAAAGTGAGTATAATGCAGAATGTGCTGAATTTGGAATCAGAAGACCTGGATTCAGTTGCCTTACATGCTGTTCAATCTTTCGTAATGCTCAAGTAACATGCCAATCCTCAATTTCTTCATCTAGACAATGAAAATAATATGCGTTGTTATTTTAGAAAGATATGATAGGACTGATAAGTTAATGTTTATGAATTTGCTATACAGGGCTAGATATTACTAAATTTAAAATACGAAAATTTCTGTAATTTCTTGTTCTGTAGACCGACCAACAAACACAATGATGCTATTTATCCACATATGCTTCTATCACGGTTTGCTGCTGCAATAATTTTTGAAGCCGTGAAAGAACATGCTAACTAAAAGCTCCTGTTTGTTTCAACTCGGGCGGCAGAATGTGGAGCACCGACCACCTCGTGTCTTTCTGCAGTGCAGGGTCGTTTTGTTTCTCTTCTTTCCTAAGGCAGCGAGCCAGCTTTCATAGGAAGGCGCATTCTCTGCCAGTAAAACCATGCCGTCTCCAAACCGCTGAGACGCACACTGGGCCTGCATGGAAGGAACCGTATCTTCAGAGCGGGACTAATGGCCGCGGAGGGGCAGTGTCTAGTCGAAAGAAGTACTCTGCGATTTTTACTCAGTCTAAAATTAGGGCGGTCATAATTTTTATAATCGATACATTATTTATGTCAGGTGCTGGTGGGCACAGTAAAACTTTGGAAGGCTTGAGGAAGATCTTTCTTGACTTTCAGTAATAATTACTCATTCTGGTGATTCTGAAATGATTATTTTAATCATCCTTATTTGGAGAGTGAGGTTTTGATAGGAACGGGATAACCTGAATTAATGACCATAAAGATTGAGTGTTGTTTTCCATTATTTCTTGAAGCAAATCCTAAATTGCTTCATTACACAGCCTGTCAGTGTGGAAGATCCTTACATGGTGTGGTGGTAAAGAAAGGGAAACATTTGCTCTTTTTAAGTAATTGCTTCTAATGGAAGCCTAATGGCTTAGTATGCTTATTTGTAAAAGCCGAGCAGCAAAGCCTGATAGGAAACTATTGAAAGATTTGAGAAATTGCAGTGTAAGCCAGAAATTTCAGGAAGTTCCATGTGGTCAAGAATCAACACTTTATGACAGTGAGATAATTTGCTGGGGCCACATGTCATCCCCCTCACCTAAACAGCTGGCGTGACATCCAGAAACGCATCTGCAGCACTGAGCGTCGGGGTGGAGGCTGCTTCTCGCCAGGTGTCTCGCACCTTTTCAGTTGTCTTACGGTTTCTTCAAATTTCATATTGCAGATTGAACAAGACAGTGAGAGTGTTCTTGTGGCCATTGAAATCCTCACACTTAATAACCAATGGTGACTTTGTATATTTTCAAACTTAGTTCCTTCGCTTTTTTTAAAGATGAGAGGACTGAGGTTTAGAGGGGTTAAAGGGACCCATCTGGGGACATATTAATAGTGGCAATGGCTGAACTGCTTTGATAAGGATATATTCTATTTTTGGATTTTATGAGATTATTTTACAAGAGTATATTTTATAGGTTTCTGAGATGGACTGTTAACACCAGATGAGTCAAGTTGTTGGTGTGAATGATTGCCTTGGAGGTGGTTCCGGAAAACAAATAAATAAAATATCTCTCTTAGATAAAACCCATATGTTGACATCTGAACAGTTATCAAATCTGGTTGTCAGTATATGGGTGTTTATTAACTTTCCACTGTTCTGTATGCTTGAGTATTTTCATGACAAAATGTTTCAAAAGTAGCAGCAACTCTACTGTGATAAAATTTGGAGAGGTTACTTGAAACTTTGAAAACTTAAATGTTGAGAATCATAAAAAATTGCAGTTGTCCCCTTTGTAAATTTTTCACATTTTGTTATCTTAAGACTGACTAATGCAAAAATAGTTTGAGTGCCTTGACTTACCTGATAATGAATATTTACTGAGTCTGTAGCTTTTCTTTCTTTTCATGCATTTAAGTTGAGCAAAAATCAATTTAAAAACTCACATTTTGTTTATAAAGCTGCACATGCCTACCAATACTAAAGTTTGTGACTTTCCAAATGATGAAATATGTAGCATTGATACCCTCATTTGTTATAAGTTTACTAATTCCTGTGGATCTTGGAAAGAAAATGATCCTTTATGAAAGCATTCATTTTGTAAAATTCAGTATAATAGGGAAGTTTGGTTTGTACCCCTACTGAACAAGATTTTCCAAGTCCTGTTTGCAGCTGATTACTTTTGTCTAGGCCGGCTAAGGCTTGGGCTCTTTCCTTTGGTGTGTTGATAAAATGTCTTTGTCTTTCACATTTGTTGTGGTTAGTAGAAATTTATCAAGACAAAATTCTTTTTTTACTTTTAGAGAGAGGGGGAGGGAGGGAGAAAGAGAGGGAGAGAAACATCAATGTACGAGAGATACGTGGATCCATCAGTTGCCTTTTGTCCACCCCCAGCTGGGGACCTGGCCTGCAGCTCAGGCATGTGCTCTGACTGGGAATCGAACCAGCAAACTCTCAGCTGGCAGGCTGGCATGCAGTCCACTGAGCCACACCAGCCAGGGCAAGATACAATTCTTGAGTTTCAGAACTATCCTTAGCTTCATTTAGGGATGACACATAAACTTTGTCAAAAGAACTGGTACTCATAATAGGTTCCTGCAAAAGCCATTTATATTTGCATCTTTTTGTTTAGTTTTTCCCTTTTCTTCTGCATTGCTACTTGTAGCTACTGCTTTATAACTTGACCTAATCCTGTATGGTGTGGTTCTTTTAGCACACATCCTAGTATCTCTGAGCTTTTTGTCTTTTATAAATATATATATATTTATATACATATATATGTATAAACAATTTTCATATTGCCAGATAAAATGAAATTTCTCATCTGGTGAAAGAATGATAGAAATTGTAATATTTGCCCCCTGGCTGGGTGGCTCAGTTTATTCAGGCATCTTTACATAGACCACAAAGGTGTGGGTTCGATCCCTAGTGACGACATCCGTGTTCTCTCTTTCTCTGCCTCTCCCTCTCCCTCCCTCCCTCCATCTCTAAAAGTGTATCACCTCTGGTGAGAATTAAAAAAAAAGAAATTGTAATATTTGAAACCTAGAGTTCTTCCTTATTTACTGAAAACTGGAACACATTTTAGCTGTTTTGCTAAGATGAATTGGAATGACACATTCCTGAGACTAAATAACGGGAAGAGTTGGGAGACTTCAAACCGTATTTATTTATTTATAATATACAGTTTATGCTTTTGATTAATTGCTCTTGATTAACCTGTTTGCTCTTTAAATTAAATCAAAATTAACAAATACTTATTGCAGTCTGTGTAGAGCCGTAGAATGTTCCCGTGAGTGAAAGCCAGGAATTGAAGCGTAGAATCACCTGACATGTACCTGTCTAGGACAGCTGTGTATCAGGAGACAGGCTGGCCGATTAGGGCTGGAAAGAAGTGGGCAAGTGTGCTCATTAAACAGTTCTTTGTGATGTCATTTTACATTGAAGGAATCTTTTGGGAAGTTAAATAAAGAATTAAGGTACTTGGGAAGCAGCAAGTGGCAGTGGAGGGAGCCCTGGAGTGGAAGGAGACTGTCTTTCTGGACATGCCTTTGACTGTATTGAGCACGTGGGTATGTCACTCACCATACCCGCTGAGCCTTGGTGTTTCACCTTGAAGTTGGTATAAAAAGTTGTTCTTCAGAAAACTGTGTGAATTATACAGTCAAAGATGTACAATGACAGCCAGCTTTTGAATATGCATAGATAGCAAATCATCTTTAATTGTTTGGCAAATTAAATCAGCTTTCATTCAATTAGTTTTAAAAATAGCATTTACATGTTTACTCCTAGATACATTAAAGCAAAAGTGCTTCTCATGAAATGCTTTAAAAAAGGAAGAAGAAAGTATAATTTATCAGTTAATTCCACTCAGAAGGAAACATTAAGGTCTTTCTCGGTGTCATTTCACTCTTCTTTGTGTGCATGGATTTGTATGAAGCGCATTTGCACACACCTGGAGTCATTTCACAGAATGCTTTTTGCCTCTTTGAATGTTGATTCTTTCTTCCTCTTATAACAGTGTTTTATGTGCTTTTTATATTTCTTTATTTTAAAAATTAAGATTTTTTATGGCTGTGCTAGAGATCCCATTGCATTTTGTGAAATAGACAAATAATTTTCTCTGATCTTGACTCTGTAATGCTGCAATAGTTTCTCTGTTTGTCAATCTTTGACTGTACCTGATAGTTACTTTTTGTGAGGACGCGTTTCTATAAGTGGCCCTGCTGGATTGTGTACGCTGCTGGGTGGCTTTCCAGAAACACTGTCCCAAAGTACCCTCCTGTAGTGCGTGAGCATACCGGTCCCACCAAACTCCTGTTAGCCTGGAATTTTATAATTTAAAATTAGTTATCAGTTTGATAGTTTTACGTGGCAATCACTGAGTACTTGTAAGAATTTTTTCTTACACTTACTGGCTCTTTGTCTATGAGAGAATTTTAATTTCCTTTGAGCTGCTGTACATCTGTTTGATGTTTTAACACCTCGTCAACATCTATTTGATGCTAGAGAATTCAAATCACTTAGGAAGTGATTCTATCATTGAAGTTTTGAAATAAATAATTTCTTAAGTATTTGAGAGCAAAATAGCAAGTCTCAATTCCTACAGTAAAATAATTTTGATGTCTTACGAAAAATATCAGACATTCCAAATAAAAATAAAGTTAAAAATATCAGACATTCCAATGATTTATTAAAAATGCCAATTCAGAGATACATTCATTGGTGCCCAAAATGAAAGCAGAAGTTACAAATATAGTCTCAGCATTCTTTAAATAATTAATATGTTCTGGGGGAATCACAGTTACATTTTTAAGTAGATTCAAAAAGGTCTAGTCCACTTGACATAGCAGTAGTGTTTCAGTATTTATATTCTTGTAAGATTTAAATAAATAAATATGTTTGAATGAAGTGATTTGGGTTGTGATTGCAATATAAGACTTTCAGAATATGGTGAATTGTGTTGACCTCTGCATCTTTATCTTCGATTCTGATTCCATACAACTTGAGAGCATTTGATCTTTGAAGTCGGACACCGCTTCTCACAGTATTTTGTCACCTTCACACTGCGTGAACCCTACAGAAACAGTAAGTCCTGTCTCTGAGAGTTCCCCGGGTGATAGGCTGTGCCTGGAAGGGACCTGCACAGCGCATGGCTTACAGATGTTGGGGGTAGCCCATAAACACTGGCGATATACCCACCCTAATGGTCTTCTGAAAGACCAAACAGGATTATGAGTGAAAAAGAAGAATGGAAGTGCCAGTAACTTCTACCCGGTTATAAATGACCTTAAGAAATCAATGACCTGACTATTAAGAGGTTAAGTAATTAAAAATTGAATGTTTTTTGAACACTTTATAATATTATAGGCTGATCTCCAGATATAATTGACCTATAGCATTAAATAAGTTTAGCAGCTTTCAAGTATATAGTTACCATGCTGTGTTAGATCCCCAGAACTTAACCATCTTATTACCCCTGGAAGTTTGTATCCGTTAACCTGCATCTTCCCATTTCCCCCACTCTATAGCCCCTGGCAACCAACATTCTGTTCTGTTTCTGTGAGTTCAGTGTATTAGGTTGCACATGTAAGTGAGATCATACAGTGTTACAAGGGACTGATTATTATCCTACTAAAGGTAAGGTCTTTGTGTTATGAGAACTCGTCATTTTCCATCACGAGTCTCCCGAGTATAAGGGGTGGGATATTTTGTAATTGTTGCTCAGTTTGGTAACTTGTTTGAAGGCTTTAAAAGTCAAAAAATAAAGCCACTGAAGTCTGCAAATATTTTACATGGGCCTAATCTCTTACAATGTTTGTGGAAGGATCCATTCATCACAGTCTGTCCTTGGTCCCCCACAACTTTATTGCTATAGAGTGAAATTCTGCCATTCTGAAAAAGTTTTTCCAAGTTCCCAGTTAATGCAAGATCTCTTTTTGGCACTGGCTCGATATATCTGTTGGTTCTTAGACCTGATTGTATTGCCTTTGTACCAGCTTATAAGGACCTACTCAATTCATCATTTATTTCTGACAGCAGGGCACAAAATTTTTAATGAAAATGGATTTTCTATGCATTGAAATTCTATAGCATCTCTGTCAGAGATAATCGCAGTCTTGCTATTCAACATTGGTACATGAGATACTAAAAATATTTGATGAAATGAATTAGGATAAAATATCAGTTTGCTAGGCAGGGTGTTGATAATAGAACTTCCCTTGCAGTTTCATTATTAAACTAATTCCAGATCTGTTCGCAGTCTTCTTTCATCATGGCCGAGTAACTTCTCCCTTATCATCAGTTTCACAAGAGATAACCTATCAATTACTTGTAGAAAATTACTTAGAAATGAATCAATATTCTATTTATTGTGTCGCCTCAACTTTGAAAGGCTACAGCCTTATGTTTCTTGCAACTGAGCTCAGAATTCTTTAACTTTAGTGTGTACACCAATTTTTTTTTTTGCTTTCCATCTTTGACATCTAACAACTGAACTTAAACTAAGTATGGGGTAAGAATATTCATTTTCACATTTCATTTATATAAATGTGGGTTAAGATAAGTTTCCCAGTATCTAGGATGTTTAGAAATTAAGCTGAATAGATTATTTTGAGGATTTCAGAAAGCTTTTAATTCTCATTTTGGATTTCCCTTTTCTTTCTTTGTAAATAATTACCTTTGTGAATTGCTAAAAAGAAAAAAAATCAAGTTGTAATCCTATTTTAGTGGTATTTAAATGCAGTGACTCTTTCTTGGAAAGTTAACATAGAATATCCTTTTGCGTTTTTTTTTCGTGTCTTGACATTTTAAATTGAATACAATGGCAATACATCTGATTGTATCACATTGACCTGAGATAGGACGATGAAGAATACTATTTATAAAATAGTGTTTAGAATTTGGAAATGAAATTAACTGATATCTGTCATACATTTTGGTATGGTGACATCGTCCTACACAGAACACAGTTTCAAATAATATGCAGTTTATACATGCACAGATGTAATTGCTAATACAAACCAAAAAGAAAGAGAGAGAGAGCTAGATGGTGGTTAGGGCATATAATAATTAGCATTTTTCAGTAACAACATCTGTTGCTGGCAATATTGGCAGTATTGTAGGAGAAAGCAATCATTAAAATTAGCTAATGCTCAGTTTAAGTGCCACACAATGCACTGACATTTTCAATATTTTTACTAGTTTTGCATGCTCTCATTCCAATAAATATGTGTTTTTGAGTTTGTGTGAATGCCTTGTATTATATTAGAAATGGCCTTCAAATGTCTCCAAATTGATTGGGGGCTAAAGCTTATATTTCCAGTGGGTCAAAGTAACGTTGGCAAAAATTATCATGGACATATATTATCCAACACCCTGGATTTAGATAACTTCTAAATTTAGAGATTTCCCCCAACCTGAAACACACGTTTTCTTCTAATTTTATCTCTTATCATTCGTGATTTTTCATCTTGAAGTTCCTATTTGAAGTTTAAGTGCTAATATAAACCGAGCATGTAATGGAGCTTACGTCGTTAGGTTGATTTAACAGGCGACCCATTGACTGACTTGTGATCCCTCACGTGTAGAGGGGCGTGTTGCCCACTAAGCCTCAGGTGAGCCCCGCTCCAAGGAGGAGGAGAGCGAGCGGCTTCTGCTCCAACATGTGGCATCCTCAATCTCCTTGTGCAGCCTTTGCTGTGCACTTGTTTGCTGCTTTGGAAGTTTGTCGAGGTGAGAAAAAAGGAATCCATATTTTCTTTAAAGGTGAAACTCACCAGTGAATCAACATTTGAGTCATATACTAAGATACAAAACAGATTTGGAGTCTGCATAATTACTCATGACAATAAATGCAGAGCCAGAAATTATATTTCTGGAAATATTTTGATGAGCTGAAAAATCTCCCATTTATATCTTGTTAGTCCTGTGTTTACCAAATTGGATTACCTGTTGAACCCTGTTCTGGGAGATGTAAGAACGTATACTGTGAAAGTGATTTCTGTGGTCCAATTAATTTGGAAAATTCTGCAAATCATGTCTTTTTTCTTTTTTGGTGTTGCATGATACACGTTACATATTCAAGGCTACGAAATGTCCTGCAGTAAAGAAACTTTGTTCATCTCATTGTTTTCTTTCAAATATTGTTTTTATGAACCAGTTTATCATTGAAACCAGTGTAGAAAATGCTGTTCCAGTTGTCCCAAGGTTTAACCGCATCATGCTGGTTGAAGTTGGCAGAAAGGGCTGCTAGTTTAAAGCTAGTTGTCTGGCTTGTAACAGGCTTTTGGCTCTTTGTGATTTTGATGACCTTTTCACAGCAGAATTGACTCCTAGACTTTATCCGTACACTTAGAGATGGACACTCATGATATCAAAATTCATAAGAAGCTGCTGATGAAACCACAACGAATTTACTCCTTTATGTGGAAGGATGTCTTTTCCTAGGGCTGTGTGCCCATGGACATGTATGAAGGTGACTTGGAAGGTCAGAGATAAGCTGGCAGAATTATTGCTGAGATTTAGATAAGAAATAAGGACTGGTGACATGTCCTTCCCGGTAGCGTGACCTTGTCTGATTTTGCGTGGGACCTTCCTACTTTTAATATTGAAGTCCCCTTGTCCTGAGATACCCCTCACTCCATACAGAAGAGGATGGTTGTCACTCCACTGTCCTACAACACAAAGCATGTGCTGTGACTTCTTGTCCTTCTCATATCCATTTTTCTCTCCCCTCAAAAGCTGTGATGGTTCATTTTATGTGTCATTTTGGCCAGGCTACTTACCCAGATATTTGGTCAAATATTATTCTAGATATTTAACATTTAAGGCAATAGACTTTTAGTAAAGTAGATTACTCTCTAAAAAGTGGTGGACCTCATCCAATCAGTTGAAGGTCTTAACAGAAAAAGACTCACTTTCCCAGAAGAAAAGGGATTTCTGCCAGCAGATCAAATTAGGGAAACTTGAATTGCAACGCTTCCTTGGGTCTTTCTCCTGACAGCCTACCCTGCAGACTCTGGCCCTGCCAAGCCTATGCAATCGTGTGAGCCAATTACTTAAAATTAATGTCTCTCCCCGCATCCTGGTGGTTTTGTTTTTTTCCTGGAAATCCTAATACAAATATCAAAGACTTGTTACCACATTTGTTCTTCTGCTCTGTGTATCTTTATTTTATTTTATTTTTTGATGTTGGCCACCATTTTTTCTGAGTTACTTGTTTTCATAGACATATTAGTAATCTTGATTAAACCTCGCTCACTTCCCAGGAGACGCATGGGACAGAAGTTCACTTTTTTCCTTATTATGGTATGTTTAATTAATTTCAATTTTGAGGGTAATTTTCCTGGAGGTATCTCCTTTGGTGCACTCTTGTGCACCATTTTTTTTAAATACTGCAAGTCTGCCTCCAGATTTTGCTTACAGAGAGGATTTGTGATATTTAATTACCGGTCCTCAATAATGCTATTATAAACGCTAGGTCTAAGAAACATCTCACAAGGTGATGGTCTTACAGAGAAAGAGGACAGCACGTTTGAAATTTTGTTTCCTTAAGCAGTGTTCGGGGAGAATGATGCTACAGCAACGTTTGGCCGCCTTTTCTGGTATTTCATCATTTTTACTCTCAAATGATTGTTTTTGTCAGAATCCAAATGATCTTGTAATTAAGGTCATTATTTTCCTTTTTTATTTACAGATTCCTTTTCCTTTTTTTTAAGTAGAAAGCCCCAATAGCCAAGATCCTATGTAGTCCCAAGGACACGGAGCTGAAAAGGGCACTCGCGTTGCAAGCGGAAGCCAACACACAGTGTGGCAGCGGCTGCTGGACTTCCAGAGCCTCTTCAGATTCAGGGAGCTTGAACTGAGCGAAGGTTTAAGCAAATTCTGCACTCTTTTAGGAAAAGGAAGTGCAGAGTTATAGGATAAAGTCATTAATTTTTGCTCATTTCAGTTGAAGGGGGTCCACAGAAAAAATAGACTTAACATTGTTAACTGACATTTTAAAAAGGTTTAATAAACAGAAGATAACATTTATTTCCCATAGTTAAGTCTGTAAACTGTTTTTTGTTCCATGTAAATGTTGTTAACTCTTGATTTGATGGTAAATGTGAGCCTGTAGATTACTTATGAGCGTAAGAGACAGAAACCTGAGAAAGAAACTTTAAAGAATTGTGGTAAGAATTAAGAATATTTTGTAAAATAAAAATATATGTATATACACATTAAAATATATATATATCTGCATATATATTTTTAAAATAATATATTCTTTATTCTGACTGTTGAAAAGTGCTGGTCAGGCTGTCACTCATTCCCCTCCCCCCATCTGGTCACTGTAGGAAGAAATGGATTCTTTTGTGAAGAACCAGAGCCTTTTCCTTTTTCCTGAATTTTCTTTTTTTTTTTTAAATTTTATTTTATTTTTCTTCAGAGGGGAAGGGAAGGAGAGAGGGAGAGAAATATAAATGTATGGTTGCTTCCTGTGCATTCCCTACTGGGAACTGGCCTGCAACCCAGGCATGTGCCCTGACTGGGAATCGAACCGTGATCTCTTGGTTCACAGGCCCGCGCTTAATCCACTAAGCTACACCAGCCAGGGCCTTTTTCCTGAATTTTCAATAATGGTTTACACTAGAAGTGCTCCCAGTAGCCTGCTTTGCCCATCATTCGTTTTTTAATGGATTATAATATATATAATATAGTATGTAGTATAATGCTGGTATTTAATGCTTTCTACGTATTCCAAAACATGCTGTTTTCAGATGTGTTGAATGAGATTCTTGGTGGTAAACAGGAACATAAATTCAAATGCTATCTTAAAACAGAGACAGTAAAGTATGGAGAAAAGGTGCAGCAGATTCCAGGACGAACCAATCAAAGGGAAAAAGTGAGTGAAAAGATACAAAAGGCTCTCAGGACCTTCCCCCAAGGAAAGACTCCTGGGACCATTTCCAAAGAGTTTTGAACCTAACCATTAAGTTAAATATGTCATTTTATCTCAGCTAGTCTTCCTAAGTAAGTAGAAATTCTAAAATAGTTGTATTGTTTTCTCAGATGTATCGTATAGATTATGTGTCAGTTGCATGGTCCTCAAGCAATGAATGAGTGAATGAATGAATGAATGAAAGAAAAAGAAAGAACGTAGCCTGGTGGTCAGCCTCCTTTGGCCTGTGGTGTTTCCAGCACCAGTAGCACGTTGCTCAGGATGAATCCTACCAGTTCACTAGTGAATGCATTAAAATGGTTGGATGTCTTCTGCAAAGCAGGTGAAACGTGAGGGAGGATAAAAATTCCTGTCGGCACTTTGACCTAAGAAATCTGTATGTGGTTAGAAACAGAACCTTCTTCTAAGTTGTTCCCTATTAGGGAAATTATATACATAATAATAAGAGTTTAGAAGCAATTCTGATATAAACAAAAATAACTTAAATCTTTCAACATGTGACTCTTTAAGAAAGCCTACAACTCGGTCCAAACGTGATCCAAGTGAGAATTCTTTATTACCTTTTCTCAGAGCCTTCATCTTCAGTAGTAAAAATAGGAGGACCCTCCTTCCTTGTGTTCATTTACAGGGTATAAAATATTTGGTAAAGCAGTTCAGATACAAAAAAATAGACTAAATTGTTACAAAATACTGTCTTAAATGAAGCGGAAGTGCTCTCGTTTATGAAACACTTACAATTACTCAGAAATACTTCTCTCAAAGGAATGTCCCAGGCTGGGAGGTCTGAGGTCCCAGTGAGGGCCAGTGTGTGTGGTGTGTAAAGCTGCAGACTTCTCAGTGGCTCACTTCCAGAAGTCATTTCCTTTACCGCTTAGCCCTACCAATGTAGTAGTGCAGTTTCTCAAATGTATGGACCTGATCGTGTAATTCTGAGTCTTCATAAGTGTCGCTCCCTCTGGCTGTGTAGAATGTTCCTTTGAGGAGGCGCTTGTCTAATTGTTTTGGCTGACAACTCCGATATCACTTCTGGGGAGCCCGTCCCAACCGCTTCCCTCTTTAGACACCGGGCCTCGGAGTTCCCCGTGCTCACGCGGTACCTTTTCCCACCCTGTCATCTTTGTCTTGGTTGGTTTCTGAGTTTTTTAGCTCAAAGCAAAACCCTGTGGAGTGATGCTCGATTGCTCATCTTTTAGCCCATCTTAAGCTCCGTTCCTATTCAGTCCACGTCAGCGTGCACACTGGCCAGCTTCCGAAGGGTGAGCTCAATCACTTCTCCCCGTCTTCACTGTTAATCAAAGACAGGCCTTTTGAAATGGACAAATGTAGTAGCCACCCAAGTGCTCTATTTGCTTTATTATTACTCCCTCACAGTCTAAGCAGCAGCCTCAATGATCTTTTAGAAACATAAATCAAGTCATGTCAGTTCTCTGCTTAAAACACTGTCCAGGCTTCCTGTCACACCTGGAATAAAATCCAAACCTGTTAACCTGCCCCACCTGGCCCGGCATGGTCAGGATTTCGTGGGTCTCTCCAAGCTTATTATTTAAAGAAAAATCACTCCTGTGCCCCATTTGAGCCACACTGACCCCCTTTCTCTTTCTTGCACACCCCAGTGTGTACCATTGACCTTTGCACCACTGTCCCCTTACCCTGAAGCAGTTTTCGCTGATCTGGTAATTTCTCACTGGTGGTAGTCTGAGGCCCCTAGGATGTAAACCATTCTATTCCGTGTGTAATTCAGTTACTCTGAACTAGAGCAGCAGTGGGCCATGCAGCATATACTGGTGAAATCTTGAAGCATTTAAAAAAATTATGACTCTGAATTATCACTTAAATAATTCTCAGTTAACTATAATTAGCACCTTCGCTTAATAAGTACTTAATAAAGTGGGGTCTGAGGCTAAGGTTTAAAGACAATTTATTGAACATCTTCAGATCATAAAAGTGAGTCACACAGATGAGAGAGATAACTATTAGCAAGTCTTCTTGGATTATTATGGCCAGAAGCCATAATAATTTGCCGCAGCAAACATTGTAATTCTAATCACAATTGTGAGTCAGTTATATTTGTTTCTTACTCAGTTATGACTCAGCGGTTGCTTTGGATGTTTGCCTTTTCTCAGATAGGTTTTCTTTGATAGACCTTTTTTCAGAGTTTAGAAGTTGTGGTGAAATTTACAGACCCTAAAATTAGCCTAAGTGAACAATTTTGATAGCCTTCAAACTTTGATTTGTATCTTTATTACTACAGGTATTTAATGTCCTCTAAAAGACCAGAATGTTTTTCCAGTGCTTGAAAAGAATGTTCTGTCTTCCCAAATCATATGCCCACCGGCTCACGGGCGGCCTCTCTGAAACCTGGGCCAGTTCTGCGCCTGTAAACCGTGAGCCTGCGTTTCCCGAGCCAGGCCGTGCTCCAGGTGCTGGGGGGCTTCCGCGCAGTGGGCCCACCACAGGGCTCTGCCACCTGGGGAGGAAATCTGTCAGGAACATGAGAAGACTGCCTGTGGCTTATGCAGATCATTTCTTTGTCTTTGAATCTACGCACAGGAATCCATTATTAAATAAACCACTGTGAATTCAGTTCAGACTTGCCATTATCGATTTTCAATCAGATGATGCCATACGATTGTTGCACTGTGGGTAACATTCAGAGTCAATAGGAATGATCTCTTGAGAAATCAGAGGGCAATTTTCACTGGGGTTAGATTTGAATAGGTACTATCTTCCTTCTGTCCACATGTTTGAAGTTCTTTATGATTTAATACTACTTTTGAATGAATTGGATCCATTTGGTGCCTACTCTGGTGAGTCAAAAGGGAAGCATTCTCTAATATGCAGATGCAACAGAAACTAAGAATATGTTTAATCACCCACTGTGACCTAGCTATCCAATGCCTGCCATCAATTCATTAATCTAAAGCCATCATTGTCATTTCACTTGCTGAAGATTGGCTGTTAAATTCCCTGAATTTAAACTAATGTAATTGGAAGTCTGAAAAAGCAAGTTGTCTCAATTTGGTACCCAGGTTTGCATTTGGCAACTCATTCCTCTAACAGCATTAGGAAGATACATTTTGAAAGCTAGAGCAGTTGAGGTTATGTTAATGAAGGCCACAGCTAGGAGTGTTGGATCGTATTTGCTTTGAACATCTTCCAGTCTAAATTCACTGTTGGCCATGCTTTGTGGATGATCTGTAGGAATTCGATTGCCTTGAATTTACATTAGAGTGAACTTAGCCCCTGTACTTCTTCAGGTCATGTCAGGACAGTTAAGATGTATTTCATTTAGAAATGTGTCCTTTTTATTCAGCTCTTTGTAAGTGTCCATCAGCCCTTCTCTCATATGCCAGGTTATTGAAGCATAATCACTTTGCTTTTAATATTAGCTGCACAGAGTTATTATTCTACTAGGGAGTATTCATGCAGCGGAGCATAATCTCAAATTTATTGCCACCCACTCAGTACCATTCAGGCCTTGCCTGAGAATTTAGGGAGGATTCTCTGAAATATGCAGTCCTCAGATAACTAGAATCTATTCCCGGATTTAGAGGGCCACTGGTTAGTCCCTACTCTGGCTGTGTTGTTGTCCTCTAACAGCTTGCTTTGATTCATTTGCACACTGGTGTTTTAAAGAGAAAATATATGAGTGTAAGTGCACTTGCATTGTAACTCAGAAGACGGATATTTTTTGCAAACTGAATTAAAGGTATAGCGACTATTTAGAGAAGCCATCTGCCACTATTTGAAAGTTATAATTAGGATCATAACTTTTAATGTCACTTTTATACATTGGAAAAGAAAAGCTTTGGGACATCAATTGGAGGTTTTCTTCTTCTGCAATGCCACATTCCTTCAAAATTTGGAAATCCATTGGACTGAATAGCTTTCTTCCAAGTTTTAAATTATATCCATTTTTAGCCCAGGCTGTTGTGGCTGAGTGGATTGAGTGCTGGCCTGTGAACAAAAGGGTCACTGGTTTGATTCCCAGTCAGGGCACATGCCTGGGTTGCAGGCCTGGTCCCCAGTAGGGGGTGTGAGAGAAGCAGCCACACATTGACGTTTCTCTACCTCTCTTTCTTCATCTCTTCCCCTCTCTCTAAAAATAAATAAATAAAATCTTTTAAAAAATTATATCCATTTTTAAATTGTTGATAGTACTGGAAAGAATGCTTTTTTTGCATATGATATTCCTTAATAAATATTTCTTCACTTTATGTGAATTCTGTGCCACAGCCAATCCTCAGTTTGAAGTTTGAACTTATACATCTGTGTAATAATTACATAAGTACAAAGACACGGGAAATTAATAACTGCATTTTAGTTACAGGCTAAAAATCTTTACAGTTGAATTTTAAAATCCATTTCCTTCAAATAATTTTAGTATTCAATGGTTAACCATAAAATGTTTTAAATGGCTACCATTTCAATTTTATTTGTGTAGCTATTGTATTTATTCACTTAACAAATACTTAGTTTTGTGCCTGTTATATACTTGGTACTATGAAAACCTTTGCTCAGTTCTCTTCCTCTGCTTTAATTATTTTAATGTTTGCAGATTAGAATACTTTATGCTTATATATGCTTTATGACGTATTAATTAGAGCTATGCGTGAAACTGTATCGCTGTTCACAATTAGCCATAAAAGGGCAGAATATGCAAAATATGTTTCATATATAATTAAAGATTTAATATGATTTAGATTTAACATTTAGATGTAATATTTTATGTTTCATGTTCCATCAGAATTTGTATTCTTTCAAGAGATCCATTAAGATGAGAACTAAGTTGATCATGCACAATTCTTGATGGAACTAAACTATTTAGTCTTTTAAAATGGAACCATTTGATTTTGACACTTAGCAAATAACCCATTATATTAGATATAATCGCTTTGTAATCATAGTCAGTTTGAAATCATAAATGACTCCCTCAAGGTCTTAGAGCATATTATGAATTTGCTATATATATGATTAAATAAGCACAGTAAATTCATATTGAATTGGTCAGTACACATGTTTAATTGTGGCAATAGACTGGTCAGCTTTTGGGTTATTATTAATTTTTAAAATCAGTAAGTAGAAGTATGACCACAGTTTCATATTCATTAATACAATACAACTGTTTTTAAGCCATTAGGATCATTTGGCATTTAAGCAGTACTTTCTACTTTAAATCATGCCATTATCATGTGAAAACACTCTATCAATCTGGTCATTCTTGAAATGCAACCCATTTTAGGACAAATGGAATAACTACTTAATGAGGCCGATCACAACTTTAAAACCTCTTAAGCCAGAATATAGGACAAGTCGAGTTTACCTTTAAACTGTTTTGATGTATACCTGAAAAAGGTGTTCATGCGCCTTGTGACATTTCTTAAGAACACAATGGAGAATAGATATCTTGTTCTACACGATTTGTTTCTGGAGAGTTCATTTGATCTATGTGAAGATGCCCTAGATTTTGGTTGAGTTTGCCAAAACACACCCAAAATGTATATTATCCCACCTCTATGATTTAGGCTTGTTGCATGTAATCTGGAGAAGACAAAGTTAGACTGGCTCCATAAAAAAGAAAAGAATTTAAATGACTTCTTAAGATTTCTCCCAATTCTGAGTGTGATCTTGTGATTTAATCTTCATATTACAATTGGGTTAGAAATAAGGAAGAATTTTGTGTGTGATTAAACCCTAGACCACCTGGAAAGGGCATTTGGTGTCTTGAAAAGGGGCTTTCAGCCTGCAGTAGCTCACCACATGTATTGTTTAAGTGTGGACTTACCTTCAGCCAGGGCCAGCTGCTGTGTGCCTATATGAATGAATGAATGTCTGTCTGTCTCTCTCTTTGTTATGAATGCAAAAGGAATGCCATATATTGGATTCCTCTCATATCATTAGTTCGCTTTCATTGCCTGCTGCTTATGTTGAGCCTGGCTTGTTTGGGGTTAGTTTGTGAATTTAATGAGATCATAACACATTGTAATGGCCAGGATTGCAGAATGGAAAATGTCACTATGTGCCAGTTCATTTAAATCAGTTTTAAGTCCCCACCTGTGCTGCTGAACTCTCCATGTGAATTTTATTGGCTAATATGTTTTTGTTCCAATTTCGGTTCCTTTAATTCTTATATGTAGGTAAACTCACCTGGGTGTGTGTGCTGTTGCCCTTTAGCTTCTGTTCTTGTTCTAATAAAGGTACCATCTGCTTAATTGCTAGATATCTAGGCTTTCGTTATTTTATATACATTTAAAAAATTTATTATTAGAAGACTTCTTAAAATTATAGTTAACCCACAATATTATATTACTTTCAGGTGTACAACATAATGATTCAACAAAATGATCACCATAAGTCTAGTAACCATCTGCCTCCATACATAGTTATTATGTAGGCCTTTCCTAGTTTTAAAAATCAATTTTAAAAAGCATAGTTTCTAAAGGGCGAGGAGAAGCATAACACTTTCAACCATATTATTTGGGAGATGTTCAATTTCTGCTGTGGATGTGCTGAATTGCAGTGAATGATAAATTACATCCAAAACAATACTGTTTTTTGTTTCGTTTTGCTTTACTACTTCTTCTCATCTTACGTGCATCTGTTTCTGTATTTCATGGAAATTGGCCTTTTCTAGTAAAGACTTGGTTCACTGAGGACAAGACAACTCTGGGGATTTAACCTGTCTCAGAAGACTCGGTACTCTTTTTTCTCTTCTTTTTATAAATCTGGCTGTGCCTCGTTGATGACATGACCAGAAGCAAGAGGAAAGAATAAGAGATTAGTATAGGATGAAATGGCAGCTTTAAAGTCTGAAACAGAGAGAGGGAAGAAGCAAGAGGAGAGGAGTAGAAAAGGGTTTTAACTGGAGCAGAAGGTGAGTTTGAGATTTGGCATCTCCCTTTTGGTCCAGAGCTGGGCAGGCATGAAGACATGCTTTTATGGTCAGGGCAGCCCCAGTGCATTGTAATTAGGGTTGATGCTCCAGTACCTGGCTTATAGCATGGCTCTAAGGGCATCCTGAAGTCAAACTGTGCGACCTTGGCAAATTAGTTCATCTCTCTGGGCCTCAGCATCTTCTGTGAAATGGGGATAATACTAGTGTTAACCTCTTAGGGTTGTTTTGAGATTAAATGAGCAATTATTGGTAAAGCGCTTAGGAAATGCTCATTTAATTGTACTATTCATATTTAATAGAAGTTTATTGGGATGGGATAACAGCATGGCACAGTTTTTAAAAACAAAAACACAAATTGGGAATCATTTTAGAGAGAAATAGTTATGTTTTTGCTAATGCGAACAGAGCATATAGGACACCCAACTGTGGGTGGGTCTCCAAAGAAACCATGTACTTTCTGACTTGGGACCTCTCTTTTGGACTGGAATGCCTTTCTTCTAGAACTTTACTTGGCGCATCTCAAATGCCATCTTCTTAGTGAATTCTTTTTGAATGCCTCCAGGAAGAATTAGTTTACCCCTACCTGAGACTTCCAGGACACTTACAAAGTTAATATCTTTGAAAAGGCACTTACTTCATTACCATGAGATTATCTGCTTACACATGCATATTTCCTCCTTGCTGACAAATACAGAGCCTGATAATTTTAATTATAGACATGTGTAGTCTGTGTACATGAAACAGGTGGATGCCACTAATGTTTGATTAGGAATGGTATAGGGTTCTCTTCGTGTTCACAGGTAAGGTTTTCTTAATACAGGTGCTTGAGTTACTGCCATGCCTTTTACCCTGCAGGAGAGGTCCCATTTTGAGAGGGTTATAAATAGCTGCCTCACTTCCTAGCAAATGCTCAAAGGAAGCTGATCTGGATGGCTGTGGAGGAGAAATGTTTACTGTCTTTTTCTTCCTCCTCCTGTTTTTCTCCCTTTCTATCTCTTTCCCTTCCTCCTCCTCTTCTTTCTCTTCCTTCTCTGCCCTTCCTTCTTTTGGGGTGGGGTGCTGTTAGTTTACTTAAAGCTCCTGTTTATTTTTGCTCATCTATATAGAGGCTTACTTGATTTTAGGATAAATAGATTTATATTATATTCAAGAAGTATTTTATATTTTTCATGAAATTTGAATTCATAACTAGTTGAATATTTTGTTTATAAACTACTTATACAATATATGTGTCATGTTTGTTGTCTGTCCCTCTGAAATCCTGAATCCGTGTTTTATTTTACAACAGATGGTGCCCTATAATTAATAAAAACTAGTACTTCCCTGGCCAGGTGACTGTATTGGTTGGAGTGTTGTCCCATACACCAGAAGGCTGTGGATTTGATTCCTGGTCAGGGCACATACTTAGGTTATGGATTTGATCCACAGTTGGTGTGCAAATGGGAGGCAGCCAACAGATGTTTCTCTGTCTCTCTCTCTCCCTCTCTCCCTCTCTTCCCCCCTTCTCTCTCTCTCTCAAATGAATAAACATATCCTCAGGTGAGGATTAAAAAAGAGAAAGTAGTACTATTTTGACACCCAACTTAATAATAATAGCCATATACAAATTTGTGGGATTGGCTGATAAGAGACTTATGCTGGTTTATTATTCTTTAGTGGATTTTTCTAGTATGTGTTTTAGTGTGTGTTTTTTCCTGATATCTTTATATGAGTTTTAGAAACCATCTGTATCATAATGCTGTGTCATCTAATCCAACAGGAAATAAAACATGGATATTTATAGGCTTTTATTTCTACATGGATCTTTTAGTTATGTTTCCTCACAGAGGAAATTTAGCTCTAGAAAACAGGAAAGGATGGTAGAAACTCCCATCTGCTTTGGAAAGTGACTTTCACTCTCATATTGAGCTAATGATTGTTGCAGATGATACCTACCTAACTTTAAATCACCTCTATTTAAATAGTATATGAAGCTAATGAATATGGGAGCAAGCTTATTAGCAACTCCATACATATTGGTAACATGTATTTGGAGCACTGAGTCTGGGAGGCATTATACAGAAATACTGTGGCAGTGTGCCCAGTCAGCCACGTTCCTTCCAGAAAATTATAAAGGGATCTTTCATATAAACTTATTTTCTTACTCTTGCATTTTATCACCGGAAGCAGTGGCTCTGTTGAATAGAGGATGGAACACATGGGCAGGGTCCTGATTTTGCAACTTTACCAGGTGTCTGAGTTGGGTCAAGTCATTGAAGTTCTCTGAGCCTCAGATGAGAGAGGATGAAAACAGTGATTTAGTGTTCCATTTTGTCAATCTAAATAGAAACATTGGTGACATCATAAAGCTGCAGCCTATAAAGTCATGATTTCAATCATTTAAGGAACTCAGTTGCAAATTCTTTCCAGTGTTGTGCTTGTAAATGACAGTGATAGCAAGACTGTGTTTAAGGCTGTTTTGTAAATGACATTAAATGATTCTAAGTACCTGATACTCTAGTCTGTTTCATTCACAGATGCAGGTGGATCATTTTTAGGGCACAGGAGAAGGGTTTTTAAAATTTCGTTATGGCACACAGAAGTTTGTGAAGAAAAGGACCGCCCCCTTTTTAGGTAGATTACTAAATCAGCTGTTTGAAATTCCGGATATTAAAAGTTCTAAGGTCCTGCAAGCAATAGAAATAGGAAATGTTTGTCAGCTATTTCAGATACCCATCCAGGCTACTTGGCAGATGACAAGCTGCATAATTATACAATTTTGAATTGTATTTTATGGTTTATACTTTCTATGGAGAAATTTGATAGGATAATTTATTGGTGAGGCATTTATTTGTGCATTTGATTTCATAGCTTACCTGTGATTCATTGACTTTGTTAGTTTTCAGAATTAAAATTATCGACTTTGTTAAGAAAGTGTTTTGTTTATTTTTTGTCCGTAAATAGTACCTGATGTAAAATTTACTACTAGTAGAATTCTCTTAAAACCTTCAGGGGAGATGGTTGGAAAGCTTGAAGATTCAGGTAGAGAAACTGGTATGCTTTGTTCAGTGGAAAGCTGCCAAGTTTTTGAGAAAAGGTGGTAATAACAATGTTTATGAAGTGATTTGGTGCAAATATTTTTCCTAGTGCTCTTTGGTTTTCTGTTGCTTATTCAAGTCAACCCTGTGTAGCAGGGAACAAAACCTCACTGCCCAACTCTGCGGTTCTTTTTGCTTTTTCTCTGGACCAGCTGAACATAATATAGAGTATTTCACCTTTTGTGTGTGTACATATGGCAAAAATGATTGAGCAACACTGAATGATGCTAATTATTTTGAAAATATAAATAGATTCATAAAGCCTACTTCTAAAACTGAAGTGGGAAAGAATCAAAAATCAATTTCTGGCTGAAAAATCTTTCTGTCGACGTTGGGCCAAGCGAGCAGGTTTCTCTCCAGACGGCATTTGTGCAGCTGTGTCACAGACGTAAAGGCCTAACGGTGGCCGGCGAAGAGTTCATTTTCATTGCTTCAAGCTTCTGAAACAGCAAATATGGATTTAGATAGTGTTTGACTTAAATGTGTGTTAAGTGATAGCTATTTATATTTAAAGAATTAATGAGCGCCCTGGTTTACATTTTAAACTGGCCCCCCTATTATCCGCCACGTTTTCGATGTTCCCCCCGTGGTATTACAGCAGTTATGGCACTAAATCTGAAACCCCTGCTGATACGGCAGCAGTAGCAAACCGCCCACTGTTCTTACCACGGCTCCCAGAAACTCCTGCAGACGTTTTGCACACGAGGCACCTCTCCAGCCTCCTCTGACTCTAGGACTCCCGTTCGGTTCGGCACCAGATTTCATAGGTATCACACATGGTGTCCTACCTCAAGCATGTCATCTCTCCTCTTTCTCCACTTTCTGTAATTCTAATTCACCTTTGAGACTTAACCCAACGGCTGTATTTTATAGGAAACTTCATTTTGATTAGTTCAAGATAATTTATCTGGGAAGATTGGTAGTTTTGGTAACGATGGACTTCCACCGGGTAGCAACTGCCTGGAAGTGAGCGGATGGTTCCCGTGGACTGCTGCCCCTCAAGGTCCCCACTAGCCCCTGTGTGTTCCTCAACACTGTGGTGTCACCGGTGTGACATCCACTCTGTGCTGTTTTTTCTTACGCACAGGTCGCTTTGTGCATTTACGGTACCTGCATTTCAGTTTGCAGGCTCTGGTGTATAGCTCATGTGTGAGTGGCTCATTGGAAAAGGAGATCGGCACAAAGGGAACACTGCCCCAGTTTCAGCCCCCCTTCAGTGGTCTTTCGCCCATTCCTGTTTGAGTGCACTCGGGCGAGTGTGGGGAGGATGAATAGGGGTGGGGTTAGTGCTGGGCTCCTCTCCAGGAAAAGGAGTGTTGGGTACAGTGGTGCTTTGAGCAAGGGCATCGCACCTAAGGGATGTCATTCCCATGGTGAAAACCAAAGATTTGTCCAAGACTAACAGCTTGTACAGTAATTTATCAGTTCACTCTGTGCTTCTTCTCTTTACTCTTGGTTTCACATTAAGATCTTATAAACAAATTGACAGTAACCAGAGGGAAGGTGGGAGGGGATGTTAGGGGGAAAAGGGGGAAGGGTTTTCAGGAACATCTATAAAGGACACATGGACAAAACCCAAGGAGGGTAGGGTCCAGGGTGGGAAGTGGGGATGGCTGGGGTGAAGGGGAATGGTGGGGGAAGAATGGAGACAACTGTACTTGAATAACAATGAAAGAAAACTCCATTTTGAAAGATTTGATAAAACTTTATCTTTTTGTCTTTGAATTCATAGCTCTCGTTGGTTACTCTGATGATAAACATGACTTTTTTTTATTTCGGTAAAATACGTGTAATATAAAATGTGCCATTTCCATCATTTTGAAGTGCCCAGTTCAGTGACATTAAGTGCATTCGTGACGCTGTGCAGCCTTCACCACTTTGCATCTCTAAAACTTTCCCCTCATCTGAAACTGACCCTCTGTAGCCATTAATCAATAACCCCCATTCCCTGCTTCTCCCAGCCCCTGCTAACCGCCATTCTACATTCTGTCTTTGTGAATTTGACTATTCTAGTTACCTTATGTAAGTGGTTTTACACCTTTTGTGTCTGGCTTATTTCACTTAGCGTAATGTTTTCAAGTTCCATCCACGTTATAGCATGCATTAGAATTACATTCCTTTTTTTAACATTAAACACCAGATATGTTAATATTTATTTTGCATATAGCCACCAGAGGAAATAAATTGATTTTGAATTATTACGGGTTTTATGTATATATTTTTATGAAACTATACATATAATTGTAATGCAGGTATGCTATAAAATAATTGCTTTTGACACCATATTGGTTGATTTTTTTAGAACAATTGTGTACAGTAAGCAAAACGTGAAATTTCACATCGTAACCGTCTTTGAGGCACAGCTCAGTGGTATCACGTGCATTGACGTTGCTGTGCGAGCCTCCCACCGTCCAGCCCCAGCGCTCTTTTCCCCTTGCAGTACCGGAGCTCCGTCCCCGTGAAACAGTAGCTCCTCACCGCCTTTCCCCCATACACTGGCAGCCACCATCCTGCTTTCTTTCCCAGTGACTGTGAATACTCTAGGTACCTCATATAAGTGGAGTCATGGAGTATTTGTGTTTTTGTGACTGGCTTATTTTGATCAGCATAATGGCTTCAGGATTCATCCGTGTTGGGCCACATGTTAGAGCTGCCTCCCTGTCTGAGGGTGAATACTGTTTCCTCGTGTGCCGGTACAGCGTTTTGCATATCCGTTTCTCTGACCTGTTCTGAACCTGAGAGCTGACACTCTCTTTTAGATGAGGATGGAGGACATGTTTTTGAGATTGCTGTGCTAGAGGTAAAGACAGAGGGTGACTGCGAGTTTGTAACTATTTTTTTTTAATCCTCACCGAGGATACATGTATTGATTTGAGAGAGAGAGAGAGAGAGAGAGAGAGAGAAAGAGGGAGAGAAAGAGGGAGGGAGAGAGAGGGAGGGAGGCTGATGTGGGAGAGAATCATTGATCAGTTGACTCCCATGTGGGCCTCGACGAGGAATGGAGCCCGCAGCCTAGGTATGTGCCCTTACCGCGAAGTGAATCGGGTACGTTTTTTTGGTGCACAGGACACTGTGGCACTCCAACCAACTAAGCCACCCAGCCAGGGCTGTACCTGTTCTTTTTAAGGTGCCATGGGACTATTCCCAAGTAACATCTTGTCCAAAATTCACTGCTTTCACCTGGCAAACTCCAGCTAGGCTGACCCGTGGGTACCTTACTGCAGGATTGCATTCTAGATGTTGGAGCAAAGAGAGGAAGCTTGTAAGGAAATTTAATTTTACAGAACTTGTCAAATATTCCTAGTTTGTCATTCTTTAAATTCTAAAAATGAATGGATAATTTGTGAGAATGAATAATCAAGGGGAAACTGTGATGGACAGGTGGAGCAGGTAGATGGAGAGCTTGGCGTACATGTTGGGAAATCATGGTAAATTAGCAGGTAATCAAAAATGTTGAGGGCTGTGCTTGTTACGATTTCTAGGGGTGTGTGGCATGTTTTCTTTCATTTATTCCCTGTGGGTTAGTTCTCTAGTTCACGTCTCCCATTTCTTCTCTGTGAGGGCTTTGGGCTCTTTTATTCTTTTACAAAAAAAAAAAAGACTTTTTGTTTGGTTTCAATTGATATGCCAGTTGGGGTTGGTAAAACAATGTCTTACCTTTCAGTGTGGCATACTAATGCCCCAAAAAGAAAGCAAAGAGAAGAAAAGGAATTTAGAAGGGATGCAAGCTAAATGATATGTGGTGAAGCAATCCTGAACTCATCCCGAGGACTGACATTCAGATGTCGAGGAAAAGGTCTAAGAGACTTTCCTGAGGGGCCTGCGGGGGCCACATCAAAACAGAAAGAATTCGTTAGCACACACGTCTGCAGAAGCTGTCTTGAGTTCCCTTGGGGATCATCCAGCCCTGAGTGTATCTTGAGGTGCAAAGTCATAGAGAGAAGACCCAGTTTCCTCTGAGCTCAATCCCATTGAAGACAGCTTAAGTCTCAGCTGCTCTAAAGGATCTGAAAATGAATCATCTTTATTTTTAAATTTGGGTTTTGGTTATTCATATTGTTTGTATTCTGTATGAAATATTGTATCTAACAGTTAAACACATCTTCTCTAAATATATTGAAACTTGAAATCAAGACTTGAGAAACATTTGTGGATGTAGTTGCAAAGACTCCATAAGAGATAGACACCTTTCCAAATAAAAGATCTAGGAACTAATAGAAACTTACAAGCTAAAGGATGATTTTCATCTTAACTACTATTTTCCAGGGAAGTTCCAGAAATGTGAGGCATGAAGTAATAGCAAGCATGGCTCTTGTGTCCTCAGACCCTACAATGGTCTTTGTTAAAGGCTGAAATATGAAATTTTGTACTGTTTTCACCATTTAACCATGGAGACTCATTTCTCTGATGGCTGTAAATATGTAGTTTTAGATATTTATTTTACCCTCTGATATTGATGAGAACATACCAATGATTAGTTTTCTCAAATATTTCAAGTGTTGTTTAAGAATATATGTCATTTATATTCCAAATTTTTACCTTTTTAAGGTATGTTTTTAAGCAATGTTTGCAGTGAGACACTTAACAAAATAAACTGAAAGTGTATATTTATAATTTTTTACCTGTCCTCAGATAACATATTTCTTGAAGAGTAGAGAACCTTGAAATATAACCCATTGCTTCTCCATTTGAGTCACACAATTTATTTTTTCTCAAAAGTGTGGCATTGTCTTTTGTTTTGTAGTGAGGACATTATCTCAGTGAACACACTTTTTTTTTTAGATATTAAGCAGAATAATCATCAAAGGAAAAACAGTACCATTCAATGGTATACTACAAGAGCATTCTTTGGCCCTGGCCAGTGTGGCTCAGTTGGTTGGGTGCCATTCCGCAGACGAGAGCGTTGAGGGTTTGATTCCCAGTTGGGGCACATGCCTAGGTTGCGAGTTCTGTCCCCAAATGGGGCACCTATGAAAAGCAACCAATGATGTTTCTCTTTCACATTGAAGTTTTTCTCCCTCTCTTTCTCCCTTTCTTCCCCTCTCTCTAAAATCAATAAGCATGTCTTTGGGTGAGGATAAAAAGAAAAGAACAGTCTTTTCAGTTCTGTTTGAGGAATTGACTGGATAGTTTTATAAAGCTTTAGGACAATTTTCATTCATTTTATTCTTTTCATTATAATACATTTTTTCAGAATTAACTTTATGCTGAAAATAAATGGGAAAAATTCTTATTTTGAAGTTTGTCGGGAAACATTTCAACAACTCTCGATTCTCTGGTAACCTTGGCCCTTGTCGGTGTAGTGTCTGCTGTGTTCTTCCTGACTGGCTGTGTTGGCCCAGGAGTAGGGTTTATGAGGTTGAGATGAATGAGCGCAAAGGTAGGGGGTCTTGACTTGTTACTGTGTCTTATTTTTTAACAGCTTTCTGAGATATAATTCACATACTATGTAACTTAAATTGTGCCATTCAAAGCCCTGGCCGGGTAGCTTCATTTATTAGAGTGTTGTCCTGGTACACAAAGGTTGTGGATTTGAATTCGGGTCAGGCCACATCCAAGAATCAACGAATCAATACACAAATTAAGTGAAATAACAATGTGATGTCTCTCTTTTCTCCCTCCCCCCCTCCAAAATCAATAAAGTAAAAAATAAATCGTGCAATTCAGTGGTACTTCGTATAGTCATGGAGTTGCACAACAATGACTAGTCTATTGTAGAACATTCTTATCACCCCAAAGAAATCCCTTACCCCTTGGGAGCGTTCCCTGATACCCACGTTCTGCCAGCCCCTGGCACCCCCACATCTGCTTTCTGTGCCCACAGATTTGCCATTCTGCACATGCCATATAAATGGAGTCATGCTATTGGTGGCCCTTTGTGCCTGGCTTTCCTCAAGATTTGTCCATGTTGTAGTTTGTATCAGTATTTCTTTCTTCATTACTAAATAATTATTTCTTTATATGGATATGCCATATGTTATCAGTTGGTGGATATCCGTATTATTTCCTCTCTGTGGCCATTGCAAGCACTGCTGCTGTGAACACTTGTGCACAAGTTTTTGTGTGGACCTGTGTTTTCATCTCTCTTGCGTCTTTCTCCTAGGAGTAGGATTGCTAGTCCGGTTAGTACGTTTTTAATTTTTTGTATATGTTTTGGAACATAGGAAGCTAGTGGGAAACTGTTTTTATATATAATTAACAACACAAACTCTCCAGTTAGTTGTGGTTGCCATTAACATGCTTTTAGTACAATAATGTCTTCTGAGTTGATAGACCTCTATTATTAAGAGCCAGCCCTTTTCTACTCATTTTATTAAAATATTTAAGCCTAGTTCTCAATTTTTTTGGCTTGCAACCTCTTACACAATTGTTTTCTCACTTTTTTTATAAGAATGTGATGACTTTTGGCACCAGATCTGTGCGCTAACTTATATGTGTGAATTTTAAGTATCATAAAACTGATAATATATGTATTATTAAAAACAGCATTTTTAAAAACAAAATTTTGACATACTATAAGTTATTAATAAATACATCCTTTCCATTGAAATGCAAACTTCATGATTTGATCTGTGACTTTATTATGCTTGTATTGAGATTAACCATTTTTCCTGGTTTCTCCCACAAAGTTTTCCTTTAATAAAGAAGGTAGACTTCAGCAGCAGAATTACTTTTTTTCTCCATATTTCTAGACATTTCCATAATCATCTTTATAGTTTACTCCAGTGCCATAACTTGGTTTATGGTTGTTTGCAGTATAGAATTTTGTGTATTTGGATTTTCATTTGCGTCTAGTGAGTCACTTGGAACATAAACTCTTTCTGTCCATTTTTTTCCTTTTCTTTCATACTTCCTTTCATTCTGTCTCACTGATCTTGTGAAAGGACATGACTGGATTTCTGCTTTGAGCTATCTTTAAATTTGATTCCAAACTACAATAGAATAATGTTTAGTTTTTCGATGGTCACTATTTTGTAATAGTGTGGTTGAAATCATGCCTTTGAATTTTTATCACAGTGTCATGTTCAGAATCTAAATCAGTTAATTAGCCTCCAGGTTATACTTACATCTACTATCTTCTTTATTATTTTGCATTTATTTCTATTAGATTTTTTTTTTTTTTTTCTTAACATCAATGTGTGGTTGCCTCCCACGTGGTCCCCACCGGGGACCTGGCCTGCAACCCAGGCATGTGCCCTGACTGGGAATCGAACCTGCGATGCTTTGGTTCGCAGCCCGCGCTCAATCCACCGAGCCACGCCAGCCAGGGCTATTTCTATTAGATTTTTAAATGATAAAATAAAGCATGTGTCTTGTACACATGTCTGTAGTAGTATATAAATATTATAAAAAATCTCTCTTACACGGATTCTCTCTATACCAAGTACCACAACCCAGAACAACCAGTTTCCTAAGTGTTCTCCAGGAAGAGTTTCATATATACACAAGCACTCATATTTACACATATGTTACACATAACACATATGTGTTATGCTATACATCACATGCCCTTCAACATCTTGCCTTTCCCCACCATGTGTAACTTATATTGGACAGTGATGTAGCGCATTTTCTGCTTTTCTGTTTGCTTCAGCAGCCAGGGAGCTCTGAACTTATTTACTGTTGCAAGGAGCCCTCTGCTCAGATGCCTACCATGGCCCAAATTTTTGGGTTTAATTTGTTGCTCTTTTTAAAAGAAAATTTGGGGGTGGATGTTAAGCTTTTTGTATGTGAGTTATTGAAACTATTTTAGCAAATAGGATAATTCGCTATTTAACAAGTATGATTAATAGGTGAGATATAACTGATCATATGCAAGAGATATTGTCCAATGCTACTCTGTGCGTGTATAATTTTGGCACTTTGGAAGTTCTAAATATCAAGATACCTTTTGCTTTTTCAACATGGCAACTGGTACTGAAGTACGCCACAGACTTAATGTAGTTCATAAAATTGGGAAAGCTTTAACCTAGTGGGTACTGTTTGAAAAAACAAAACAAAACACTAAGGATTTTGTAGTTGAGCCCCAGCTGGTGTGGCTCAGTGGATTGAGTGCTGGCCTGTGAACCAAAGGATCGGCAGTTCAGTTCCCAGTCAGGACACACGCCTGGGTTGCCGGCCAGATCCCCAGTAGGAGGTGAGTGAGAGGCAACCACAGACTGGTGTGTCTCTTCCTCTCTTTCTCCTTCCCTTCCCCTCTGTAAAAATAAATAATAAAATCTTTTTAAAAAGATTTTGTAGTTGACACATTTAATACAATTTTGAAGCACAGGGTAATTTTTTTTTTAAAAAGCGATGACCGTTTCATCCTTAAGATAAGCTCTTGGGTGTGGGTTTTCATCCCTATTGATGCAATTACACTGGTTTTATTCTTTGGCACTGTATTTAAATAGAAAATGTATTTCATGGTTTTTGTTGTTTTCTCAGTCTGCAATGTTTTCTTTTGAATGCTATAAATATTAATCTCTTTACCCTTGGGACTGCTTATCTTCCAACCCCAGGTGCTTCCCTAAAACAGGGATTCACAGGTGGGAAATCAGTGGAATGTTTGTTCAACAATGAAAAGAGGTCACATAACATAGGTTTATTCTTGTTGACTATTGTATATAGAATTTCTTAGTAGAACAATATCCATTTTCTTAGTAAGGAGATTAGGCGTAGGATATATCTGTTTGGAAAATTAGATTAAAAGTGATTTTCAGTTCATGAGAGTAACTAATTAGTATTCTGGATTACCAGTGATATTTAAAAATTATTTTCGGAAGCTGTGCATGTATTTTGTTTTCATTTTCTTGGGTGATAGAACGTCCACACATTCAGCTGTGGCCCTTGGCTGTGATCCTTTTAGATGGCGATGAGATGAACTGGCCAATCTGTCACTATCAAGCAACATTAGTGCTAGGATTCCAGTTATTGAATTAAAAGAGCTAGAAGTAGAATTACTGTTCTCAAATTCTTGTATTTGTTAATGGTTACCTTAGCCAACTTTAGCTTTTCATCTTCTGTGGATTGTCAGGATAAACTGGTCTGGAATAACCATTCATTCATTCATCATTTTTTCACAGTGAAACTTTTTGAAACAGTTTCAGCTCACATTGTTCTGACGTGCTCACTTTCATTTTGCTGTCAACATAATGCAGTCTGGCTTTGGCGTCTGCCCTGGCAACACTGCCGTGGCCAAGATCATTGCTGACTTTCTCACTGACCTCTTTCTAGGCCTTACCTATGTTACGATTCTGCGCCATCTTACGCAGACAGTGCCCTCCGGTACGTGTCCTCATCTTGTGGTGTATCACATACTTTTAATTTTATTGCTGCAGTTGGCTATTCCTTCCCTTAGCTTTTGTTGGCTTTCTTCCCTTTGCTCCATAGCTCACTAATTTCCCAGAGTTCTGCCCTCAAACTTCTTTCATTTTCGTTTGATGAACTCTTCTTTGGACTCTGAAACTTGTCAATTTGCTGATGATTCCCAAATCTGTATGTCATCATCTCGAGCCCTGATCTTTCTTGATCTCAAAAATTTTGAAGTGGTAATGTGTTTTACTTAACCCACTGTATCTAAAATGTCCCTTGAACATGTAAATGACATAAAAGTTATTCCTAAGGTATTTTTTATTCTTTGTTTACACTAAGTCGGTGAAATCTGGTGTGAAATCTACACTTTAAGCGCATCCCAATTTGTAGAATCCCTGTTTAGCCACCATACAGGATGGCACAAGCTTTAACTTCTTAGTTTAACTGCTTAGTGGAAATTTAAGTTGGTTTCTTAGACCCTTTAATACCCAAGTCCATTTCTCTTACTGTATTCTGTCATTTGGTTAAACTTGTCCAACTATCGAAGCCGGAAATTTAGGAATCCTTTTTGAATATTTTCTCTCTATCACTCCCCACATCTAATCAATCAAATACAAGTCCTGTTGCCCCTTACTTATAATTTTTTGTTTTATTGCTTTTATGGTCAATATTTTTTGAATCATGAAGCCATGTAACAGACAAGGAGGCAGGATGCTGCTGTGGGAGTTTCTGTGGGGAAGAGGCAGGGACAGTTAGCCAAGCTTTGAGATATCAGAGCAGACTTTCCAGAAGCAAACACTGGCAGACAATTTTGAGGAAAGTGTTGGTGTATCCTGGACAAAGGGGCATGAGCCTTATCAGCAGAAGGAAAGAGAGGGGCTATTCCCAGGGAAGGCTTCAGCATGTGCCAGAGACCGTACAGGCAACATTGAGATAAAGCCATAAATTCTAGCACTGAAAAGGAATACGGGGAAAATGGCTATGTGGAGAAAAGTAGTTTAGGCCAAAAAGGAAGAAGAAGAGGAAACTCAGGAGTCATGATAATTACATTACAATCAAATAGAGGATTATCCTTTGAAAATGTGAGTTTGTTCTGTAGTATCAGCAGAAGAGGAGGGTAAGACATATATATATGATGGAGGCACCTTTTTTCTGCCTTAATATGAAGTAGAAATTTTCAAATCTGATGCATTGTGAGGGCATTCTCCATTGTGTCAAATGTTCATATACACAATGGAAAACACGTCCTTATCAAGTATTTATAGATAGAATCATTATAGTGATTTTTATAATGATCATACTGCTATTAATGTAACACAGAATCATTATAGTAATTGATTGATTATATAAAAGTAGACTAGAGGACCTCTAAGGTTCATCTCCAACCTAATATATTGAGAGTATCCTTTGGTATAAAACTAAAGCAACTCAGTTTATAGTTTAATCTTAAACTTGAAAATGTTTGCAAGAATGTACTGCTTAATAAATAATCCTAAACTCTCTTTTATCTCTATTTTCTTAAAAGATACCACAAATAAAATTTATATATTTATTCTGTACTAAAATTATTAGATTATAATTTCTTAAAATATCAGAAAAAATATATTATTTAGTTTTTATATTCCTTAAAGAGTATCTTGTAACATACAGATTTGAGACATGAAGGTATATATAATCATGTGTACAGTTTATATTTATTTGTTCAAAGCTCTGGTCTCATTAAAATTGCTATATAAATACTTGTTTTAACAACTGTTGTTATTAGGGGTTTGTATGAAAGTCTGCCAACGTGGCCTCAATATTTGTATTATAGATCAAAATGTTTTGAAAAGAGCTTCTTCTCAGCTGTGATCTTTGTTGTTTTTAAAATCTAAAATGTATTAAAATTATTTTCATCTAAAGTAGTTGAACTAGTTTCTCTTGCCGTTTTTTCCCCCTTTTTATTAAAAGATGAGAAGTTCTCAGACAATGAAGATCTATGAATAAGTAAATAAAATGAAATAAGATAATTTTTTTTCCTGGAACTGAGGAAGGCAAATTAATAAAAACAATGTCCGTAAATGTTAACGCCCTAATGATCCTCACACATCCTCACCAGTGATAATGGTCTGTTGTTGAACTTATTCCTTTGCCCTAAGATAATTATAGATTCTGGATACCAGGCTTTTATTAAGTGATACAACAAAATGCTAATTTTAGAGTTTGAGTTTTTCCTGTGCTTTCAGTAAATTCAATGAGTGAAACCCAGTTGTTAAGGGAAAAACACACTCAAGACCTGAATAATATTTCCATGAATAAGGTAATTAATTTGTGATTGGCTGACTTTATGCTTTTAGGTTTACAGAAATCTTATTGCTCAGGAATCTTGACAGAGGCCGTGCAGGTGTTTACATGAATATAAAATTAGCATCTATATTTATCTGTAATTAAAATCCAGTACGATGTATAAAACCTGTTTGTCTTTGAGTAGAACTCATTCCAAGCTAATGAGGCCTCAGAGAAGGCACAGAGTGTGTGCTCCTTATTGAAAGGAGGATGGTATTTTTCTGATTACTGTCTGTGTGTGGGTTAGCCAATTTTAACTCAGTGAAGAAGCTGCAAAGCCATGGTCTGAACTTTTTTTTATTATGGCTAATTTTTCTTTAATTTTATATCACTTCTACAAATACCTGTATTAGGAGTGAAGAAAATTTATGGGTGTGGTTTTAATTTGTGGCGTGGGCCCATAGAGGTTGTACATAGTGTAAACAGCTTCACATTTTGTTCCTGGTTGTCTTCGTCAGTTTTGGATCTCCTTTCCAGTTATTTCTCTGCTTTCTTGCTATTCTGACATCATTTTTACTGTAATAAAGTTCCTTTTTTCATGTGATCTTTTGTCCTTCTAACCCTAATCCCAAGAAGCAAAACTGATATATTTTGAGGGAGTTGGGAGAAATGTTTCTTAATTTCTGAGTTATGTGTTTGTTTTCTTCCCACTCAGACAAGTTCTACTGCTTATGGCCAAACTCCAACTGTTTTATGCAATAGTGACAGAAGGTTGGTTTGGAAATAAAATGACACAAATCTACCCTCTCCTCCGTCCTCTCAAGGAACTCTGTAACTTCCAAAGTTTTAATCCTTTTAACTGGAACCTTTTTTTTTTTTTTTGGTTTGGGAAAACTAAAGAAACACTGATACATTACCCCTAGACAAGATCTTTTTCCAATAGGATAGTTGTTTTATTCTGAATATAAAGTGTAGCCACCCTTAGAATTAGGAGAATAAATATTGGTTTGACTTTATTATATAGATTTCCCCAAAATCCATTTCCCCAATGGATTATGTTTACAGCTGTGCAGTGTATCATGGTATGTGGTTCTTAAACAGATGTTATGTGATCAGAACTTTTTGACCCTGTGCCCAGTTTAGTACTTTTAGGCCCCTCCTGGGTTCACACAGAAATGTAATGTTTCCAGCCCCCAGAGCATCTCTGTTTTAGTCTCCCTCTCATCCTGCATACTCAGACAGCTTTAGGGAAAAGAATTTTCCTGGAGATTGGTTGATGCATGGAGGTCAAGTGCAAGGCAAAAGTCAAAGGTACTGAGTCAGAGGACTTCCGTCTCTGCCAGGGAGTGATGGGGGTCTAGAGAGTACAATACACGCGTGATCGCCATGTTGGAAGGAGGAGATGTTCATGGAAGAAGTGGAGAGGAGGCCTTAAAGGTAGAAGTTTACATTTTAATTTATCAAAGTGGGCTGATAAACAGTGTATCAAAGGGGAACTACCCAATGTCTAGGTTAAAGTTTAAACTATTGCATGTGGGAAATAAGTTTAATTTTGTTTGGAGAGAGAGTGGGTTGGGTTTGAATAGTTTTGCTGAGAATATGAAAGATCTTGCTTGTTTTGTAAATAATTGGGTTTTGTTAAACTTTTGTGTTCATTTTGCTGAAGTGTTCCTTCAATAGATAAAAAATTGTATTACTGTAGATACTTCTGCGCACATGTGTGCACACCTTTTACAGCTGGTTTGCATGTAACCCCGAGTCCGTAGTGTCTGTGACTTGTCATATCTGTGGCCTAGTGAGTGAGTTTCATCCTCCTCCTGAGAAGGGCACAGTCAGCGGGGAATTTTTCTCCTTCACATGGTGTCACAAGTGACTCTAGTTCACGTTTATATTTGCAAAGGGGAGGCACAGGTGCGCGGAAGCAGGGCCCGCTGTCACTAGAGCCAGCAGCGCACGTCGAGGAGGAGCACGGCCCTTCGGATCCGTGTACAAAACTGAATACTTCAGTAAAAATCTCTAATCTCTCTCCTTTTGTGCCACGATAAATGAACTCTCAAATGAGTATTTAAAAAGTCTCTCTGAGTAGTTCAAACGGCTCGCGTTGATATGCCATCTTGGATCCAGGGATCTAAAATGCAGAGTTTCGTACTGAATTAGGCTTGTGGTATAAAGCACCAGGGTGTTCAAAATTAGCTCTCTTCTCTGAGTGCTTAAAAGTTTAAAAACATGTATTTTATAACATGTGATATTTAGATTTATAAACTGTTAATATGCTAATAATAATAAACTATAAAAATAAAGAGAAAATCATAACTAGGTATATATTTAAATATACATTTGGTTATATATTAGCCATACTATTTTTAGAGACCTTATTTTTATTCTTCCCTAACAAGTTTTTAGTTATATTTTTTCATAGTGTTTTATTTGGAAAAAATTACTATCATTATATAATTCTTAATTTTTCAGAGGAACCAACTTTTTCATCTCACTTTCCATAGAGATCAATAATGAACTCAAACCTAGCTGACAGAGACTTCTCTGAAGTCCTGGACACACTGGTACCAGTGATCATCAAATTGAATTCTTATTGTCATGTAATTTTTTTTCTTCAGTACACTGTAGTTTAAATAACTATTTTTGTCTACCCTAATTACTATGCCTAATTATGTTTATCTGGTGCAAGAGAATTGTAGCTTATTTTTTAAAGTAATTGTAGAGGAATTCCCGCTGTGACTTCAGTAGCCTTCGGGGTAAGCTGTGAGATTCCAAGCTGCTCCTGAGGGTGGGTCGGTCTGACTTCGGGAGGTGGGCGATGCCGCAGAAGCATTGACTGCTAGTGAGGGGAGGAGGGGCAAATTAGCTCTTTAAAAAAATGTGTGTCAAAACTGTGTTCGGTGGTCCATCATATTGAATCAACATACCTTTATTGAAAATTGATTCTTCAGCACTCACTCCAGGGGCCCATTTCTCTTACCCTGTGAACTTGAAAACTTTTTCATGTTGATCTTAATATGGGTCATCGAACAGATCTGTTTTACCTGATTAAATAAATGGTAACAAGACTTGGGTCAACGACTTCTATTTACTGTACTTAAGAGTTCACTTTGTCAAACTTCTATCTCCTCTACAAAATTAAGAGAATTAGTGGTTACAATGTAATATAATTCTGTTCAGCCTGAAAAGTTACTGAGGCATATCTTTTCCCACCTTTTAACCCTCATTATTTGTTGGAAGAAATCCCATACATGTCTGATGAATCAACATCTCTTTTGCGTAAGCCCAGTAAAATCAAAGCATTATTTAATTTAAAATGTTATAAATAATGTGTGTGATAATATTCTCTCCTTAACATTTAATTGGAAACTTTTTTCTCAGCTCACCAAAAATGTTACTAGGTTTTTCTGTGCCTGTCTGGTATTTGAGCAGAGAGGCAACTAATTAGAATAATCAAATAGCATGATTGTCATTCCTGCATTTTTATTTTAATTAATTAGTTTTTAATTTTTGTTCAAGTACAGTTGTCTCCATTTTCCCACCACCACTTTCCCCTCCTTCATCCACCCCCACCTCCCACACTCAATCCTACCCCCTTTTGGCTTTGTCCATGGGTCCCTTAAACATGTTCCTCAGTGACCCTTCCCCTTCCTGCATTTTACAGGTTGTCATAAAAGAGATTTTTCTCTATAAAAGAAGCTGTACCCCAAATATATTATATTACTAAGTAGAACATCCAAACTATTCCTTAAGGCAATTTTCATCTCATTATCCAGACATTTGTGTATTCTCTACTATAATTCCAATCAAGAAATGGATGTTTTTGAAAGTTAAGAAAACCTCTCATACATAAAAATTCACACTGTCAAAAAATATATCATTGGTGGCTTTTAATTTGACAAAATATTACAAAAGAAATTTCCGGAAGATTACTTCAAATGGACAACTCTCTTAGAGTGTTGAGAATCCAATGAAAGAATGCCCTTAATTTTAAATGCCTTCTTTTATAGGCACACCTTTTCCTAATATTCATATATAAATGGTGGCTATTTACACGTATGTCCCAATGTGGTGGGAAAATGCAAACTAGTTTGTGAATTACTCGTGTTTGCTAACTGGGGAAAAGTCAAGATGGTTCCGTCTGTTCTTACTGTACTGTATACTGTCCAGCCAACTTCCCATCTTCCTTCCACTCCAGTCTCCGAGAGGACAGGAGGGAAAGCTCATCCTAAGAAGGCACACTCCATGGAAAGAGGAGACACTATTGCTTAACACCAAATTTGTGGGGCTTTGTTCTCATTCTTGGTATCCTTAGAATTGAGGTAGTCTACTGTTTGTCACTCAAACTTTTAGTAACTAACATGCTTCGTTAGATCCTTGAAGCCTGTTGGATTTATAGTAGTCATGTCTGAATTGTAAATCTGCTCACATTGGTTCTTCATGAGATTATGCCATGTTTTCTTCCCCCTGTATTTTCATGGATAGCTCAGAATGGAAGCTTCTCCAAAGAAGATACTTTTATATCTTTTTTCACTGTACCTCATACATGTGCCATGTAATAGATGCCCAAGTAAAGGACACATTATATTATGATTGTTAGGCTTTCTGAGGGACTGTTTTGTCTGCATGAATGCAACTGTATTTATGATAACGTTATTGCTATTGCCTCAATAATCTTTAATAAGCACTTACCATGTGACAAGAACTATACTAATTATTTTACCTCTGCTGTTTCATTGAATCGCAGCACGAATCTATGTAGTTGGTGGTATTATTAAAATACTTTATGTGTAAATGAGTGGACTGAAGGGAGGCGAAACTCTTGCCACGGGTCAGATAGTGTGTTGACTCCTGACTTCCCACATCGCCATTGACTCGTCTGCTTCTTCCCAGCTGTCCTCCCAGAGTCTCCTCAGTAGTACAGTATTAAAAGCTACAATTTTTACTTCTATTATAGTGACAGTGTTCCAGTATTTATGATTTTTTCAAGTATAGTACACTTGTGACAGTTTACCCTGATGATCCATTCTGCATTTGGTTGAAAAATTAACCGAGGGCATGAGGGAGAGACCTCAGGAGAAACCCATCCAACTTTGTGAAAAAACTCTATTTAGTTTTAATGTTAAATTTTAACTGTTAATCCCTTTGCAATATTGACTCAACTGTCAGTGAAATGATAAATCTTCTACCTCATTTCACAAGAGGGCAGCACTTTCTTTTAAAATTTAAAGTGTGACTCAAAAAATACATTTAAATTAACTTTTTCTGTCAAGTTAAGCTGGAGTGGTATGGAAGGACTGAAACCTCTCTTTCTTTGGAGAAATTTATGGGTCTGATAAGTGCAAGATGTTCGGAGTAACTTAGGATGCTTTCCGAAAATGGAAAGATGATTAAAATCACCCCTAGGATTTTTTGTTTGAGAGTTGAATTAGATTAACTATTCCAGTAATTTTGTAAATGTATCTGCCAAGATCATGGCTTTTTTAAAATATTGTAAATCACGTTAAAATGTAAAATTTTAATAAATTCTAATTGTTTTATTCTTGCCAGTGAAAACTGTTGAACAATGGTTGTGCATTTATCATCATTCCTCAGGACATTTGACAGACCAATGAATCCCATTTTTTTCTCCTTCTCTTGATGAGCATTCTTCCTAGTGGTGTTAGAGGGAAGGTAGTGCAAACGGACAGGACCACCTGTGAACACAAGCAGGCAGCATGTAAGTAAGTACAGGCTGGTAAAGCACAGCATTGGTCATGGGAGATGACCAACACAGATAGGACATTGCTGAACCGAAGCTGCCGTATGGGGCTAATAATAGAAGGTGGAAATTGAATTGGACCTCAATGGCTGGATAAATTTTGAATTGATAGAGAAAGAAGAGGCTATTATTTCACAGAAAAGAATTCTACCATCGGAGAAAAAGTAATGTGTATTGGAGAAAGTTAGGAAGCCGTATCCTTTAGAATATTGTAAGGAAATGGTGCCTGGAGTGGATAGTAAGGCCACTAGCCACATGTAATATCTGCATTTAAATTTAAATTTGTTAAAATTAAACAGAATCACAGTTTAGTTTCTCAGTCACACTAGCCACATTTCAAGCATCTAATAGCCATAATACTCTGGTGGACATCAAAGATAAAGACATTTCCATCATCTCAGGGAGTTCAATTGGACAGGACGACATTGAAGCTTAGAATGTTTTGGGTGGGGATGTGGAGAGGCATTAAAAAAGGGCAGAGGGGCTGATATGATTGTATCAAGAACTGTTGAATTTAAAAGCAGTAATCAGGGAATGAACTTTTTATTTATTATTATAAAGTGCTTTCTGTGGACCAAACACAGGTTGCCAGATCTAAGTGTCCTAAAAGAGTCACAGTTGGTCAAATATATGGTGACGATGAAGATCTGACTTTGGGTGGTGGGCACACAGTGCAATACACAGATGATGTACTATAGAAATGTACACATGAAACTTATAGAATCTTATTAACCAATGTCAGCCCAATAAATTTAATAAATTTAAAAAGCTAAAAAAAGTCCGTTAATTTATATTTGAATTAGCTGTTATTATTACTAGTGTTAGAGATAAGGAAATAGAGAGTGAGATAAACTAAGTGAGTTTTTTATTAAAATAGGTATTGAAAATAATTTATTTTGGTTTGTCATGCTAACAGGATACTGAAGGTAATTTGAGGATAGAGAGATAGGAGCTAAGGAGGACCGTTTGAGGTGATCCTGTTAGGGAGATGAGTGTGAGAACTGAGGTAAGAATGTCAAAAACATTCAGATGTGGTGGTGTTCAAACAGTTGGTAATTTAGGTGTGCTTTCTGGTGATTCCTGGTTGTGCAGGGTCTCGGCGTTTTAGGGGGTTGTGAAGAGGTGGTCCATGAGGCAGAGATTTGGGAATCGGTGGTGCTGTTCTGGTTGTCTGCTGAGTGTCAGGGACTGCTGAGGCCTCGGGGATGCACAATGAACAGAATAGGGAAAGTGCTGCCACTTCAGCAACCGCTTCACGCATGTGATGGATATTTTGTTATATAATTTTTTAAAAATAATTAGGGGTCGGAACATTTTAATAATTTATTTATATTTTTAATCTGTTGCTACTGATAGCCCGTGTTAACACTTAATGGGTTATAAGCATTTTGGTAAAAATATGCAGACATATTAATAAAACATACACATGCTTCTCAGAACACTCTTGTATAATAGTAATATTTTTCAGAGTTTTTATTAATGATTTTGAAATAGATGGAAACTTAGTAGAACCTTCAATTTCAATCCTAGAAAACCCAATGCACTCCTGGTATTTCATGGAATTACATGAAAGTCTTAATTGTGGTATAAATAAAATCATCCATGAATTTTTTTGAAAATAATGGCCAATCAGTAATAGAGTACTGGTCTTTCTGCCTGAGAGTATTTGAGTGTTTACTGAAGTGTCACAGGGTCATTTTACAAAGAAAAGGCAAGGTCCAGACAGAGGTTCAAGTGTGTCTTTTTCTAGGTCAAGCATCTAGAGAAGTGTTACAGATGAAATCACTAGCCGAGTCCCTTGACTCCATGAAAGATGTAACAGGGCTGGGATGTAATAATACAAATGAGTAATCTAGTTGTTCTATCAATTATTACTTTCCCATATTATTGAACAGGCTCTACATCACTTTTCAGACTATTGTAGCAGCAGTGTGATCTGATTCATAATTTCTAGTGAGAAAGTTGTATTCTAATTGATTTAAATTCTTGATATTCTGAGCTATAATCTTTTTTATGCGAGTTTGTACTATTGGCTATAAGGCAGTGAAGAGGCATTTAAAAAATGCCGCAGCTAAGAAGGCACCACCAGTAGCTCTGGAGGTGCGAATAGAGATGGGGTAGGAGGAGTCAGAGAATATTATGCTTGAATATTTTGTATCAACATTTAGGTTGCACTAAATTTTCTAAATCAGTTTCATAATTTTCAATATTATTGTTGTCTGTAGCGTCCCTAATAACATGTGTTGTGTTTTGAATCCACTGAGTGATGACAGATATGAGACTCATGAGTTTGCACATCACCAATGGTCATTTCATCTGGTGGTCAAGACGGGTGTCCATACTTTTGGTTAAAGTGGCAATGTAATTTAAAAAATTGGGTCAATTTTATTGTATGCATCTTTAATTAATTATAAAGATATCTCCAAAGTAATATTATTTAGAGATACAGGTTTTATGCAATAAGTTTTAATAAAAAGGTTTTGTGCAATAGTGACATCACTTGGTTTAGCCTCCCAAGGTTATGATTTTGTTGTCAATACTGATTTTATAAGCATAAATACTAGATTAGGTATTGTGCTTTTAAAAGGTCTGTTACTACAGCCATCTCATACTCGAATTTTAAAGTTCAAACATCTGCCAGAACAAATTCTAGATTTAAATTGCACTTTAAATTCCTGGTTTGGCAATATTTAGTAGGGCATCAGATTATAAAGCTCCTCCAATGAGATAAAACCCCAAATAAGAACGAACCCCATCTTGGTGTCCAGCGGTTGCTTTCCTTTAACATTTTGTTAGAGTGACCTTCCGAGCACATCAAATGTGCCTTTTCCAGACATGACCAGCAGGACAGGGTCCATGCTGTTTTCTCTCTCACTGTGGTCACTTGGACCCATGAACGAGATTGCTGCATGTCCTGCAGTCTCTCTTGAGCCACTGAGTAGATGCTGGGACTCTCACTCTGCCAGCTGCGCTTAGTCCGGTCTGAACGATGAAACCGTAATTCAGTTGCCCTGAAGAAATCTTGATAGTCTTTGTGTGTGTGTGCATGCATCAACTAATTTTATAAACATTGCAAAAAATGTTACACCACAGGATGTCATGGTATTAGATGAAAATGGCAGCACTGGTTTCCTTGGAATGAGAATGACTTAAACTATATAGTACAATGCCTTTTTAGACACAGTTATTTTTTAAATAAACTGGAGTTACTAGTTACAGAGTAACTTACGAGAACAAAAAGGCTTTGTCTGTGTCTTCTTTAGAAAAGTTTACCATTGACCAGCCGCCCACTGCTGCTGTAGGCTTGTTTCTGTCGAGGGCTGATTGGTTAGAATGTCAGGCCATCTGCCACTTCAGAACTGCTGAATCTTTCAGAGACAAAGAAGATTGTCTCTGATGGCATTTACCTTCAAATCTGATGATGCCACCATTTGGGGTGACAGCTATCTACCTAGAAAGATAAATGTGTTTTACTTGAGAGTTCTCCGTCTATTTATTGATTTAATTTTGTGTGGAGTATGTACCATGTGCTTGTGATAAAAATGTCACACAGTATTAAAAGATTTAAAGTGTCCCATTGCAGACACACAGATCTCTAGTCCCTGTCTGAGAAATAACCACATTCCACCTTCTTATATATCTCTCCAGAAATATTGATAGTACTTATTATTCCATATATTGTACCTTTATGCATCTATGTCAATATTTTCTTATTGGATATATACATATATAACTACATACATACATACATATTAGAGGTGATTTATTATCACCATATAGCCACCATCTCCCTTTTCCATAGGTGAACAGCATTCTATGGTGAGAATCTGCTCTAATTTACTTAAACAGTTACCTATTGATGGACACTTAGGTTGTTTTTAACTTTTTGCTATGTCAAATAGAACTTACTGAGCATTCTTGTGCATATGTCCATACATATGTTTACAAATTAAATTCCTAGGGATAGAATTTCTAATTCAAAGCTTATATGCATTTTAATGTTTGATGAATATTGCTAAATTATGTCCAGCCCCAAATTTGGCAGATTTTTAAAAGTCAACTCTGCTGCTTCTAATAATCTCCAGGAAATGTAATGGCTTAACTTAATTCTGTCGAACAGAGGAATTCTTCTCTTCTGTAATCAGCCTATAGATTTTATTATGAACGGCATAATGCATTGTCTGGGTTCACTGTCTATAGAATAATTTACTTGAAACTTTTTGGAAAGAAAAAGTCATCATAGAACTCATTGCTCAGAATAAGCAAATGAGAGTGATGCAAATGTACAGAAAGTAAATATAACTAAAGATACTTAGGAACACAGGATGATAATGGTCTGTGACTTCGGGGAGCTGTATTTGTAAGCATAAGTGGTTCGTCGTGTAAGTGTATTGACTGGTTATTGGGGAGATCAGTGAAGATGCATCATGAGTAATGTGTTCGAGAAAGTTGAGCTCTGAACATGCAGAGAATTCCAGGTGGGAAGCTAAGCAGACAGAGGGCAGGAGCATGCCTCCGAGCTGAAGCAGTAGGTCAGCTCTGAGAGGCATGGCAGGCGTCCGAAAAGCTAGTATTGCAGACAGAAGCGTGGCCGGTCTCACATGGTTAGTGTGAACTTCCTCTGCTTTCGCCCACTGCCCAGTGACTTGAATTCACATTCAGGTTACAGGTGCAATGCCCTCCTGGGAAGACTCCCAATTTTTTACTTGTGAAGGAAAACAGCACCTTCAATTTTGATTTGTCTTGACGTGTTTGTTGATATTATTAAAATTTGCATTTTAATTTTGGCCTTAAGGTTTCTTAATCTAGATAGCTGGGGAAAGTTGAAAAACACCATTAGAAACCTTTGAGAACTTTCTCCAAAGCCCGGTGAGACTTTGCTTATATCCCCCAGGCTTGGGCTGTAGGTGGACATCTGGCATCGGGAGGCTTGGCCTCCTGAGGTGGCTTCACTCTTGTCCCATGCTGCATATCCCTTAGGAAGGACATGGTTTCGAAACATTAACTTGTCTTGGCATTATTTTTAGTCACTGAATAAAGTGCTCTCTGAATCATTAAATATTCAGAAGGTGGCTGAAGGCTGACCCCTGCACCTGGTTGGCTAATTCAGAAGCAGATCAGCTGGGGTTTTTCTTCCTTAGTCCTTACCCCACCCATCCACTCCCTGCAGAAGAAAAAGCTCTTTGTGCCTTTAAATGTCTAGTAGAATCTTCTGGCTGTCGATTATGGGAATATATAAAGCGTTGAATTTTTTCCTTATGAATTATAATTTTTATTTCCCAATTGCCACCTGTCTAATGATCAAAATAGATGACATTTTTGAAGGGATGAACATTAAAAATTCTTGTACACATTCTTTGTGTACAAAGCACATTGTCTGAACTTCCAGGGATAAAAGGAGAGTTCCGCCTTTCATCGGGGGCTCCGGCCTCCATTTCAGATTGAACCTTCTGCCCTTTAGGGCCGTATATTACTTTAAATAGCTACCAGCTGACAGACTTGGCTGCTGGCTGGTGGTAACTAGAAAGCTCCCATGTATTGAGTAGTCTCCCTTAATAGGACGACAGCAGCAGTAGACAAGGAAGTCGAAAGCTCAGATCCTGAGGAGGATCTTGAAACTACTTCATTTTTGAATTCTGAAATGATTTGGAAATGTTATGAAAAGGAGAACTGTGTGTATTCCTGTTAGAGGCATTATAACCCGGGTCTTCCTTGAGCCAGAATGGGGTGACAACAAGTAGATTCTCCTGCCCGCGCCCGAAGCCCTTCGTTTTGAACGAGGCCACGATGCACCAATTTATCTGTGATCACCTATTGACCTCCATATGCTTTGCCCTGGAGGCTCCCGAGAAGTTTTTGTTTTTCTTTTCTCTTTTTCCCTTTTTCCCTTTCCTTTTTTTTCATATTGACCAATGTAAAGAGAAACTTGCCCGGTTTTGCATAGAAAACATGCTTTGTCTTCATAGTTTTTTTAAAAACCCAGCTTTGTGTGTAGCTGGAGAGGCACTTGAAGATCCCCCCCACGTGTGTGAGACAGATGACTTTCAACAGCGCATTTCGCCTGCTCGTACTGCTTGTATTTGACAGAACCCAAAAGAATGTCTTTACTGCCTCGATGAAATCGCTAAATAAATCAATTTTTTAACAAATTAAATGCAATACAGTTTTTAAGTATAAGAAGTTTTGAAATTAGCCTAGCCTTTGAATTTTTTTTTGCCCAACTCATACAGGTATATTGTGCTCTTCGTTTGGGCAATAGAATGTGTTTTTTATTAACTCATTTGGATTTAGATTTTATTGATTCCATTGTTGAGTTTTTCTGTGTTGCTTGGTGGTTCTGTAACCTTCACTTTTTTCGGATCTAGGTATCTATGTTTGAGACATGGATTATTTTGCTAGAGAATCTGAGGCTACTCAGTGGTGTAGGGATTATGTTGGGATTTATTGTAGGGATTATATTTATTCCACCTCTTGAAGATTAGTGCCTAATTTATTTATTTACACACTAGCGTAGATTTGGCAAAATGCCACGCACTTCAAATTTTATCATTTAATTATTGTCTCTCTGGCAATGTATTGCTTTCATTGGAAGTCTCTGTGTTTTAATGATTATAGTATCTATCTTCTATTATAGAAGTTCAGAGGTACTTGATTAAAAAAGAAGAGGCTACAGAGATATAAAGTATATTACCAAGGTGATATTTTGTATACAAAGTTTGAACTTAGTATAATTATTTATCGGTATCCAACACGAATATTATCCGTAGTAAAATGTGCTCACTATTATTAAAATAATTCACGTTGACATTGTCTCTCTCACTTCTAATGTGTCCCTCAGCCATCAGAAAGCATAGTACTTTTGAATAACATTAGATATTTAGCTATTTGAATTTTATAGAATATCTTTGGATTTTTACATAAATAATCTATTTGTCTTTGACACTTTAAAAATCACAGTTTTAGTTGATTTCCAATGTTTTAGTGAGAGTAAAGTTACCCTGTTATTCTAATTATGTGAGAATTAAAAAAAATGTTGGATGGTTTCATATAGATCCACAGAGTGTGTTCCCCTTTTTTCTCTTCAAGAGTATCTTAGTTCTTGGTATTTCCTAAATGTAAATAAGGAAGCTTTATTTTGCGATCTCTTTTCTGCCTGAGGCAAGGGTGTCAGTTCTGAGAAATGGGTATGGGCTGTTTGTCTGGGATGGCAGGGAAGCCAGGAGCTGCTGGTACGGGCACTGACTTCCGGGCACTCGCTCCAGAATGCCGTGTGGGGACATGCCCCTCTACGCTTCCCCTGTGTTTGTCACTTCTAGCACACGTGTACCTGTCACGCTGATAGAAATTCCATTACTTTCATGTTTTGGGAAGACTCCTTAACACACAGGATGCTGCTTCTTTTCCGTCATAAAGATCAGCCTTGTATCAGGATGCAAGATATTTGCAGCTCTAAGAATAACATACCCTTCTTGTCTTGGTGTAAGAACCCTTTAAACCTGAGAGTCCGCTTTGGAAAAAGACTGTGGAAGTCTCTGATGTTTCACAGAGTTTTTATTGAATTCCGTCTTCAAATGCGTGCATGGGGGATTGCATGTTTGCACATGTCTCTGATCACGGCCCTCCAGCACCCTGGGTGGTAGCTGGAAGTTTGCCCAGCTGAGAAAGAGTGTTCTTTCTCTCTCTCCCTCCTTTATTTATTTGTTATTTATTTATTTGTGGTGCTGGTGCTGGTGGTGCTGGTGCTGGTGGTTCCTTTTGTTTTGTATTTATGTAAAAAGTTTGTTTGTTGCTGCTGAAAGATCTCCGCATGTGGCCCCAGAGCCCTCACAGCCAGCCAGGGTGAGTCTGGTCAGTTTCTGTGTGCTTCTTCACTCTTTCTGATGATGGGTCGTCATGCTGATGTTTATGCTCTTCTTTTGATCCAAAGTGCACAGATCATTTTTTACTTACAAATTTCTGGATTATCATTAGCTCACCACACTTGTTTTTGAAATAATAGTGTCTGTGTGTAAATCTGAATTGGGCACTTGGAGGAGGAACGCATTCTGCTAGAAATCTCATAAAGCCATTTTGCCCCTGGGGACATGTTAGGTTTTATGAATAAATGATGAAAATATTTTAAAAGCTTGTTAAATTTTGTAGGATCCGCATATGTAAAACATATGCTATTTAAATACTGATATGAAAATAAGTTGGGAATGAAATGGAAAGAAAAATGGTGTGCAAATCCAAAAAGTAATAACCATACTGTATACTGTTCCCTGACAGGTTTTTGTTCTTTCCTTTATTAGTGGAATCTCTCTATAGGATTAAATAAATGCTAACAATTTTGATATTCAAGTGATTCCAATAGCCTTTGAGGAGGACCATAGTCTAATTTCACAGGTTTTCTTTTTCCTTTGCTCTGCACCCTGATGCAAAGAGTAAACTTAATTATATTAACATTCCGCTTGTGATGGTGTCACTTTTAAAAGCATTGTATATTTATGATGAAATTCTACACACAGCTAGAGAAATATGTTTCATATGGCTGTATCTGTCACACTTAACTTTTATTGATACACTAAATAGCCATTTAATGCAAAAAGCAAAATCACATTTTTGCCTTGGCATCATGTCCATAGTATTGGATTGAACTTTTTCCTTTAAAGCAATTATTACACTTAAAACTTTGTGGGATATAGAGTTTCTTTGAGTATCAGTAACAATTTAACATCAAATGATACATTTAAAGGTAACTGGTTATTACTCACATTTTGAGTAGTTTCCTTTAAGTTTCATTTTACAAACAAGTGAATTCCCCACATGCAAACAAGTCTGAATGGCTCTTAGAGTTATCAATGGACCAAAGAAACTTTCCTTTCTTCCCTCATCATTGTACTGTTAAAACCTTTTCAGAAAGAATACAATTGATCACACGTATTTTGTTTTGTGACTTGTATTGCCTTGTACACCTACCTTCTTTTGTTTTCTTGGGTGGGCTCCAACTTGGAATATGAATCCTGGGATCCATTCAGGATCAAGACAATTTGAGAGCTAAGTTCTGCATTTTGGGGCAGGGCGGCCTCCAGGAAGTGGGAGTGAGCTTCACTTCAAACTGTGTGAGGGGTGGTGGAAGGGAGGATGCTGATTAAAATAATAAACAACTGCTGGAAAGAGCGGTGGATTGCCACACCACTGTCAGATCAGGGAGGGAAGCTGCTGGAGCTGGCTGCCCTTGCTCCCCTGCCACAGACTCTGCAAATGATCCCCTGCCATGGGGTGGGCAGCTCGAACTTTTCTCCCGACAGATAGAACAACTTTCCAACAGCTTAGTTCTCTTGCACTGACAGCATCCCTTAGGCATAGCCTGACCTAGGGAAATGGACTGAAACTAGCTTGGTGGTTACCATAGCAACGCAGGCTGCCGGTGTCTGGGAGAGTGCAAACCAGTGGCCTCTTGTCCCGTGTTTGGGTGTTTCTTCAGACAAGAGTACACTCCTTGCTGTTCGAACTCTACAAAAGTCATGCTCTTTGAAAACTGGCTCTTTACCCAGGATTTTTTTTTTTCTTTTTCTTTCTGAAACCAGTCTGAATGGAGGAAGTTGGTAATACTTGGCTCTTTTTTTTTTTTTTTTTTTTTTTTGCCTTCTCTCATGCAAGTTTCCAGGATATAGCTTCTTTTTGCTGTGTGTAATTGAGACCAAACTCTAAGCTTGGGGCCCAGGAGAGACCAGTTGTGGGCTGCAGGTCATTAGTGAGGTGAGCAAAGGGAATCCTGGGCTTCCCAGAGAAAAAGGAGACCATGCCAGCCTCATGGAACACAGCTCGCAGACACCGTAGGAGCAGATCTAGTCCTCGAGAACTCCAAAGTCCATGAAAGAACGGACCCTCGGTGGGGCGGCTAACATGTCCCAGCACAGGCTGCTGCTGCTCCTCATGGACCATAGCTCAAGGGCAAGGCTTGTAAAGGATTTTACAAAGGATTTTAAAGTATAGCCAGAAAAGATACGGGTTTTGGAAGTTAAACGCTGTTGTCTGGAGAAAGTTTGCCGGAAAGATGTAAACTTCAAGGGCTACTGGACGATGATTGGTCTGAACTTCAGCTTACGGGAGTTGCTGGCAAAATTTGAACAGGTATGCAGAAAGCCGACTTCATGAATGTCCTTGTTTTTTCCCTTCTTTCTTGTCTTTTCACTGTACTTTTAGATGGCATATATTCTATTGATTCTGATTATTTAATATAATTTCTAAGGCATACTTGATTGGATATTCTCTTTAATTTTTTTTAACTAAAGAGCAAATTAGCAATTCTTTGCTTTGGTCAGGAGGGCTTCCCATGATGCCTGTCAGTTTTAGAATTCCACATCAGAGGAGATCTTTTGTACTCAGGTCGGTTGGTAATTTAACTGAAAGTTATTTTGGAGGAAGAAAAAATAGACCAGCAACAACACCGGGTTTTCATGCCAGAGTCTGACTTCATCAGGCATGGGTCCTGTTTTCCTTACCCCTCGGGTTTATCTCCCTGCAGTGCCCAGCCCTGCCTCTGCCAGCCTTGTTTCTGAAGATTCAGTCCTGAGAGCTGGGAGAAGATGCCTCA
>CM052541.1:176606686-176644694 GCA_028533065.1 Trachops cirrhosus
TGACACCTTCAGAAGCTGAATAGCAGCCTTTCTTTAGTCCCTCACTCTCAATTTTCTTAGTCCTAAAAACAGTGAGTTTTTAACTCACTATTAGTGAAGTGCTTCTAGAGACGATACTAACCTTAGTGACTCCCACTTTTCATTTCATATCAGTAGTGTAGTTGCTCAGTCTGATGTGTAGGTTCTCATAGCAAAAAAGATAACTGCTGTGTTCTTGAAGCCATTTCAGGCTTTACGAAAACTAGGGTCCAAGGCTGGATAGTGATGGGTCCTCCTATAATGGTTAGTCTGAGAATTTGTGGACTGGTCAGATTATTGAAATCCCCAGAAGAGAGCTGGCCTTCAGCCTAACTTCAGGACACCCGTTTGTTTGTGAGGTAAATGCTGGTTAATAGTATTGAATTTTAGAGAAATCCAGTGGTTTCGTGATTTATAATGGGTATTGTATTCATTCATGAATGAATGTTTGGCACATGGTTGAGATCTGTATTTGGTTATCTAGTCACCAAACGTGTGATGTGTGGATTGTGATTTACAGAACAGACTGGAAGGACAAGTTGCACTTGGTACTCATTCCTAAGCTTCTAAAGCCAGGAAAAGCAATGCTGGGAGACCTTGTCATCCAGGAGTCAGGAAGTGTCCTCTACTGGTTCCTCAAGGTGACAGCTCACCAAGGGTCAGGAGACCCCAGCTGATAGGAACCGTGTGTACCCCAGAGGGGGTGTCCTAAAGAGGGGGTTGAGACAAACTTCTCGCCAGAAGAGGATGACCTTGTGACAAGACGTATTGCCTGCCCCAAGCAGGTCCTAATTGTCTAACCAAGTAATGAGGGGGCAGCATCAGGACAGTGTGTCCAGGTGACCGAAGAGTTCAGACTCAAAGCTGATGTGACACAGAATGCTGGCCTACCAATGCACCTCCCCGAAATCCTGCCTAGGAGCTGATTTTATTGCCATCTGACTTGAATGAATTAACTTTCTCCTTGAAAGTACTTCATAAAGGAAGTATCTGATGGCTTCAGTGGTTGTTAATATGCTGTCACACTTCGGCCATTTGCATTGTGCACAGTCCCATTTATTTAGTAGTCAGAGAAGATGGAGTAATGGACAGTTTTAGCTCAGTGGCATTTTGAGTGACTGTTGCCTTCTGTTAATTTATGCAGTTCTGATACTAGGTGATCAATGATAATGATATTTCCTTAAGTGTGTGTGTGTGTGTATGTGTGTGTGTGTGTGTGTGTGAATCTGAACAGTGCCACTCTTTGTGAATCATTTGGGAAAGCTGCTTCCCACAGTAACAACACAGAGAGAACATGCTCAGTGCAGAATTCCCTTTACGGCCTTTACCTCCTTTACAATGACTAACTTAAAAGTATAATTTGAAGCTATATTTTACCGCTCAACTTGTAACATCTAATTTTAAAACAAATGCGTCCTTGAAGACACAATAAACCTCCAATTTCAAGATCTATGCACTCGTTCAATATCTAGTAAACATTTGTGAAGTGCCTGTAGCAGGCACTGGGCTGAGCGCAGGGATGGAGTGGAGCGCAGGGAGCCTTCCCCTCCCAGAGCTGCCAGCCTGGTGGGAGGATAGACCTTAAACCAGGACATTTTTGGGTACAAGTATGTGATTTAGCAAAGTAGAAAGAGCCACAGAATAACAGGTAGCCCTAATTTAATTGTGGTGCAATGAAGTCTTTCTTGAAGAAATTACATTTAAGCTGGGTTTAAATTAAAAGAGTTTAAGATAAGGAAATATCAAGTCTCTGGTTCTATTTTGCTCATTTGTTTGTTTTATCGATTAGGCTCCACTTATAGGTGAGATCATATGGTATTTGTGACCAGAGGGGAGGAGGGAGGTAGATAACAGGGGAAAGAAGGGGAAGGGGCAAGCCAAAGAGTACCAATAGCGGACTCATGGGCATGGATAATGGGGGGGCGGGGGGGATTAACTGTGGCAGTGGGGCGGGGAGCAGGGGAGGGCAATGGGGAAAAAGGTGGGACAACCATAACTGAACAACAATAAAAAAAGATCAGGAAATAACTGAGATTGTGTCTGATGTGTGTGTCCATGTTGGGGGAAGACATTGAGAACTTTCTGGGCAAGGGGAACGGCTTAGAGACAGGTGAGGTGTTGAGGAGTTGGGTGTCCCAGTCTTGTAGGTTAAAATATGTAACACAGAAAAGCCTTGACTAGGTTTTCAGGCCTGTTCACTTGTGATTGTATTACCTGGTTTTGATAATTAAGATGGGCCAATAGTTCAGCCACATGAAACATCTAATAACTGCTCTTAAGAAATTGTGTTTGGCTCTGGCTGGTGTGGCTCAGTGGATTGAGCACTGGCCTGCAGACTGATAGGTCGCCGGTTTGATTCCTGGTCAGGGCAAATGCCTAGGTTGCAGGATAGGCCCCCAGTTGGGGGTGTACAAGAGGGAACCAACCTATGTATGTCTTGTACATCCATGTTTCTCTCCGGTTCTTTCTCCTTCGCTTCCCCTCTCTCTAAAAATAAATAAAAATAAAATCTTAAAAAAAAGGAACTTGTTTTTGTGTGCAGGTCAAACCTGCTTATATAAAGGGTACCTAGGACAGAAAGCCACTGTTTTTTAATTCACTAGGATTTTAGTGTGTTTTAGTAACAATTGGTATACAGTCAAGAATGTGGAACTTTCTGTTGTGAAAAATATTTTTCTTACTAGTAGTATTTGTTATGCTGGAATTTAAAGTGTAGTTTATTGATTCTTTATCATTGCAAGTTGGCTTGTTCAAATTATCTTGAAAGTGCATTTAATTGTAAATTTGTTCCACTTACTAATTAAACTTTTTTCCTACTCCATTGTCTAACATATATTTATAATCACAGAAAATGGGGGAAAGCATTACTGGTATTGATTTCCGACTTAACAAATGCTGGTATAAACTAGGTGGTGATTTCATAATCATTAGTAGAGTGGTTAAAATCTATAAGATTAATTGTTGAAAGGAAATGTAGCTTACAAATTATTAGTTGAATAATTCATTGAGGTCAGTAAATTAATTATAATTATTAATTGACTGATTAGCTGCAATAACTCACCAGAAGCCTTACAAACTGTCTCAAAGTATATTTATGTATCACCTAATGAACTTTGATGATATTATCTGGTGGTTGTGTTATTTTTTTAGATAACACCTGTTTTTTTTCATGTTATGATTCCTCGTTTTTAAAACCTAAAGCTCTGACCATAATCTTACTGAGCTCCTGATACTCAATCCCACCCCGCCTCCCAAGTCCAGTCTTCCTTTTGAAAGGAACAGTGGATTTCCTTTCCTGAAGGGTTCGCTGTTGGTTTAGCCGCCCCCTTGGGATGCACTAGGGAAGTTGTTGCTGGCCTCACTTGTTCACCTTCAGGAAGGGGGTGAGGACTCCTTCAGGGAAAACATTGCTGTGTCCATGTAGGGCTAGGTAAATACGCCATACACCGCAGTTACGTCCACAAGCCCCGAAGACGCCGAGTCCCTCCCAGCACCAGCGCGGTTGTCGCAGACTTCCTGGTGGCTCTCTTCTAAATCTCTGTTTCCTATCAGGGGCTTCGCACGGTTCTGTGCATCACCATCGGAGGAAAATTTTACCTACATGTTTAGGGCCACGACGTGATCATAGAACATTACACAGAAATAAAAGTTATGTGATATGAAGTGTTTGCCTGTAATATCTCTATGGGTTGTATCATTCGAGAAATGTCCAGTTAAAGGCAAAATTGGGGTTAAAATAAATATCAGTTAGTAAGTAATTAAGTAAGCAAGTAAATGTTTTCCTTATTGGTGAATTTATTTTGTCCTGGGTATTGCATGATGTATACGAAAAGACTGTTGATCATTGACCCGATGTGAGCTTTTTTAACTGTCTTCTGAAAGGGTAAATTTTAGGCTTTTAATGGTGTTTTTATTTAGAGAAGAGTATGTCGTTTTATTCTAAACCCCTGGCTTTTCTTAACCTTCCATATCATGTTTACAGTGTTGGAAGGTATGTTTTAGGCCTTGCAGGGGAATCTGTAAAATATGTCTTCTGTTTCCAAGTGTTATTTCACCGCTTGTATACCTTGCTGTGGCCCCTCTGTGCACATGACTGGCTTACGTTAAATGCTTGGAAGAGCATTGCTTTGTGCTTCTGGATGGGTTACATCCCCTTAACTAATTATCAATAACCATTTTGTGCTGTGTAATGTTCAGAAAGGCTTTCAGGGGAGAGAGGTAAGCATTGCTAGGGCAAGCCTCCCAGCTATGCAGCAAGAGTAAATCCCGTTTCATGGGAGTCTCATTTATTTCACCATTTGCTGCTATATCAGAGTCATAATCTGACAGCCTCCCGTGCTGGCATCTTCACTTTAAAGCCAGTGCATCAGTGCACAGTGCTCTGTGAAGCATGATTCATGAATTGTGGGTAATTCTAAATTTCCAGTGAAAAGCTTAGGCAAGACATTCCAGTGAAGGCTTCGGAATAATTTTAGGTTTCCTATATTAAATTTTTAAATGAAGAGATTAAACAAAATGATTAGTACATGTCCTTCTAATTATTCAATTGTCTGACTTTTTGTGGCACTAGAGTGGCTAATAGGGCAGTCAGACCAGATGAACTTATTTATATATTCATTTATGCATTTATATAGCCGTCTATCATCTGTATGTCTACATACATATCTATTACCTCTTTGTATCTATTTTATATTAGGCTCAGAGACTGTGAAGGATCACAAAGAACTATTAACATGATCTTCTGTCTTGAGGAGCTCTTGATATATTTGCCCCCAAAAGTATGCCACCAAATGTTAAATTAAAAAAATAATGTATATGGATTTCCTTTTCTTTGATCACTTTCTGGTTGTTGATTTTCTCCCTAACTTTTGTTGAGGCTCATGTGTGGAAGGGTTTTTCAAGGGTATATAAAACCATGTATGTCTGCATGGATACTTGATCATAGACAGTGCTCTTAACCAAAACATTATAGAAACACAACATGACTGAGGCAGCCATGCAGTTCTGTTTTACTCCATCCCTCATTGTGCTGGGTGGGAAAAGGCGTGACCTGCCATGATGTGAGGAGCCACACTTTCTGCACGCTTTGGTACCCCAATTTCCTGATGCTGTGGAACGCTCCTGTGAAACTTAGGAAACTATATGGATTTCTATGTGCTTCTGTCTTCCCATGCCTCTTGAATATGGAAGGAAGCCAACAGGTCTGGCTACTTTGGGAAGTTGTGATGTTGCCTTATGATTTTAGGTGTGGGCCATGGATAATGATGGCTAGACACTTACATAGGGAGTTTGGGGCCAGATTCTGGATGGCAGTAATGAGGCTTGCTGTATCATGAAGTCTCTTGAGCCAGGTGAATATCATAGATATATTTATCTATATATCTATATCTATATCTATATCTATATCTATATCTATATCTATATCTATATCTATATCTATATCATCTATCTAATCATTTGAAGCATTCCAAGCTAAGACTATAAGGAGATTGACATTTTCCATTCGTAATGGTGCCCTGCCTGAGAACCTTGCATCAGTTTCTGGCTCTGTTCTGTTGCTTCTGTCGGTGTCTGCTCCGCATAGTCTGGGACAGGGGTGCTAGTGAAGTGCAGAAGGACCAGCAATCTCGGAGACTTGGTTCTGTAGTTAACCCTAATTGCGAGTGTATGCAGGTCACGCTCTACAGGTGCACCTGATGTGGCTTTGTCATCAAGACCAGATAACCCCAGAGACCAATGGCTTTACAAATGTGGAGCGTAAACTTTGCAGAAGCTATCAGAGCTTGCGTTCATCTCTCCCACATCTCAAATGTGATCTTATTAGTGTCATGTTAGACATCACAGATGTCCTCTGAAACTATAATTGAGCTCTTCTGTCCCTCAACTTTGTGTAAGTGATGCCTTCCTACCACGCTGATTGGACAGTGAGGTGCAGAGGCCCCTCCATGCATCCCTCTGGTTAGTGTAGGCCGGTAGGTGCTCGAAGAGCAGTCACTCAGATGCTGGCCTGTAAGCCTTGGTTCTTGATGGGTGACGTAGAGCGTTTACCAGAATTGAGTTAAACATTAATAAAAGCATTCTGAGTATTCAGAGAATTTCTGTTAAAAATTTTCATCATGCTCATTTAGAACTAGAGAAACTTCAGAAGAGTGAGGCTTATGAAGGAAAACCAAAGATGAGAAGGGTAATCAAACTATAGTGTTTAAGAATTTTTTTCTCCCTTTACTAATTCATATTCATTACCTGAAATACACATTTTTAATTTTTGCAGTAAGTTGCCTTAATATTTACCAAGTAATGCCACGAACACTCTCCCCACACCTTCATGGCCCCCTCTGGTGCCTGTTCTTCTATTTTTAAGTTCACACCCATTTGTTGAATAATAGCAGCTGTCACACTAGACTTAGCTACAGCTAGATTGTTTCCATTTTATTCGGGAAGGAAAGATGATTGCCCAATTAATACAGATAATTGGGTTGACAGCCTTTTAATGGGAGATTATTAAAAATCAAAGACCCTCTGTATTTTAAATTTTAAAATTCTTATACTTATCTAAATTACAAAAAGAAACCCCATTTTTTACAGAAACTTGGAAACTCAGAGAAGTATAGAGAAGAAAACTAAAATCATTGTTGATCCTCTTATACAGAGAGTGTATTACTTTGATTTATTGCTTTCAGTTTTTAATATATGTGTGTAATGATGTAGAAATACATATGCTAATTTAAATACCTACTTTAAAATTAACATATAGTTTTACATCCTCCATTTTTAAACTTACTGTTAATGTGTTATAATAGTTTCCACTTTTTCCCAGTTTTATTGAGGAATCACTGACATTCAGCTATGTATAAGTTTAAGGAGTTCAGTGTGATGGTTTGATATATAGATATTGTGAAATAATTACCACAGTTGGTTAAGCTAACATCTCTCTTCTCATATAGAAACAATAAAGAGAAAAAAAAGGGAAAAAAGGAAAAACTTTTTTCCTTGTGATGAGAGCTATTAGGATTTGCACTCTTAACAACTTTTCTATATATCATACACAAGTGTTAATTATAGTTATCACAGCATATATTACATTCCTAGTATGTATTTATCTCATAATTGAAGTTTGTACCTTTTGGCTACTTTCCTTTAATATCTCCTCTCCCCGTTTTTCACCTCTGCTAATCATACAAAGTATGATTTCTTTTTCTATAAGTTTGTTCATTGTTTGCTCATTTTAGATTCCACATGAGATTGTACAGTGCATGTCTTTTTCTGTCTGACTTCTTTCACCTAGCATAATGCCTTCAAGGTCCATCCATGTTGTCACATAGTAGGATTCCTTCTTCTTCATGGCTGAATGACATTCCCTTTCATATGGATCTCACCTCTTCTTTATCCATGCATCCATCGATGGGTACCTAGGTCTTTTCTGTGTCTTGGCTCTTGTAAATAATGGTGCTATGCACATGGCGGTGTAGATATCTTTCTGTGTTAGTGTTTTCATTTCCTTTGGCTATCCTTCCAGAACTGGAATTGCTTAACAGTTTCCACTTTTTTACATTAAGAACAATCAGTGCGATAAATGTGTTTATATATAAGTCTTCCCAGGACAGGTAATTTCAACAGTTGTAAGGCTTTTGATACATGGTTCTGCAGTGTCTGAACCAATTTTTATTGTTAATATACAATGGTTCTTATTTTACTTAAACTACACTAAAATTTACTTTATGAAAATGAGCAAAGTACTTTCCTATTTTGCCATTCGTTTTTATTTCTTAATGAGGACCTTTTTATGAAAGTTTTTTTTAATTTTAGAAACAAACTTTACTAGATTGAAGGAATGAACAATTAGTAAGTTTGTCTAAATGTTGAAAAAGCAATTAAAATGATATGATATCTGACAACTTCTTTAAAACTTTGTATTTTGATGGGAGTTTCACCCAGATATAAAGGGGAGAAAGAATTCGATTGAATATAACTAGCTGAAATATGAAATTTAGATTGTAATATATTTTATTTTTAAGAACTGGAAAATCAGTGTATTGAAGATTATTATCATCTTCAATTAAAGAATATTATTTTTATTGTAAGAAATTTGGAAACACTTGAATTTGTTATCCTTCATGGTGAAATTCACTGTTTTTCTTCTAAAAAGAAAGCCTCATCTGTGGAATATAAAAACAAAACTCTGTGTAGGAATCCCAAGTGAGGCTGACACAAATACCTAACGTTTGCATTACCTCTTTGCTCTTCCCTCTTTAGGACATCCAGGCAGAAATTGATGCCCATAATGACATATTTAAGAGTATCGATGGAAACAGGCAGAAGATGGTAAAGGCATTGGGAAATTCTGAAGAGGCCACTATGCTTCAGCATCGACTTGATGATATGAACCAAAGATGGAACGACTTAAAAGCAAAATCTGCAAGCATCAGGTCAGAATAGTCAATATTAAGATAAAACTAATGGTGCGGGAGAGTCTGATTCTTGTATGTGAGTCAGAGAACAAGAAGTCCTGTGATCTTGCTACTTCCTCAGAAATACTTGAAGGTTTAAATGCAAAGACTATTTTTCTAAAGCTCTAGTTTTAGCTCCATGTCCAGTGCCCTCTGCCAGCTGTTCTTAATTATTCACAAATTTGCATATCATTTTCAACCAAATAATGCTAATAATGATGTTACCAACACCTGATTACTATCATTTATCTTGACTAAGTACTATGTTAGGATCACTGCAAACATTATTTAGTACTCAAAAATTTCTTGTAGGTAAATAGTCAAATTCTTTCTTAACGTGAGGAAACAGAGGCTTAGGGTGAAGCAGACATAGGCCTGCAGTGTCCTTGTCATTATGGATGAAATGAGACATTCACATGACTACCGAGTCCAGTGGAGGAAAAGGGACAGCGTGGCTTTTCTCTCAGGGGAGCAAAAGCCGGGGCCTCCGCCATGACAGGCCTTTATTGGGTTTCTCTGCCCATTACACGATGGTCCTCATTAACTATGCACAGATTCGATTTAGGTGGTTACCTTTTACAGAAAACAAAGGAGCCAGTGCTGCTAATCACATCACAGAAGAAGGATATTTGCAAATGAAAAGGCACAAGTAGTTGGACCGATTACACTCATCTTTGGAAGGTTTAGCATGGCTTTTAGGAAGTTGCTTTGCAGTAAATGTCCTCAATTCAGGGTGAGGGAGTTTTGGCAAAAAGCAAGACTCATAGTGGCCTAGGTACATTGTAGCCTGATTCCCCATGGGAAAACCTATCTGTGGGCATGGGTCCTGTGCATCTCCGAGTGGGACCTGGGCCCACACCACACAGAATGGTCCACTACATTAAGGAATGTGAGGAACTTGCCAAGCTTTTGAGCTAACCAGTGCCAAACCAGGATTTGAATCTGGATCTTTTGGACTCTTGGCAATGAACATGTTTCACTTCATGATGCTGTTTGTATTTCCAATTGGAAGAAATTAAATATTGCTTATGGATACTAAAATGGAAACCTGATGATTCATGTCTGCATTTGAAGAGAATAAAATTCAATAAGGACGAATTTGAGGATTAGAATCCTGACTCGGAGAGGACCTTGGAAAAATACCTACTGTGACAATTATTAATGTTGTTGGAAGTCAAGAGTATTTTAGAATTATATTGAAGAAATAGTGGATATAAGTTCAAGGGAAACTGAGTTTATGTTACTGAGCAAAGATCCAAAAGAAAATATTGGGAGAAAGACCAAGATCTTATACCTGCATCAGTTTTTTTTTTAAGTTCAGAAGCTGTATAATATATTAAAAATGTACAATTTACCAATTGTACTTTTGGTTTACACTTTTTAGCTTTACTATATATTTACTGATCTTGAGCAAGTCATTTAGTCTCTCTGAGTTTTCTCATTTACAAAATCAAAATATAAGTGTTTAATTCATGTATTTGCTGTGAAGATTGAATAAGATAATCTGATAGTTCCTTAACCTGTGTCAAGCCTAGTCAGCGTAGCATGCAGTTTATTTTATCTCATTTTACTTTTTACATAATGAGGCTCAGTAAATCTGCTTCAAGGGCCTTTTGGATTTCATAGAACTAGTTTATAGAGAGTGGGAATCTTCAATGATTATGATTGTGAATTAACTTAATTTTTTTTCTGAAGAGATGTCCTAAAGGTTTTTATTTTTCTGGAGCTCATAGAGGCAGATTTGTGCTTCTTTTCACATTTAAAGAAGGGGGCACTGTAGCATGACTTATGGAAGCCTCTGTATAAAGACCTCATTGAAAGTCATGCCAGTATCAGCCAACTACACTTTTTTAATAAGAGGGACATTCTGGAGTGGTGTACAGTGAGAGAATATACTTATGCTTGTTGAAGATTGAATTTTCAACTGGCCATTTGGTTGCACCTTTCTGTTCCCCATAAATATAAATAAGTAAAAAAGACTTAAAATGTTAACACAGACAGGAATTCACCAAAGTTCTAGCAAAACCAACATTAGTCTAAGGAGCTAAAAGCCAAAGGGGTGACCCTGGTGAAAGTGGTGCATGTGGTGCCAGAATTTCGAGAGTCTGAGGATGAGTTCTTTAGGACGGAGAACTCACTGAAGGCCCATATCATGGGCAGATCAAATGGAAAGCTACAGAAAGCAACAACAACAGCAAAATAAAAACCTTCGGCATTGCATGGGTGGTATTGCCTAAGCCTACCAAGTCACATTTGTTTCTAACCTGGAAAGAGATAACTCATAAACTTCAGTTGGGATATTGTCTTGTACATAGCTTAATGCTATTTTTAGAAGATGGGAGAATAAACTTTTGCCAGGACTTCTGCGACATAATAGATCATACATTCCAGTAAAATATGTTATTTATGTGATGAGGAATTAAAATAATATTTAGCTTCATTACCCATCTCTGGAAATTCAGGCAGTGATTAAAGCATTTAACAAGTACTTACTTCTGATTTGAGGCATTGCTAACCATAAATAAGATATGGCCTCTTCCCCTAGGGGATTGACAGTTCTGTCCAGGGTAAGATGGGCCCTGTGGAAGGAGTGGTTACGCTCATTTCAAACCATCAGCAAAGGCTTTATGACAGAGACAATTCCTAAGTTGAGCCATAAAAGATGTGACAGTTATTCCTCAGATGGACTGGGTGAGGACCTGAGAAGGGCTTCTAGGCAGGAGGCTTAAAGTAACACTGTATTTTCGTAGAACGGTTAAGAAGTTCAGTCTGGCTAAGAATAGAATTTAATGTTGGTGTAGAGAGGAAAGACTGTGGCTAGAAAAAAGGTAGAGAAAGAGGTGAGACGTAAGTCCTGGAATACCTGTGTGCACCACGCTCCATTCCGCTGGTGACAGAATTTGAACACTTCTAGGTAACATAATCAGATCTGAGTTTGCCAAGATCCCTCCCACACAACTATGAGGATGCATTAGATGAGCACAGTTCTGAAGATAGGGAGACTTGTGCAGAGACCATTTCAGCGTCGAGGAAAGAAGAGAGAGACTGAATAGATACTTAATTCATGCTGTTGAGGAACTGCCCAGACATCTAGAGACAAATAACCGGGAGCCACTGGATAGAGATCTCTTCAAAAGAGAGCTGTAGGCCAAGTGATGGTGGGATGGGGAGTCTCCAGACAGAGGTGGCAGGAAAGCACTGTGGGTAGGCAAGAGGGTGCCTGATGGAAGAGGGCATAGCACGGGATCTCAGATAACCGTGATACACAAGGAACAGAGGAAAGAAAGGGAAGCCAGCAAAGAACTTGAGAAGGGGCTGTCTTTGCAGAGCGAAGAGGCCCTGGGGAGTGTTGTCAAGAGCCAAGAGGAGGGGTTTCGAAAAGGAGGCTCAGTTAATAGTGCTGGCTGCTTGAAGAAGTCAAGGAAGATCAGGGCTGCAGAGCCCAGCTCTAATCAAGGACTTGGGTGACTTTTTTGCCAGGGCCATTTTGTGGTTGAGATGGAAATCTGATTGCGGAGGACTGAAGAGTCGGGCTAGGAAGTGAGGCACTGGGAATGGAACTGAGTGTACATAGTTTCTCTTCCTCAGGACGCTGCTCTGACGGGAAGCGGGGGGAGAGAACACGTTGCTCTGACTCCAGCGTTATATGTGTGTAACAGCTGGCAGGCTATGTCTGATTCTGTATTAACCTTTCTCTGCTCTCATACAGATTGGATATGTTTAATGTGATGAGTGATAGTTTCATTTTTATCTTCCAAAAATGGATGTAATAAATTTCATGAACATATTCAACATTGCTTAGGTGTTTATACAAGATAAACGGTTCATTATGCTCAGTAGTGGCCCCCCTATAGGAAGCACACCTCAGGGCGATGTCGGGGAGGACAGCGTTTCATAATGTCATACTCTGGAGCTAGACTTTCTGGGTTCAGACCCTGACTTTGACACTTAGCTGCTGTGGCACTCGGGCAGGTTACTTAGCTTATTAGTCTCACTGATTACCATTCTGGTTGGTAGTGATCTGTTCAAAAGACACAGAAATTCTCTCTACCCCGTCTTTTTCTATCTTTGTTCACTAATCCTGGGAATTTCTGAGAAGGTCCCCAGCAAGGCTGGATCCTGAACAAATACAAACCAAAAGTGTGGCCCAGAGAGAACAGCGATGCCCCGTGAATTACTGACAGACCAGGTTGGAGGACAGAGCTCAGAGTGAGAGCTAAATGGGGCTGTACACCGGACTGCAGAATGAGGCAGGAATTATCAGCAGTCACGGTTCAAGGCGGCCTCCAGAGTGAGAAACCCTGCATGGAAGAGTAGAGAGAACTTGGTACATGCAGACCTGTTCTCGAGAGTTAAGGGTAGGCTGAGCTTAAGCACCTCCAGTGATTCCTAGATTTGCAAATCAGAGTCCTCACTCTACCTCTACAGGGACTGAGAGAGGAAGGGGGCAGAGAAGAGGCCAGGAGTGTGCTTGGTGAGAAAATCCCTCCCCAACGCGGGAAGCGTTCTCCACAGCAAACACAGAGACAGCCTATCTCCCAGCCACCTGGCTCCTTCCATCCTTACCGACAGTGGCGCCTGTGGAGCACACTGTGAATTTCTGCTTCCCTGTTCTTTCCTCTCATTCCTTTAAAGCACAGTCTACCCTTAACACTGGCCTCTCTTGAGAACAACATCTGTGTCTTTGATATTTCTGTAGGGTCTTCCACCACTTTTCTTTATAATTGAAAGCTGACTTTCCCCTTAATTGTCTGCTTTACTCAAACTTAATTAAATTTAAGTGTAATTTGCCAATTTTTCCCACCTGGCAGTCATTGGGAATATTCTGCATCTTAACAACAGCTATGGACACCAACCAATCAGAATACCAGTCATAAGCTTCCAGTGTGACACCTGCAGACACATTGGCTGAACGGGAGCCCTGCCACGCAGCTGATAGCAGAGAAAGTAGCAGCCTCTTAGCTATTTCTAGGACATTGCTTCTCTATCTGTCAACAGCTTCCCCTTAGAAGTGAATACATTTAGCCCTGACCAGAGTGGTTCAGTTGATGGGGGGTCATCCCACAGAGAGAAAGATCACCGGTTCAATTCCCGGTCAGGGCACATGCCTGGGTTGTAGGTTTGGTCCCCATCCGGGGCGCCAGCAGATCGATGTTTGTCTCTCTCTGTCTCACATAGATGTTTCTCTCCCTCTCTTTCTCCCTCCCTTCCTTTCTCTCTAAAAATAAATAAGATCTTACAGAAAAGAAGTGAATACACCCATTGTTCTTCCCTCTCACCATTTAATTCCTGCTTCCTCCTGATCTGCAGAAAACACTTCTACTTTGCTCATGGATTTCAGTGTCTGACTTGCCTTTCATTCTCCATCTTTTCTTCAGTTATCATCTTGGTATCAGTATCCATATTGATAACTCTTTATATTTTTCCTTACAAGTTTCTTTTTTAACTTTATGCAAGTCTTTATTCCTGTTCTAAGTCCTGTAGACCTGGCCATACCTGAGATCCAGTTAACATCTCATGTCATCTTGTCATTCTTGAGATGATTGCTCTCCAGGAGACCAAGGGAATCTGGGAAGACTGTTCTCCAGAACACATTTAATTATACTATATTCCGTCTGGCCTGTGTACCTGAATGCCTCTGACTTGCCATGTTAGTTAGAGAAGAGCCCTCTGTTGTATCAAATCCCAACTGTGTGCAATATTATCAATAAACCAACTCGCTTCACATTTAAGTGATGAGTTTTATGAAGAGGATGCCTTCTTCCACTGCTTATTACATACCAGGACCATCTCTATACTGTTATCTAACTTTATAGTTTTGTCCTGTGTATATAATTCATCTGAAGTATTACAACTGGATTTTTTTTAAACTTACATTTTCTAATCTTTTCAATTGATGAATTGTTAGCTTTGTTTTTATTTTTCCTTCTTCCTGAACCTGCCCATCTTTCTCCTAATCTTTAGTTGCTTAAACCCTTCCTCTTTCAGAATCATCAACCCCTTTTACTCAGCTTGGATCCCATCATAAGCCGTTTCAGTGATGTCAGGACCTTGAATATCTTCTCCCCCTTGAATTTCCTGTCTAGTTTTTAAATTTCTGACACTCTGATAACCATGTCCTCTCTTTTCCCTGTTCTTAACTGTGGGCTACTTATTGTTGCACTAGAAAGTGAAAAATGATAACATTTATTTACTACAGTTTGATCCTTTTTACTTAGAATTGGTATTGTGATTGTGAATGATTTTGCATCGTATTCACCACCAGGCCTGTTTCTAAAAGATTTTGAGTCCTCTTTACCTCCTGAACCGCTCCCCAAACTCCCTCTCTGCAGGAGGCCTTGCTTCACTTTTCTGAGAGTGACACCACCTGATGAACTCCCCTTCTGTGTATTCTAAATTTCAAATTGTGTTTTAATTGTGATAAAGTTAATATTGTCATAGCAGGGGGCCTCTGCTCTAGTTCACCATCCTTTTTAGCAAGAGAGTATCTGCCAAAGTTCATAATAACAGTTAACAGGTGTTGAACGTGTGTGCTGGATGGACGCTCAGTGCTCTGCAGGCTCCACCTCCAGTGACCGTGGTGTGGTCACCAGCTCTATGTGGTAATATTCCACTCAGTGCCTTAGTTAGTTTCTTAAATATTATATTGCAGTATTTTTGGATGACTATGATTAAACTTTTTAAATACTGAAATCCAAGGTGCCAAACATTCCTTTGTGATCAAAAAACAGTATGTACAATTGTGTGTTACATTTAGAACAGCAGGAGAGAAGATAGCTAATGATTTGAAACTTTAGCTGGAAGATAGGCTCTTGGGGACCTTAGGATTATTTTTTCCTCTCTGGAAAAATGTGAATTGGAAATATACTAATAAATTCAGTAATGGGAATGACATGGCTTCAATTTTATGTTTATTTAATTTAGGATTATGTTAATTAAATATCTACTTATCAGCTTAGTTATGTTTTAATATAGGTTCTTATTAACATATGGTTACATAGGCCAGTGAAATTGTCAAATCTAATGAAAACAGAGTTCAAAGACAAAATTCTGTCTTCTCATTCTTTTATGAGCCTCTTAAAAATTCAGGGCACCTTTTAAAAAGCCGTTAGAGAAGATTAACATTTCACATCATCATTATAGCTAGTGTTACCAGATTTTACAATGTCACTGATTCCACTTTTAACCTCAGGTGATTGATTTTTGCTCACCATGTTGTAAAACTACTAAAATTTCTTTTCCCCAAATCTAACAGAGGAAGGTTCTGCTGCTCTTCTCTCTTTCCTCGCCCACCCCCCACCCCCGCCCCTGGTCCAGCGCTTTGCCATACAACTTCCTGCGATGATGGCCGTGGTTCTATATGTAGCACAGTTCACATGGTAACCACCAGCCATATGTGGCATCCTGAGCACTTGAAATGTAGCTAATACAACTGATAAAGTGAACTTCAAATTTTATTTATTTTAATTAAATTTAAATTGAAATAGCCACGCATTGCTGGTGGCTACCATATTGGAAGCCCAGCTCCAGTGTTCTTTGAGTACAGACTGAATTTGGAGGACCTCACTTTTTTCTACTAGTGGGTCTTTCTGGTAGCAGGAAAAATCCCCTGTTAATGTTACTGGTTATTTTTGTACTAACAAAGGTATTTTCTTTTGTTATACCTTAGTTTTTAATCTATGGGTATTACTATAAACTAAAAATAAATTTGATTTATAGTGAGAAAGCCACATTGGAGACCTAATTCTGTGTAGTCCTTACATGATAGGGGACAGTACGTCTTTGCTCCTGTTACTTCGGGTCATTATACTCTTTGGTAGACTTGTTTTTCAAATGTCTACAAATATATCTGAGTGGTTTCCATCTGCTCTCCATGATGGAAGTGATGTAGTGGAAAGAGCTGGGACTTCAGTTCAGATTCCAAATTCTCACCATGGCTTCTGAGCACGTTTCTCTGAGCCGTAGAGTTGTCGTTAGGTTTCCTACTCAGAGTACATCGGTTTACTTGTTTTTCTCCTAGCTTGACCTAACTTTCTATGTCTGATTTCAGAGTGGTTGCTCCCAAAATGTTTGTTTGTATTGAATAGGTGGAAAACAACAACAATGGTGTTTTATCTTAATAAATATTCCTTACTCACAAAGTTTCCTCTATTTTTCTTATCTGTATAATAGGAGAAGTGCTAAAAACTTGTTTGAAGAAACATTGAAAGGTAGAGGCATCTGGTAATTTAAAATAAATATTAATAGTTTCTTCCATAGTTCATTCATTCCCTTCCTTCTTTCCTTCCTTCCTTCCTTCCTTCCTCCTTTTTCCCTTCCCTCCTTCCTTCTTTCCTTTTTTCCTTCATCCTCCTTCCCTCCCTCCCTTCTTTCTTTTCTTCCTCTCTCTCTCAGATTCAGATGTAAAGTACAGCACAGCATAGGGAATGTAATCAAGAATATTGTAGTAACTATGTATAGTGTCATATGGGTATTAGACTTTTTGGGGTGTCACTTCAGAAGTTACACGAATGTCTAACCACTCTGCTATACATCTAAAACTAATATTGAATTTCAACTGTACTTAAAAAACAAAAAATTAAAAAATAAAGTCAATGGCAGGATATTTTTTTACTATATTTAAATAATAATTTTTATGAATCTTTACCTTTTAACAACTTTTGCATATTTTATAAATAATTTGTCATTTAAAATGTTTAAACAGTTGTAAAATAAATGATTCAATCTAAAAAGAGGGAATTTTTATAAAGCATGTTATATAGTAGACATTATCCTGGGTTGATAATACATTCAGTGAAAGTACCTATTATTTAGCCCATGTCAAGAGCCCAAAGAATAAACTGAAGCAGGTGAGAGTTTGGACAATGAGTCAATTATCCAAAATGTAAGTGCCCACGGATATGTGTCAAATACAGAAATGTTTTAAGTGAAGATTCTGAAAACATGATTGATGACTGGTTCTAAAGTCTTGGGGAAGTGTAAGCTTTAAAATGTTTAGAGTCAAATTGAGAAAGTACAATTAACACCATACACAGATTTAAGGTTTCTTCTTGCAAAGCATTCAACTCATGGCCCAAGAAAAAGCTTTCATCTTGAAAGATGAAAGAATTAAATTGAAACTAGAACACTGAAGGCTACTACGGAAGCATGCATGTATTTGGGCATATGGTAGTAATCCACTAAACACGTAGTTATAGTCTATTGGAGAATAACCAAAACAGATTTTCCAGGCAAAGATTCTGCCAGATCAAGTTGCTTTTTACTCTAGAAAATCTGTTTTGGTTATTTTGCAATAGACTATAACTTTGGAAAAAGATGCAGAGAAGTACATATACGAATGTTATCTGTTATTTTTTTAATTTCAAAGTTGTTTCAATATCTCCTTTATACAAGTATTGCATTCATCTTTATAAATAGTTCCTCAGGTGCTGAGTGGTGTCTATTTCAATGATCCATTTCATTATTTCCATTCAGTCAAAAGAGTGAATTGCATTGAAAAAGACATTTGCATGCTCTTCAATATAGTGAGTGTGTAACTGGAAATCAAAGTAATGTCTGGTGTTATTGATTAAAGAGATAAGCTATAGACATTGAAAATGCAGGATCAAATCATCTAAACTAAGAGGTCAGAGTATGTATACAAGTGTTTTTGCACACAGAGACACTCAAGAACTTCTTGATTTACTAAGGACCTCTGATTTCTACTCTGATTTCTGGTCGTCTCTTTAAAAAATTACACTTAAAAGTACTGGAAAGAAATTTTATCAGGCTAGTCAAATATATGGCAGAATCATTTTTAACTGTCAGGAAGAATTTTCAGTTAATATAATTAAAATTATTTAGTTCTGCTCTGTGACAAGTAAAATCATTTATCAGGAATAGGTAATTACATATTTGTCCTAAAATTAATCAAAATGGACACAGAAAAGCTGGTGTTTGAGCAGAATTGGAATCTCATTAAAGAACAATTTTATGCAGCATAGGGAATGTAGTCAATAGTATTGTAATAACTGTGTATGGGGTCAGGCGTGTATTAGACCTATCGGAGCGATCACTTTGTAAGGTATATAAATGTCTAATCACTATGGTTTTCATCTGAAACCAATATAATAATGTATGTCAGCTGTAATTAAAAAATAATTTTTAAAAGGACCTAATTATAAAAAAGAGGCAACTCAAAAAAATTTTGTAACATGAGATCAATTATAGCACTTGTAGAATGAATGGAAAAAATTGTAAGTACAAGATAATAAAATAAGAATTTTGACCATCCGTTCCGAAAGAATTATAAAATACCTTAAACCTCCTTTTTTTACTTAAAATTATTTTTTATTGTTTAGTTTGTTTTATATTAGCCAGCTGACAGTGGAACTAGAAATAGATTGCAGGACAGTTGGTCTCTTGTATGTGACTGAATCCTGGTTCATGCTGTTTTAGAGATACGCAGAACTCCATTTTTTTTCCTTTTAGTGAAGAATATTGGCTCATAGACTACAGTCATTACTTTATGAAATGGAGATGAACTAGAGATCAGTGATTTATAGTTCTGAAAACATTGGGAACTTTTTAACAAAGACTTAAGATACTGTTGATCTATTTCTGGGAGCACCACCTAATGTGATCAGTGGGGAAATACGTGTTTGAATTATCTGGAGCACAGCTCTCAGCTTTGTGACAGAGCCTCAAGTAGATCAGGTGTCCACAAGGAAGTAGTTGGTAGATCTGAGGGTCGGTAGTGGCTGTGCCTGGTATCTCTTAGTAAAAAAGCAGCTTTGTGGGCATGGGAATCCTGATACCAGTGTCAAGGTGAGAATTGTTGTCTGAGAGGATATGAAACCTGATGAACAGAGGTTTCTTGTACCTAGAGTTGCCCCAAATCTTTTCTCATCAAACAGAGTCTTTAATCTTCGGACACTGTTGTGTAACAAGGCTTATGTCTGTCTCCATCCCCCTTGCCCCTTTCGATCTGAAAGGTCAACGTAATTCCATTTCGTGCAGTTTAGCGTGTAGGTCCACATTCACAGTCTGCCCACTGGGGTGAACCCTGCCCACAGGGTTGAGTAAATGCTGATTTCCTGAGTCTCTGCAGTCATTTCTGTTGGGTCTGTCCTTTCATATCCAGCCCGTGTGGTGTGGGCTTAAACCGGACAAGTGGGTTTTCTCCAAGATCCTTAGCAGAACAACTGGCAAATCTGTGCTTCCGTGACATTTCTATTCTCAGAGGCCTTGTCTGTTATTGGTGCCTTTGTCACATAAAAAGATATTCCCTAAACATGGTTTTCTGATTGTGAAGTTCATATTTTAAGTATCTAAATGTACTTTTCTGTGAAATGAAGATTTACCTTCCAATCAGGCTGTGAACTACTGCAATCAATGATTTCTGCTCAATTGTTTTTATTCACAGTGGACATTTGTCACAGGACATCAGTCAGCCTTAAGCCAAATGGTATTCTGTCCAAGGAATGCCGTATATTTTCTAACTTTTTACAAAAATGTTGGTGATGTTCTGTTTTCAGTAATTTGTTTGGGTTCAAGAAAAATAGAAGAATTAGTAATTTCCTTTTCTAAAAATATAATTAGCCTTTTTTGGAAAGAAAAATAATATAGACCTGTTGTAAATACTCAATTAGTATAAAATTATATAAAAAATAAATATTTACTATATTCTCAGTAGTAACCACAGCTGGTATATTTCTTTCTAAATATTGTATATACATAGAATCTCTTTCTTCTCCATCCCTCCCTTCATGTATATAGATGAAATGAGAAAAAAATTAGTCTGAGTGTGGATATATAGCACACAAAACTACTGAAGCTTTTTCTTTCAATTTTACATTATATCATGGCCGTTCTTCTTAAAAGCCTCATGTTTATGCTTTTGTGGTCTAGAAGTGTACATTTAGAATTTTGATAGCTAGTACCAACATGTCCTCTGAATTCAAATAACTTTTCTCACAGAATAACTTTCTTAGAGAATTTAGTCAATAGCATTGAAATAATTATAATTTTATTATTATTATTGTTATTTCATTTTTTAAAAAGAGTGAGCCCCTTTCTTGGATGTAAACATTAGTTAGTCATACAAGATGATTAGGCTAAAGGCATGTATATAACTTTTTGGATGCAATTCGGACATCTAAACGTGGTCAGCGCTGCCTCCCACAGGGCCCATCTGGAAGCCAGCGCTGAGAAGTGGAACCGGCTGCTGACGTCCTTGGAGGAGCTGATCAAGTGGCTGAATGCGAAGGACGAGGAGCTCCGAAAACAAATGCCTATTGGAGGGGACGTTCCTGCCTTACAGCTCCAGTACGATCATTGTAAAGTAAGTTGGCTCATATGGTGGGTAACTAACTTCTTAAATTAATTTTGATTTTGGTGAAGTAAATGCTTAAAATAAAATTTTAGGTAAATATAAGTTGAACGAATTAGCACAGGTCCTGACCTACTCCCCCCGCCCCCCGCTTTTAGGCCTTTAAGCACTTATGTTGTATCCCTTGCTTCCATTCATCTCAGATTAAGTGTTTTCTTCTTATTTAACTACACTTTTAAAAACACATTTCAGATATTTAAAGCATAATTATGAAATTTATCTAATTTTCCAATAGATTTTAAGATATTAATATATTGGGAAAATTTTTTCACTCTTAAGTTAATCTTAAATTTCAACATCATAGAGTCATAAAGAATTACAAACTGACTGGGGGGGTGGGCTGGGATGGTGGTAAAGGGCAGAAAACTATTTGAGCTACAATTAAAATAAAAAAAGTTACAAACTATTTTATTTATAATGGATGAAATTGAAAAACTAAGGACTTGCAGTAGTAAGAAAAGAGAATGGACTTCAGTCTTACAACAAATGGCAATAGTATTTAAGATCATTTTATGTTTTCTTCTGAACTTGGACTTTTTTTGAGTTACATTTTTATTCTGCGCAAATTTCTGTCTCAATGCAAATTTCTACTTCTGCTCTGATAAGCAGATATGCTGAAATGTTATCAACTGACAGATTAATTCTTAGATCCCTGTTTTATTTAAATTATTTGCTTTATTAACTTTCTATTTATTTAATATTCTGTCACACTAGTTTTCTCAAATATCACATATCAGCTTGTTTTATTATATATTTTTCTCTTCACACGCATTGCATGTTCTAAATCTGTATAATGTAATGTGATGGTAGAATGCTATTCCCATTTAAAAAATGACTAACTTAGGCATTTTCTAAGGGAAAGTGTCATCTATGCAATACACTGCTTTAATGCAAGATGATAAGACTTTGAAATTTATTTTATTGTCCATCCTTGTCTTGAGGTTATTCAAATTACCAGTTGGGTAAACATTCTCTTTCTACTCAAAAACTGAGTTTGATAGAGATATAGTGGAAACATGAGGAAAAAGAAGATAACACTGGTGTGATATACAAAATTAATAACAATAATAATAATATTTTAATGATTTATTTGAGAAAGCTACATTTCTCCTTACTTCTTTCAATTCTCCCTCTATTTGTTATTCGCATGCCATTTGTGTGGATTCAGACATCTGCGGTGAAGTAGAGTAATGCGAGGCTTTCTAATGGAGGTGCTCTGTGAAGGCATAAAAGCTGCTGTGAGCATGTGCTACTCGTTTTCATTAAAACCGAAACCCTGAAGTGTGAAATGATTGTCCTAGTCCGGCCTGAGCAAGTAAAGTGCATATTGCATTGCTAGTAAGTCCTGGCTGTTTTCCGCCCCATCCTGACCCAGGCAAGGTCACGCACCCTGCTCCGTGCCGCTTCAGTCCATCTTAGAGCGCTGTGTGCGGTGTTCTCCTGCATCCCTTTAGGCCCAGGCATTTAGTTAATAACAATAGTACCAATAATGCTGTTGATGATACTATTGACTTATTCATTCAGTAGGATTTATTGAGTGTCTGATGTGCACTATACACTATTAGGCAGTGGTGAATCAACAGCAAAGTTCTTGCCTGATTCTGAGCAGTGAAAGACAGACAATGGACAAGTGATAAGTATATAATATGTCCCGTGGTAATAAGTGACATGAAAAAAAATCAAGGTCAAAGAGAGAGCAGCAGAGATGCAATTTCATGTGGGGAAGGTCAGGGAAGTGTCATAAATGGGCGATTTCTGGATAGAGACCTGCAGTAGGTGAGGCAGTAAGCAGTGCTACTCTGTGGAGGAAGAAATCTTCAGGAAAAGGAGGCAGGAAGACACAGGTCATAAGGCTGTGATGCACTGGGCACATCTGAGGAGTAGCGTAGATACATGTGAGGTTGAAGCTGTTCCGATGGAGAGTGGGGTAGGAGATGAAATCAGGTGAAGGAGGAGAAGAGCATTCAGATCACATCGGTCCTCGAAGGTCTTTGTAAGGACTTTGTCTTTTACTCTGAGTAAGATGGGAAGCCATGGAGGTTTCCGTACTTTTAGTGCTGTGATCTGTTTACAGTATGTAATGATTACTAGTTAAATGGCGAATAGAATATAGAGGAGTTCAGGAATGTATCTCAGTAATGCAGGTGGGGACAGGGGTGGGGGGGACTTGGATAAGGGTGTGTCAGTGGAGATAGAAGTAACTGGTTTCTGAATATATTTTGGAAGAATGCCATTCAGAGAACTGGGAAAAGTGCTGGGTGAGCTATCTGAAGAGGAAGTTCAAGAGCGTGTTTTGTTTGTGTTTTTTTGACATTTTGAAGTTTAAGATGCGTATTGGTTGATTGAATATATAGGTCTTAAGTTGGGGTAAAGGCCAGGACTAGATTAAAATTATTAGAGTATATATTAGTGGTGGAATTGGGTAAGATCACTTAGGAAGGCAAGAATTCCAACACATGAGCCTTGGACACTGTAGCTTTAGAGGTTGCAAAGATGAGACCGAGAAGGAAGAGCCTACATGATAGAAGGACTAAGAGAGGACAGAGTCCAGACAACCCAGGAAAGAGCTTCACCAAGGAGGGTGTAATCATGAGGATCAAATATTGCTGAGAGGCTGAATCAGACAAGGTCAGAAAATCGACCATCTAAACAGAGAGTTGTTTCAGTGCATGGTAAAGCTTGAAGCCTAATCAGAGTAGATTCAAGAAGGAATGAGTGGAAATATAGAGAACTCTTTCAAGGATTTTTACAACAAAGATAACGGAAGTGAGACAGGAGCTGGAGGGACTGTGGGGGTGGAGTACAGTGGTCCTGCCTTACCCATGGGGGATACAGTCCAAGACCCCGCTTGGGTACTTGAGACCATGAATAGTACCAAACCCTGCATGTACTATGGTTTTTCCTATACATACATACCTATAATTAAATGTAACTTATAAATTAGGCACAGTACGAGATTAACAATAACTAGTAATAAAATAGAACAATTATGACAATATACCATAACAAAAGTTATGTGAATGTGGCCTCTGTCTCTCTCAAAATGTCTTACTGTACTGTTTTCAACCATTTCTTCTTTTTCCTTTTTTTCTTTTTTGATGATGTGAGATAATAAAAGACCTTATTAAGTCGAGAACTTTCGCCTTTTCTTTATATACTTGTAAAAGCACTTTCGGTTCCTCTTTGGCGCAGTGGAATTGCCAGCAGCGCTGCTCTTGCGCTTTGGGGCCCTTGTTAAGTAAAATACGAGTACCTGAGCACGAACCCTGTGCTGCCATGCCTGTCGATCTAGCAGCTGAGATGGTCCCTATGTGCCTAGCAAGCACGTTGCATCTACCGCGTAAAAACGCTGGACAAAGTGATGGTGCACATCCCGCGAAGAGCAGAGTGGGATTGTACGAGATTTCATCACACAGAATGCCATGTGATTGAAAACTTATGAATTGTTTATTTCCGAAATTTCCCATTCGTATTTTCAAGCTGCAGTTGACCGCAGGTCACCTCACCCATGGGAAGTGAAACCACGGGTAAGGGAGGACTACCCTAGTGGTTTATAAAGCCAGGGGCTGATGGAGCATGCTTCCGTGCTGACAGGAATGATCCTGTGAAGTGGAAAAAGTCTGTGATGCAGGAGGGAGGGCACTGACTAGGAAGAGGGGTGGGCGGGCCCACCCAGTGTACAAGTGGAGCTATTGGTTTTAAGTAGAAGGGCAAAGGGTTCGTCCATTTTAACAGGCAGCTGTCTGAATTACTTTATTTTGAACCACACAGTACGATTTAAGGGAGTCAAATTAATTTGACAGTCTTGCAATGCGAACTTAGAACATCTAGAGATTATGAGATGAATTTTTTTAACGGGACAAAGACATTTAACACTGATTTGTTATTATTCCAGGAGATATAATGACATAAATACAAGCCTTGGATGTCATTGTATACAAGTCTTTAAAGATCAGTTTAAAAAGCAGTACATCCGTTTACTTGTGGACAAGAAAAATACTCTTCCACAAGAAGCACCTAAAAACTACCTGTGCTGGTGTTACATGAATAAGCACTGAAGTTTCACATTAAAATTTCCAGGGACAGCATTATATGTGGAGTAGAAAGCACCTTGGGTGGATGTGGGTTACTGCAAGCTAGAGAACCATTAAGAGACTCAAAAGTTGTTTCCAGGGATGTAAACTCTCTATAAAAGAATTATGTGAAAAATTTGAATAAAATAATTACAAGTAGACATCAGACTCACCTCAGCAGTTTATATACTAAAGTTGGCCAATATCTGGGGGGCTTTTCTCATGTGGATAGTGGTATAGTATCCTCTATTCTGAGGCACCTTATGTTGGACCTTCCTGTACAAAGTTATTGAACTTAGCACATGACCTTAGATGGACCCAGTTTCAATCCCCCCCTGTTCCCCTCACTAGCTCTACAATCTAGGCTTTGGGGGCTTATTGTCCGATTTCTTCAGTCCTGTTTTGGCCATCAGTATATAAACCACTTAGCACAGTACTTGTAGCGGGTGTGCATAAGCGTTAGCTGTTGGAGTTTTTCTTTAAACTAGGGCTTATATTTTCTAGTATTTAAAAAATTAGTTGTTCCGTGTTTACATTTTGTATTTTATCATGGGTTTATTATGTTTGGGCACTATAAATGTTGATATCATAACTTGACATTTATTATTTTAGCCTGTTGAAAGCTTAAATGATAACTTAGACTACTCAGGAAATGGAGTAAAGTCATTGAAACAACAATGTATTTCAGAATTTATGTAGGATAAGATATTATATAAGAGTCTAGACTGGGAGATGATTTATTTCTTGTTAATAAAACAGCTTGTGCCAAACCCATAAGGCATGCAGTGCCTTTAGTTAGCTTATCAAAGGTGAACCAACAAATTATAAATGTTTAACCATTAATCTAAGTCCCTTTAAAGGCAATATTTGAGTGTTACCATAAGTAAGGAGCACAATTAATATGCATTATCTTACATTTAAGTTTTTGCATGACTTTCTCCTGGTTCCAGGCTTCTTTTACCACCCCATCTCGTACCCAGATGACTGTGGTACAAGACTCTGGTATCTCATATTAATGTGGGCAGTCACGTTGGGTACATAGCGATTGGTTTATGGGAACTCATATATTCTCAACTCTTCTGATTCCCACATATACTTCTATAGTCTAGTCCTTTATATGTGCACCAATGACTTGGTGACGCTTTTTCATAACTGTTCTTTGATAATGGCAGTGCTAATTACTTCATCATTCACCCATCCAGCCAGCCATCCATTCATCCATCCACCCATCCACCCATCCACCCACCAGCACTCTTCACTGAATGCTTAGATATCGAATTTGATGCTGAAATATGCAAAGGGCAATAAGGCACAGCCTGTGCACTTCAGTGATATATTTTAATAATTCCTGTACCTAAATGCTCTGTGCTTGTGGCTGCGTCCACAAGGAATATTAGCCATTTAACTGTCTAAGTGATGGCTCCAAGACTTCTCTTTAGGATGATACTGTAAGGCATGCTTTAAAACATCTCACCTGCTCAAACATCTAGCAATTATAAATAAAATATTTAAAAAAACAGAAAACCAAATATGGAAAAATTGGATTCCAAGATAGGACATACATTCTCTAGACGAGAAACAAAGCAGGAAAGCAAAGTAGTTAGTAGGGTTGATGTTGCCGAACACCGTAGCCATTCTGGGTCTTGAGTGATGAGTGAGCAGAAAGCCCGCTAGTGGAGTGTCTGCTCACAATCTCTTACACATTGAAATGAGTGACTCATTCCTTCCTGTAATGTAAGTATCTTAGGAACTGATACTATTATGAAACATTAAATGCCTATATTTTCTGGGTTGTTTTAATTAGTGACTCAGAACATTATAGGTTTTTAACAACTGTAATAAATACTTTGTTTAAAATTTAATGAAATGTGCACATAGGCAGACCCATTAAATACTAATAATAAGTGAAAAGGCCCCGACAGTGGAGTGTTTGGCATGGGGCCTGGCACACAGTCTGTGCTCGGGAAGCAGTGACTGACACTTCCTCCCGTAATGGCTGAGAATCGGTCATGATAGTTGGGATCATTTTCATTTTGTTTAAAACTGTCTAGGCTGTACAAGTGATTTTAATTAAATAAAAGCATATTAATACTGTTATTTACCATCTAGTACAGCCCAGCAGAAGAAGCTTCCCATGACTGTCTAGTATTAACCTGTTAAGTTAGACAGGGGTCACCTTCCAATATGTATAAATATTAGTTTATAAATAACACAATCATTTTTCTCATGTAGGTATATATTTAATTCCCTGAAATGTTCAAGATAAATTACTACTTTAAAATATATAATTTTAAGGACCATTTTTGAATAAATGGGTCGTTGAAATTTGCCATATAGTGATTTAAATGTTTAGTATCATTTTAATAAAGTCTTATAGGAAGTGAGGTCACTTACATGCACCTTTACATTTGGAGTGTGAGATTTTCAATCAACAATCACTTGCAAAGTATGTAGCATTCATTTGTAATGTTATAGATGTACTTTGGCCAAATACTTAATGATTGGATAAAATTGCCGATGCAGGTTTTGCTATTCAACTTTCACTTCATTTTCATACCAATGTGAATATGAAGTTATGGGGGGGCAGTTATCAGGGACCTAACACCATTTCTCCAACAGAATGAGTGTTTGATTTTAGGGAAAGAAATCTAGAATAATCCAAAGTGTACGATTCAGGTAAAATTCCTTGTAGCTTTGTCCATTCTCTCAGGGCTACTCTGTCCTTTGCTTAATCCAAATATAATTCTTATATTCAAATCTCATTATATGAGTCAGTACATTAGGCCCTTAAACTGAGTTGCCTAGATACATAAGCAAACTTACTTCTTAAAATAACAAATTTGAACATCACCTTTAAAGCATCAACACCCCACCATAAAATTTAGTAGGTGTGTATGTTTTTGTGTATTTCCCCTGGTAAAGCAATCTGAGATTCTCCACCCCCTCCCCGCCCCATCCCCTGCAAACCTGTAATTTCAAGGTCTAGCTGGTCTATGAGTCTAGCTAAGGTGGGAAATTGGCCTTTTGCTAAAATTCCTTAAAATTAATTTCCAGGTTCCCCTCCTACTTTGCTACCTATGTTGACTTCCTTCTTATCAAATATCAAATGCACAGCCCCACAGAGTCTGTTAGGAAACAGAAGCGGCAGTTCATCCACTGAGGTGTGTGCAGTCCAGCTTGTCGCCTAAACCTGGCAGGTGCAATTGGAACCCCACCCCAGGGGGTTTATCCAAGTTTAGAGGGAGAATCAAGGCAGCCTCATAGCTGTCACTCTCTGGTGGGGAAATTAACAGTGGGCCACCAATGTAGGCAAGAAATAGGGGTCTGTAAAACCAAGCAATACAGTCCACCCCTTGATTCAGCCCATTCCTAGGGAACTGCCTCTGGACCAGTTGAGTCCAGAGACAATTTCATTTATCTAACAGTTTATTTCTTTATTTAGGAAGTATGTTTGCCACATACTTCTCTGGGTACTGGGCGTGCATCAGTTTTTGCTGTCACAGGTGTCTCTAGCAGCAGAGATCTGAGAAGCTTGAAAAGAAGTAATGACAGTAGGTATCACGACCCTGTGTGGTGAGCACAAACGGAAGCCGGGGAGGCACAGATGATTCATGAGTATTTGTACTTGCGAAGATTCGGTAGCACTCCATAAAGCAAGCTGCCTCTGAGCAAGAAGAGACTGTGGAAGAATTCACTATACATTTTTACCGAAACTTCTGGCAGGGAAATCCTCCAAACTAGCCATGGTATGACTTGAAGTATACAATCGAGTGAGCGGGTTGTTCACCTCCCTTTTTGATTATGCATTGAATAAGACTGGATGAGAAAGAAAATGCAAGTTCAGCACCTAATACCGTACTTTATATAAGCAGTGAATGCTGAACATATTTGCTGGGTAAAGATATACATTTGTGTTTGCATGTATTTTTAAAAATATAGGAAAGGATGCTGTATCACTATGAGAAGCTGGAGAATTCCTATCTTAGTTTTAGCATTCATACTTAGCATTCTGATTGAGGCATCATTTTTTATGTCAATGGGATGGAACCAGAATAAATTTATATATTAAATTTTCATTTAGGGATGTTAACCGGAACTTCTAAGCACTAGGAAGAAGATTTTTTGTTTAAATTGCATCTGCATACCAATGAAAAGCCTGTTTCCTTTCCCCCTTTTCATGTGGTTTTATTAGTGCTATCAAATTTAATGACTCTTCTGCCCTTCTTTGCTGTCGTATTATAATGACTTCAGATCCATATATGCTGATTTAGCTTTAAAACCAAGTTGGGGAAAAAAACAAATTACATTCCAACAGATCCTCCTTATGTTGGTATCATTTATTTTTCTCTGTTTGTATTCCTCAATAAGCAGTGCTTTTCTGAAATCCAAAGCAAAGGAAGCCTATGTACCAGCAGTACTTCTGTTTGTTATAGGACAGATGCCTTATGTCTGGGGCCAACCTCATGGGCCTGTCCCACACAGTCAGGACCGCACTGGGCTTTGCTCTGGAGGGGCCCCGCACTTGGTTTACCGCCCTGCTGCCGCCACCTAGAAATTCTGAGTACTACTGGACAAGGGGCCCTCGCTTTCACTTCGCACCAGGATCTGCACACTACATAGCCAGACCTGCTCGCATTGAGAAGGAAAACATTAATGTACACTCATGTTTTTGCATACATAAAGTGACACTTTTACAATAACAAAAGCCTCTTAAAACTTACTTTAAGTATCTTCTTTCCCCTCAAGTAAGTCAACCATTCTGAGCCCCCATACTCCCTTACATGCCCCTCTTTGTGACTTGTGATGTCTGTTTGTTAGTGTTGGCTGGGCTGTGATTCGTGGCTGCTTTTCAGTTCTCCCTTTCCTGTGACTCACTGACTGTTCTTCTGTTCTGTCTCTCGACTTAACTGTTAGGTCACTGGTGTGTTCCTGATTTTCTTCTCACCTCACTGGTAGCTTCTTGTCAGTCTCCTTTGTAGATTCTTCCTTTTCTCTCAAACTCCTACAGTTGGGATGCACCAGGGGTCAGGCCATGTCAGCTTCTCTGTTTCTGTTCCTTCCTGAACTAGTCTGGTCTCCTGGTTTTACAAGCCATCTTTATGCCAACCACTCCCAAATTTATATCTGTTTATGTGTCATCTCTCATTGGGATTCTAATGTACATCTCCAGCTTAATATATTCATACTGAATTCCTGAACTTGCTCCCTCAAGATTCTACTCAGTATTCCCCATTTCAATGGATAGAATTCTATTCCAGTTGTTAGGTAAAAAACAGTAATTTCTTCAATATTGTCTTTCTCTCATATTGTTTGTTGGGAAATCTTGTTGGTTTTATGTTCAAAATAGAGAATCTGAATCTGACTACCTGTAACAATTTATAGCTACAATCACCAGTGTGTGTTTTATGTTAGCACAGCAGCCAGTGTATTCCCATTCAAATAAGTCTGAAGTTTTTAGTGGTTCTCTGTCTAACTTAGAATACAAGCCACAGTCCTCAGAATGGTTTTTAAGAAACTTTATGATCAGACCTACCTCCTATTCACACCTTGCTCACCTCATTTTTACTGTTTTTGCTCTTACAACCAGGTTTAAGCCAATCTGGCCTCTTGGCATGCCTTCAGTCACAGCTCCATGCTATCTACTATGCCTAGCATTCTCTTTCCCTGACAGCCACGTGGTTAACGCCACTGTTTCCAAATGTTTGCTGTATGGCGTCTTCCCAATGAAGCCTACGCACACTTCTCTGTTTGAATTGTAACCTCCTTCCCAGCATTCCTACTCTTTCTTACCCTATTCTATTTTTTTGGTGGCATTTATCATTTTCAAATAGAATTACTTTTTATTTTCTGTTGTCTCTTTGTCTGTGCTTGGCACTGTAGATGCCCAAGAAATAGTTGTTGAATGTTGAATGAATGAAGTATACCCGAAGATAACACATTCTTTGGTGTGAGTGTTCCTTTTTATCTCTCTTCAATCCCTTTTTCCTTATTCATGTTTGGAAGTATATTACATTTTGATAATAATTCTCTAAATAGCATAATCTTTAATAAAGGCAATAGCCGACAAAAAGTAAGCAATGATCTTTTCTCAAGAGCTAGGCATAGTTTCAATTACATGACATACTTGAAATTGTAAGAAAATTAGGCAACACCATTATACTTTATGCTTTAATATTGTAGTCAGTTAAGAGGTTATCTTCTGCCTGTCTTAATACTGCCTAAGTTATTCAAAACAAGAGTTAGAAAGATTTTCATAGGAGAGGGAAAGAATTGGCATGCGTTTGATTGTTGAGATAGTATTTAAAATACAGCGTATTACTTTATCCTTTTGTGCTGAATACTGGTAGGCTTTCCCAGTGTTTGTGCATCTCTCTTACGTAGAAATTTGACACTTTGAAAATTTGAAGATTTATGATTCTTAGCAAACCTAGGGAGTAGCTTAAACACATGGACTCTCTCATTCAGCAACTATGTTGTCACGTATTACAATTTATAAATAAACCTAGCTTCAGAGCTATTATTGAAATAAAACATATGGGAAAGTGTTATGATTGTTATAGATAATAAAAGTTTGCTTCTAAAATTATTTGCAGTTTTAAATAACTCTGCTCTTTAAAAGTCATAATTTGTTCAATGATAATTTCAATGATAAATGAACTTGATTCTATTTGACATTCCTTTCTTAAAAGTATAATTTTTAATTATGAAAATAATATTATAGGTTTTTATGAAATAAAAAATGGTCATAATTTCATGACTATAACACAAGCATTTTCATTTTGCATCATTTCCTTTTTGCGTAGTCACCTTTCACACAGTTTTTATAGAGTCCGTAGGTTTTGATCCTGTCTTTATCCCACATGGATGGATGCCGTGCCTATTCATGCTGCTATGTAGTCATTACTACAATAATTTTTCAAGGTTACATAATGGTCCCTAGTGTAGCCATGCCTTAGTGAACCTAAATATTTTCCAGGTGTTAGGTATTTAAGTTGGTTTCAATTTTTATTAATCATAAATAATGTTATAATGAAAAGTTTTGTGTTTGTAGCCTTTTTTTGGATTATTTTTTTAGGATGTATTCCCAGTGGTAAAATTCTTGTTTCACACAATATGCACATAGTAATGACTCTTGATAGAGTGCCAACCTACTTTCGCAAATGATTGAACCAATTTTCTGCCTCCAGCAACATATGAAAGTGAAGTTTCACTGCAATTCTTGCCTGTGATTTCTCATTTTTGTCCCTCTTTCTGGTGAATGTTTTTTTTTTTTCATTAAAATGCTTGTATTTTATGTCAGAATGAAATTTAGAGAGAGGTTTAGGATATCAGATGTCTGACTCAAGTTTCTATCCCACAGAGAAGGAAGAGGCGAACTGATTGGATGTTTTGATTTAATTGCACCTAGAAGGACAGGGAAAAGTGGTTCATTGTTTGTTAAACTGATCAGTTGAAGAAATTTGGTATTTCTATCAAATTAGTGTGTGTAATGTAATCTGGCTAACCATTTTTACCTCCAGAGAGTTTTGCAGTACTATTTTATTCTGGTACAGATTGGTTCACAAAAAGACACGACATTTATTTGTTTTCTCTTTAAAAATTGAAAGTGACATAGGGTTGCAACTCAGGTTTATGCTTAACAAACATTTTGGCTTAATCTCAGATCACTTAATTCCATTTTTCTCATAATGAAATAATTTCTCCCTTAGAAGAGTTGAATTTGGTTGTTCCTGCTAATAGAGAGTTGGGTACTGGTATTGGTTATCTAAACTGTATATAAAACAGCTAGAACTTTCCTCCGCATGTAACTAACTGCATGGAGGCTGAGGAGAGAAATTCAGTTTTGAAGAACAATGGCAAGACATTAGATTGGCATGTTGTAATAGTAGGTAGCTTTTCTACAGCACTAAATAGTTTCAAAATGTGCTTATGTTCACTGTCTCACCTGTGCAGTTAGGTAGAATGAGAGATTTGTTAGTAACATGCAGGGAGGTTATGGCGCAAACCCAAGGACTCATATGGGTGAGGGTGTCGTACATCATACCTGCTGGGATGTGACATGTGGATTTTGATTGCAAATTTCTATATGGTTTTACAACACTACAAAAAGTTATTTTAAATGTCTCCTTATTCTTTCATACACAAATACACCAAGTTTCCACTCTAACTTCTGGGGCATAGATACGGGTCTTCAGAGAATAGTTCATGCAGTCTGATGTGGGAGTCTGGTGTGCGGAGAGGCCAGGACAGGCACATGTGGTGAGCGTCCCAGCAAAGCAGACGCCAGGAGCCGCAGAGACGTACGGGAGGGAGGGCTGGCTCTGCCGGGGAGCCAGGTGGTGTCTCTACCTTGGTGAGGTGGTACTAGAGCTGGGTCTGCAAAGTCGGGAAGGATAACCCTAGTGGATCTCTCTGACTTTGACCGGGGAGGGTTAGTGACATTACTAAGAAAGTCCACAGATATTGTGGCCTAGGAAATGACTGTTTCTATAAAGAGCTGTAAGATGAATTCTCTGCTCTTCTGCTCGGAGTTATTTCATGCTGACTCTTCCACAGACCAGCTTTTTATGAGCTACTCCCATTTTTCCTTCTTTGAATCCCCCTTTTTCTTTTTTTTGTTATTTTTTTAAAAATCATTTTATTGTTGTTCAATTACAGTTGTCTGTGTTTGCCCCCCACCACTGCCCCGACACCCCAGCCAAACCCACCTTCCTCCCCTGCTTCCACCCTTGTTTCTGTCCATGTGTCCTTTATAGTTGTTCCCGAAAACCCTTCCCTCCTTCCCCCCTTTACCCCCTCCCACCTCCCCTCTGGTTACTTTCAGATTGTTCTTAATTTCAATGTCTCTGGTTATATTTTACGTGCTTGTTTGTTTTATTGATTAGGTTCCAGTTAGAGGTGAGATCATACGGTATTTGTCCCTCACTGCCTGGTTTATTTCACTTAGTATAATGCTCTCCAGTTCCATCCAGATTCCCCTTTCTTCTTTCAAGTCAGTTTACTTATTTCTTCATTCAGTCACCCAACAGGTATATGTATTCAGTGTTACAATCTAAATACATAATGAGAAGGAGCCAGCCATTGGAGATTTGACACCAAAGGTTTCTGAATTGTGAAGACCACGAGGCAGACAAAACTTAGCATAATACAAGAATGGAAATAAAGACTTTGCGGCTAGAAATTAGAGTGTGCTAGTAGTGGAGGTGGGAGAGCAAGGGAGGTCTAGATCTTGACCAGAAGTTTAGAATTTGTTTTAAGTGCACCAGGACACCATTTAGACTGGAGAGCAAAATGATCTGATTTATGTACAATTTTAATATTATCTAGAAAATGTGAAGACAAGTGCAAAGTGTACCCCAGTGAATTTTGGCACTTGATATACAGACAATTTCGGTGATGGCTCTAGATTAAAGAAAGAAGAGGAGACGGTTGTAATTGGAAGAAGAGGGGTGACCCCAGATTTTAGCACACACCTGCACATTCGCCTTTCTTCTCCCCTTGTCTCTGTCCAGTATGACAGGTCACCAGTTTAGGACAGAAGAGGCTGGCCCTGATTCCTCTCCTTCCTCCAGGTTGTCGCTGACCCTGCTGTCATATTAAGAGGCTTGCAGGATCCTGTGCCCTTAGTGCTGACAGGAATAACTGGTAATATTATGGCCATTTCCTGAGCTGATGCCATGTTCATGGTGAAAAGAAAGAGCAGCTGACTGACTTGTGAGACTTTTTGACTTAAGCTCTGCACGTCACTTCTTTATACCTCCTCGTCTCCTGCTCTTCCCACTGAGTCATAGCAGGTGGGGAGAAATGTTCCCAGGCCATTACAGGAGGACCCTTGAGAATCTTTCTAGGCACTTAGAGTGGAATAAGGAGTAATTTTCTCTGCTCTCTGGCAAGGGAGAGGAGCACCAGCAGCTACCAAAATGCACCCTGACTTTGAAAGGGGCAGAGAAGTGGCAGTAAAGGTGAGATCCACTAAAGGCTGGGCTCATAGAAATCGTTGTGGAGGAACACTGTGATTTTAGTAGTTAAACTCTGGTATTTGAATCAGGTCTTCATTAAGCTGACATTCCAAGGATTCGTTTGGTTTAAGTGAGCATGCAGATGATAGGAGAACAATGAGAGACTAGATTACTGCACCCGTTTATTCTGTTTATTTGAATTCCTTTTACCCAAATTACCTTTAATCTAATTCCAGTTTCTTTTTTATACACAATTGATGTACTTTTGAGCAGGTGTCTTGCAGCCTCCTCTCCGGCTCCCTCCCGCCCCTGCGTGTTTCCCCAGGGCCCTATTTATACCTGTCTCGGGGTCTGTGGTTCTCCCGACGTCCTCACCAGCATTATTCTTCCCTCTTTAGACTAGTACAAAGTCCTCAAGAGTTGGGGTCATGGCTTAGTAAATGCCGTTTTCTCTTGTGCCCGGCATATTTCCTTATAGATTGTACGACTGTAGTATTTGTTTTGACATTTTTATTTTGCTGGAATTTTTGGTTGGAAAATTCCAATATACCCTCATGCCACCTTTGGGTGGGAGAGAAGTTGAATATTTTCTTATGGCCATGATTAGGGTGCTCCCCATTTATTGTTCATGACTCTTGAGATATCTGAGACTATAGATTCCCTTACATTAATGACCTTAGAGCATACAACATTGAAAATATAATTTCAATTTTATTTTTTGACATTGCTGCGTGTCTTTTTCCTTGTTAAGCCGATTCCCTCTATTGCCGTAGAATGGAAGACACATAAGCTTTGTGACAGGTGGCCACACGGAGCTCTCTTTTAGGTCCGTGGCCAAGGGTGAGCCAGCAAGGAAGCCAGATGTCTGCTGTGCGGAGATCTTGGTTCAAATACCCTGTCTCCGGGATGCCTCTGTGACCACTGGCATTAAATACAACTAACCCCCACGCCTCCCTAACCCTCTGTTTGCCCCTAGGCCTGTGTGGTAGGTCGCTGTAGCCCATGCTACAGCCATGCTTCTCCGTATCAAGCCTCTTTGCACTGGATTGTTGCTCTTCCCCTCAGCAAGAAAGTCAGTGCATTTCTGCAGTCTCTTGAACCTGGGCTGGCCTCATGACTTGCTTTAAATAGTGGAATGTGGTGGAATTGCTGTGCAAATTCTAGAATTGCACTGATTTATATGGCGACCCTTAGCCCCATGTGACCATTTATACTTAAAATTAAATCGATTCCAATTAGAGGAAATTTAAACTTTCGTTTCTCATTTGCACTAGTCATATTTCAGGTTCAAAATTGTCACAAGCAACCAGTGCCTACCATATTGGACAGCACAGCTTTGAAACATTTCTGTCATTGTAGAAAGTGTTACTGGGCAGAGCTGTTCTACCGCCTGTGCCTTAAGAGGTCTTGTGGTTTCACTCTGCCGTTTGGGGAGGAACACTAATCACTGCGCTTTGAAGAAGCCCAGTCCAGCTGACTGGGCAATTTGAGAGCATGCAGAGGGAAACCGAGGTGCCCCAGCCTCTATCCAGCAGTCATTTCCAGACCCGTGAGTGAGGCCTCCTTGGACTTCCAACCCCATTCATGCCTCAGGTGACTGCAGCCTCTGGGGTGATCTCTGGTGGCACCAGCTGTCCTGCTGGCCAAGTTGCCAACCCACAGAATTGTGAAAAATAACTCATCATTGTTTCAAGCCAGTAATTTTAGATGGGTTGATACACAGTAGTGATAATGGCTATAACCTTCAATGTAGTCACTGCAGTGGTTTTGAAACTGTATGAAACTATGCCCTAGGCAGTTACCTCATGGATTAGGATGTGCTAAAAAGGGGTAGATAGAATGGGCTCACACCACTTTTTTTTTTTTTTTAGTGAACTCAGTTTCTTGTTTATCTAGGGAGAGAAAAGGATATTTGCTATTAATAAAATAATGACCAACAGCAAACTGAAATACTTGGTACTTATTAGCTGACAGATGATAGGAGAAAACTAACTTTGCATCTGAAAATTATTTACCAATAATTTGCAAAGTAGGTAGCTCAAATAATCCAGAGCTTAATGGAATTCAATAGTTATTCCAATTTAGGATAATAAGACTTGGGGGATTTGGTATATTTTGAGGTTCTACATCGTATTTAATTCTGAAAATAGTTCTTCTTTTATTCCTTGTTTCCCAAGCACATATTGAGTATTCTATATATGAGGAGGGACCAAAAAAACTGGTGGAATTATCTTCTGGAGGGTGGGCCCCTTGTAGTATAGGCTTGCCCCACTAGGTGAGTGTTCTAGGAACCCATCTGTATCAGTACACCGGCTGGTGCTGTTTTGAGAGGCTGCGTCCTGGCTTCAGTGAATTTTTTTGAAGACTCTTTGAATGTGTTTACCCATTTCATGATGGGTGATTTATGAGTGCACCTGCCCGCAGCTTGCTGAGTGTTCAGCAGTTTTTGATCAAAAACAGCGTGACCCCCATGCCCCAACCTCCCCGATCACCCAGTCTCATCAGAGCAACTAATTTTTGGTTTCCCTGGATGGAAAACATCCCCAAAGGGAAATGTCTTGTTGGTGTGGGAGAGGTGAAACAAAAAATGGCAGAAGCAATGAAAGCATCAAAATAGAGGAGTTCAAAAACTGTTTTGAGCAGTGGAAAAATTGTCTCAATAGGTATATTGCATCAAATGGAGAGTACTCTGAAGGTGCTTGAAGTTTAAACATATAAGACTAAATACACAATCTTTAATAAATAAATTCCATTTTTTGGGTCCCCCCCCTTATATATCTAGGTGGGCTTTGAGGAAGACTTCAAATGATTAAGACATGAGCCTTACCTTGGAAGAACTGACAATGTATCGGGATGAGCTGTGTTAGGAATACAGAATGCTCTGGAAACAGTGAGGTGAGGGCATACTAAATGTGTGGGAGCTTTTATTACTTTCCAGGTGGGTGGGAATGGAGGCTAGAAAATAAGCAGGTTACCTACAGCACTTTTTTTTAGGAGAAAGAACAGAATTATTTTAATAACAATTTGAGATACTATTCATGTAACATAAAATACACGCCATTAAAGTATACAGCGCAGTGGATTTTGGTCTATTTCCCGAGTCATATGACCATCATCACAATCTAGTTGTAGAGCATTTTC
>CM052541.1:176645194-176789471 GCA_028533065.1 Trachops cirrhosus
TTCACAAAATTGGAAGCAAATGTTGTTTTTTGATTTTTCAGATGACGAGAAGATTGTTAAATGTAATTACTTCCCTTTATTTTCATCTTTCCTGCTTTTTTTTCTGTTTTGATTTGCTTTCCTATTTTCTTCCTCCAGATTGTCATAAGTTGATATTTCACATGTTGCTTCTTATTACCTGTCTCACACATGCTCTGGCAAGTTTGTGCTCGGCTAGGGACCACACCCTGTTCTTGGTTTAAAGTCTGCATCCAACTGAGATTGTTGCCACAGTAGAAGGCACTTCTATTCTGGCTGTGTGATTAGTTAGTATGTTTCCTTTCTGCCAAACAGATGGGAAGAGAGCGCTTGTCTTTCTTTCTGAGCAGCGGCTCTAGCAGGGGTCGGATGATACATACTCTTGCATGGAAGGACTGCTCAGTCAGAATACTAGGCGCTCAGAGGAGATGAGTCACGGCCGGTGGCAGGTGTCTGTCACAGGAGAAAGGAGCTGTGGTCTCCCTGCCAGGTGACTCAGCGACCGACTCAGAAACAGTGTTATTTTACCCAAAGAAGATCATCAGCATTGCAGTGTCTGTTCTGAAATTGGTACTGTATTTTTTTTACAAAAGTGAAAATTAGCAGTTAAATACCTATCTTTGAAAAAGCCCAAGTGACTTATTAACAAACACAGGCCTTGCCGTTACAGAGATGATCGACTCCCTTGCTCATCTGGCCTTTTATGAATGATGGTTTCATCTCTCACATAGCATTTTATATTTATATTAAAAAGTTGTATATCATATAAGCATCATATACTTCTTATTTTCTCAATATCTGGAAGGTGCAAGAATGTAAATAAGGTGTGCCTAGTGACACTTCCCCCAGAGTGCTTTCCCGGGAACCTGGAGCCCTGGCCTGTTGTTGCCTGTTCGGGACTTTTCTCCAGGCTCCTGGGTCCCTCCCCTGCCTGTGGGACTGGACTGCATCCCAGCTTCAGCCTTCCTTGTAGCTGGGCCTCTAATTCACTGATTTTTTTTCTTATTTATCATTTGCTAGTATATTTAGTCTACCTGTCATAACACAATCTGTTCTTAAAATCAACTTAGTTGCCAAAGGATTATTCATGTCCCTGTAACCTCATAGCTCTTTGGCAGTGCAGCTCAGAGTTCTGTAGTTACTAAATTCCTGAGTTCATTTGCTTCCCTGAGATTTCTGTCGCTGCTTTTGAGTCTAAGTTGTGATATCTAGGTTATTTTGGAAAATTAGAGAGACAAAACTATGTGCTCTGTCCCCTTTAACATGACTTTAATGATATTTAAATAAAGATAGGCAGACAAATGTATGTGAAATATGAAAGTTACAGTTTAGGGAAGTTTGTTGAAGTTTATCTTTCCAGGAAATTCAATGAACTCCAGTTCACTTTATGATGACTTGGAATATTTTGAGGTGAAGCGATGCTAATGTGACAGACAGGAAAAGATGGGATGTTATTGCAAAGAAGAATATGCATTTCCGTCTTCAATGAACTTACCGTTTACCTTGATTGTTTGTTTCTGAGGTGCCTCCCTGTTTCCGGTGCACGAGCAGGGCAGCCAGCAAAACGGCAGATGGGAAAGGGGGCATCTCGTGTGTTGGGGGCAGCGAGGCCCAGGAGGGTGCAGCTGTGATCTGTTTAACCTGCGTTGGGAGTGTCTGCTCTGTCCATCAAATTTCTCCGCCTTTGTCTTGTCAGCTTCTCATCTCTATGTTTCTGGCCCTGGGCTTTGAACTTGACTTTCCTTTCTGCCTGTCTCTTTTCCTTGTCTTCTAGACTCTTATCTTCCTATCCCTGGCCCCTGGCAGGGCTGTGCCTTATGTCTGCCCTCTCCTGTCTGGAAAATCAACTTCAGACATTCTAGAAGCCGTCTTGGCTATTACATATTTAGGATGGTCCTTGAAATCCTGCTGTCTTTCTCTTGAAATGCTTGTTATGTACTAGTCATTCTAGTCTCCAGGAAATGCCTGTATTAAAGACGAACTGCCAGAAGAACTCAGGAAAGATGAAGTGTCTAAGATGTTACTTGTCTTCAGTTACTTTTTTTTTAGGAACATGATAAATTAATCTTATTTTGCAGAGTTTTTTCTCATAACTTAAAGCTATTTCTCGCCTAATTATACTCCCCATTTCTCTTGAGGACAATGAAATGAAAAACTGTCTTTGGATTTTACATAACTAAAGTTATATTAAGGAAAAATTGTTTATTGTTTTACTTACCTGGTGACACTTCAAGGTTTGCAAATATATCAAAATTCAGAATATATTAAAATTAAAATCCAAAACTGCTGGGCTACTTATTACTCTGTAACTGTCATCTTCTTTTGAGAAGTAGCAGGGCATAGTGGAAGAAGGATCGAGACATTTTTCTCCCCCCATTGAGTGTAACTCTGTCTCATGTGCTCTGGGAGCAACTTTTGGAAAGGTGGTCTTTGTGCTTGAGTGTAAAGAATACAAAGTTGATGAGGCTTCCAAATGTTTTTTTTTCTTTTTTTTTAAATCACAGAACTGACTCCTGAGGAGAGAGCCCAAAAGATTGCCAAAGCCATGCGCAAACAGTCCTCTGAAGTGAAAGAAAAGTGGGAAAGTCTAAATGCTGTTACTAGTAATTGGCAAAAGCAAGTGGACAAGGCATTGGAGAAACTCAGAGACCTGCAGGGAGCTATGGACGACCTGGACGCCGACATGAAGGAGGCGGAGGCCGTGAGGAATGGCTGGAAGCCCGTGGGCGACCTACTCATCGACTCGCTGCAGAATCACATTGAAAAAACCACGGTCAGCATCACTGCCTTGGATAAAGGATGTTGAGAAATGTTTTATTGTTAAATATAACACAAGTAAAGAGAGCCAAACATATAACTTGTCCAAGAGGTTTTCATGAGGTCAATGTCATTTACAGAGCCTACCAAAATCAGGATGACAACAGATGTTTTCTTAGACGCGTCATCACCTGAATCTGCTGCCCCAAACAACAACCAATGGGACTTTCACAATCGTTTACTTTCATTTTTCTTTAATTTTTTCACTCAACTGTGCATCCCTAAACAGTTACTTGGTTCTTAAGAAATATTGTAAAGTCCTTTTTAATATCTAGATTTCCCTTCTATCTTTTTCTTTCTTTTTTCTTTTCTTTTCCATTGTCATTAAGGCAGCTGAATCATTTGTTTTGTAGTGTTTCTCACAGCTTGGATTTTGCAGAATGTCATCCACATTGTAGATCGTCTGGCAGATTCCTCTCTACTGTATATTTCCTGTAAACTGGTAGCTGAATTTATAGTTTTAATCAAAAGTATACCGTTTTACTGAAAATTCTTATGTACATGTTTTATTCCATTGTACATACACTATAGATATACTATATGTAGTGTATCTATACTATATAATATATGTAAATAAGGATTTGAGTGTGTTAGTGTAGGACTAGTTCATCTATAAATTCTGTTTGCAGTCAGGAATTGCTCAAAGTTAAGAATGTTAGACCTATCTTCTGGACCCCCTTTGGGTCCAATATTTTAGAACATATCCAGAAAAAAATGAGATTTAGGCAGAAAACATATTTAGAAATAGTGTGGTTTCTAGTAACATGGTAAACAATATAGTAAGTAGTTATAAATCTAATCAAAAAATAAACCAGAGAAAAATTGGGTGTTAGACTGAGAATGGGATTTTTATTGCAAAAGACATCCCTCCTTTGGGCACAGACACTGGATAATGTTTTTCCCTTTGTTTGTATGCATGTGGCTGAATAGGAAGAGAAGAAAGGTTTAGGTAATTAACTGAATGCTTATGCAAATTATATGTGTGTGTGTGTGTCTATATACACATATATATCCATTTGAATTTGAAAGTATCAATTTTTAATATAGGATGATTAGTGTTAGGCCTAGATGTGTTGGAGTTGTTAATCCCATTTGATTAAAGAAATTAGTCACCTGTGCATCCAAATCCTTTTGTTCAAATCTCTGCTAACTGGGAAGCTAGGAAAGTTACAATTAATGTTTAGAGGAAGGGATAAACTTTGGATTAAAATATTTTAACATCTTATTAGGAAAAGAAGGAAATAAAAACCCAAATCTTATTAAATCAAATAAAATGGATTCACAGTCTGGGGTGTTTTACATGTGTTGTAATGTATACCGCAAATCCCATCGAAACTACAGGCAGATGAAAATAAGTACTGATTATTGCTAAATATTATTAAATATGCCAAGCAAATGGGAAACAAAATCTTTGGGGTAATCAAATAATTTTAACTCTCTGAAATAATCCTCAATCATTCTTTTTTTAAAATTAATTTTGGAGAGAGAGAAAGGAAAGGAGAGAAAAACCCCCACCAATTTGTTGTTCTACTTATTCATGCATTCATTGGTTGATTCTTTCTTGTATGTGCCCTGGCCAGGAATCAAACCTGCAACCTTGGCGTATCCAGTTGATGCTCTAACCAACTGAGCTATCCATCCAGGGCCTCCTCAGTCATTCTTATTTGCATAATGCACACCTTCTGACGGGACAGCAGTTTGGGATTCATATCTGTAACAGGCCGTCAGGCAGCACCTTTAATACGAGCAGATGTTTCTGTTTTTACAGCAAGAGGACCACATAGATTTTTATTATCCTATTGGAAAGTGCAGCCAGAACATGATAAATTGCTTCTTTATAATAGAACACATGGCAGATCTGAAACCATTTTAAAACTTGCTTTATTTCAAGCCCCTTAATTCAGAAGCTCTTACAAACCAAGAGATAAACTTTCCTAAGAGATTTCTTGTTGCCATAAAACACCTGACCACCGCAAAGAAACCAAAACTTACATGCCCTGTTTGTCAAATGTTGTTTAATGTTTTTACCTGTGGCTTGTCAGAAATAAACATTATTTTTATAGAGGAGAAATAAAAACTCCTTTATTGTTTTGGAAGATTTTAAAAATGTGTCTTAATGTTATAATCAAATTAGATTTTTAAGTCATCTTTTGAAGAAAAACCATCACTTAAAATTTTATAAATCTGAGAATATTTCTTAGCATTTCATTTTTAATCTTTACTATCTACATGTTGGTATTTTACAAAGATATTGATTTTAAAAACTGATTAAAATTCTTGGGTCCTCCATGGTACTTAAGGAGAAAATATTAACGTATAATGTTAAATCACAATCGAAGACGGCTTGGAGGGTGTGAGACCTGCAGTTGTTCTCACACTGAGCCTGAGGGGGAGCCAGGCCTCTCTGAAGCCCAGGCGGAAGAATTCTGCTTCCTCATCCTAACTCTCGCTTTTCTCTGTCCCATGCTTCTGGTTCAGTGATTGGTGCCTCCGGCCTGTGTTTCACTGCCTTCTGTGTCGGGCTGCACTTTTCCTGTGTGTGTGCGCGCAGCGTCGCGTGTCAGCCATGCAGAAAAACCGGCACACCTCTCAGGTCCCTCCTTTTCCACACTGCAGCGATTCTCAAGTTTTTGTCGGCTTGCCTTGTACTGGATTTGGAAACGCTGATGTCTTTAGAGTTGTGGCAACATGTCTTTGGCACGTTGATATTCAGATTCACTGTTTCAAACGTCACTTAGACACTGCGGCCTCCACCCTCCTTGTTTTTTGCTCCAACTCTGGCTCCAGATCCATCCCTTCTGACTCTCCACCTCGACCTTTTTTATCTGGCTTTTGGGCATGTTCAATAATTTGGAAACACTAAAACATATTCTCTGATTGGCCTACAATTAATTTCTTTCAAACGTAGTTATAGTCTTAATATTATTTTGATGTACATCCATCATAAGGATTGTGTTTAGCCTATATGTAACATGGAAGGAAGAGTTGCATAGGATAACTGGAAAAGGTGCAGGAGAGAAGCAAGGAGGGAGTGGTTCAAGGAGTTGTTTTTATATTCATAAGAAGGAAGCCAAATTAGTGCTTATAGTGTTTTAATAAAATTGTATAGCCCCCCCCAAGTTCTGTAATATATCATATTTCACTAAACTTGGACCGGTGGTGAAAGAAGAGAAGGAAGACGGCTCACAGGCATGCTCCTAGTCTCTTAGCGGTGGGGATGGTCGAAACGGTAGAACCTGAGGGCTGATGCTAACAGGATGTTTACAAGTTAAGTCTAGTATGTGGTTAGCTCTAATTTTGTGATGTACCAAAAAAAAAAAATAAACAGTCCTTTTTTTAGAACCCAATTCTGTTCCCAATTCCATATTGACTTAATCTTGCTTCAGACATCATTTTTGTGGGCCTCTGTCACTAGAAAGGAGTTTTGCCCTCTTGTATAGCAAACTTTGCGCTGAATACTGTCAGGGGCCTGTCTCATGAAGCTTCCCTTCTCTACAGGGGACATTGAAAATATGGTTACTTATAATTCCCTGTGCGAAGAGCTCTGATAAGGAATGACGTTTAAAACGCATAATAACTGGATGGTGTGGCATCAGACAATCAAAGTGGCCTCTATTATAAAACCCAATTTGTGTGTCCAAACAGGTGCTAGTTGAACGTTCTGGCTTGATTGGAGAAGGCAGAGAGAATGCTGGGAATCTTTTCTGAAATGGGGTGCATGGGTGGGCACCTGAGTTGAGTCTTGAAGAATCTAGGCAAGGCTGTTGAAAAAGAGAACATGAACATAGAGGCAGGTGGATTTATGTGGAGAATGGAGAAAACGTAGTGTTTTCATTATTCTGTTTGCTCTCACAGGACATATGACTGTCATTGGCCCCAAGTTTTTGTTTTGTTTTGTTTTTCTTCCTCTCTTCACATGCACTCCCCACCCATACCAGCTCTGTGCTGTGCCCAGAGGTGGCAGTTGTCTGTTCTAAGCTTCCTTTACCTCTTTCCTATAGATTCCACTCCCCCTGCCCTGTCTCTAACCAGTGGTCACGAATGTTTTTGAAAGGGACAACCTTATCTCTCCAGTGTAATAGGCATAGATTTTGTGGATAAGGAAGTTGTTTTTACTGGCCACATTCTAACTTAATTTTAAGTGGAAACTTGTTAAAATCAAGTTGTGACATCAGGTGAAAAAATATTGCAGTAGCCATATGAAGAAATAAAAAAGAAGAAAAATATGAAAAATTTAAAGATAGAAGAATCAAGACTAGAAACTAGTAAAGTGAAAAATGACAGACATTTTTTTGTCATTTAGTACATTAGACTAAATTTTATCTAATGAAAAATTTGAAGGAAATATGTACTCACTTAAATGTGTTTGCATTCTAATTTTCCTCTTCACATTCCATTTTAGTTTGTTTGGGGTACAGAGGAAGACCCTTTAGCTGATGGTCCTGGGTGCCGAAGGCCTGAACTGAATCATCTGTTGTCGACTGAGCCACTGTAGTTGGCCTCAGCTTATCCTGCCATTTCTTTGAAGGAAAGTTAAAAATACTACCTTTGGTTACATTCTTTTCTGATGACACTGTCATTGTCCTTTTCTTCCAGGCATTTAGAGAAGAAATTGCGCCAATCAACTTAAAAGTTAAAGCAGTGAATGACTTGTCAAGTCAGCTGTCCCCACTCGACCTGCACCCATCTCTAAAGATGTCGCGTCAGCTAGATGACCTTAACATGCGCTGGAAACTTTTGCAGGTATCACCTTATTCCTCTTTGTTATAGACGTTTATATCTCGGTGGGTCTTTCAGCCTCACCTCTTTGTTCCATATGACGCGCCATCATTTTTTCTTTCTTTTTTGGTTGTGTTTGATAATGGATTCACAGCGTGTGACATCAGCTGTCTTTCAGCATCTTAAACTCAAAGGCCTCCTTTATTTATAACTTTTAATGTAATTTTTGATGTACCATTCATATGATATTTGTAGGAAATTGCAAAAAGGTCAAATAAATCACAGTAATTGAAATGTATGGTAGGTCACAGAAACATTTTTTCCCATAATGGCTTATAAAGAAGTCATTTTTCTTACTTTAATCATGTATTTTTTGTTTCTTTTGAAAAGTTAAAGAAAGTCTTTATCCTTCTTATTCTAACTGCTTGCTCTTTAAATATCTTGCTCAATTTTTTTAGCTAGTGCATTTATATACTATTGTAGTGTTTACCTTTAGCTCTGAGATCTTAGATGGAATGATCAAACAAACTAAAATGGAATGTGAGGAGGAAAGTTAGAATGCAAACACATTTAAGAGCAAAATGTAGGTTTTTTAAAAAAGATTTTATTTATTTATTTTTAGAGAGAGGGGAAGGGAAGGAGAAAGATAGTGAGAGAAATATCAATGTGTGGTTGCCTCTCATGCGCCCCCCCACTGGGGATCTGGCCCACAACCCAGGCATGTGCCCTGATTGGGAATCGAACCAGCGACCCTTTGGTTCACAGCCCCTGCTCAATCTACTGAGCTATACCATCCAGGGCCAAAATGTAGTTGTTTTAATGACTCCAGATCTTACTTGCTTGTCCCATTTTAATACAGCCAAACCAAGAAGAGCCCTCTTGAGTATCACCATATGTCAGTATTTGCAGGTCACTACCCACGCCAGTTATTAGGGTTTGGTCACCTTCGCGGAGCTTTGTCACATTCAATGGCCAGTTCCTAAGAGTCCTAATAATCACTTTTTTTTCTGAAAACCAGAAGGATAATTTGAGTGGGAGATTGAAAAAATAATTCTTACTAATATCTCTCTAAATGTGATATTTAATAAGATAAATATGCAATTTTAAGGTGGGACGTAGATGCATATTAAGGTATATAATAGGTTTCCTGAATTAATTCAAACATGAAACACACAATGGTTCATATTTTCTTCATGAAATTAAAGTAGTAAGAAATGACTTATGTAGTATTAGGCTGTCTCTTCTATTTTTGAGAGTACCAATAATCTGGGATTAGTAAACCAGGATATGTTAAATTCACACATGCTTTTCTAGTGAGTGGAAGGCAAAAATGCTTGACCTATACTCCCTTTTTCTTCTGCTTCATTTCTCTACATCATCCTCTTTATGTAGGCATTCCTGTGGTCCATCTTGATTTCCTTCCCATTCTGCTTATTATCACTATCTGCAAAGATAAGAAGTCAGAGAATATGTGATACTTGAAAGAGGATATGTGTTCTGTCTTCCTTATCTCTGAGCCTGGTGACTGCTAGAGCTTAGATGTTAGGTGCTGGTTGAATAAGAGGGGGGAGATCTATGCTGCCAGACAGCATTGTTGAATTTCAGCAGTAGCACCTTCTTTACTCCTCCTGAATGTAAAGCTTGGCATTGGAGTGCTTTTTGGCCTTACTAGAAAAAGTATTTGCTAATGCAACTTAAATAGCCAACCAGGAGAAACCAGAGCTGCCCAGTGAGCCAGAGATACACACTTTTCATTTAAAGGCAGCTGAAAATAAGTTTGGCAATATAAGTGGAACAGCTTACCAGTGCTACAGAGGAAAAGACGGGCTAAAAGGACATGGAAGTGTCAGTAGGCTCTGTGCAATTGTTATTGATTGGCAATAGTTTCTCAGGGTACCAACTCTTATCATATTCATAATGTAGAGGGTTAACCATACCATGTGTGTAAATAAATATATAGAGTACATTAATCTGCTGGTATATGGATGCTCCCAAATCAAGATGATGGGACAGAAACGTGGAGGAAAATAGGATGTTCCATACTCATCTGCCTTTATCTATGTATCTGTCTATCTGTCTGTCATCTAATCCATCCATCTCTCTGTCTGTCTGCCTGTTTTCTCCCTTGGAATCCTTTAGACTTTCATCTGCTCCCTGTAGCACTTTTTGCCATCTTTCTTACAAAATAGAGATGAATAGCCGCTGACCCATGGCCTCCTCTTGACTTAACATGCCTTAGACCTTAACTAACTGCTTTTGAGGCCAAGCAGAGTGACAGTAAAGGCATAGACTCTGGCACCGTGTGAGCTGGTGATGAGTATTAGCACTGCTGCGTGCTGACTTTATGTCCTGGACACCTCCGTCTTTCCCAGTGTCTTCCTCTGTACAATGGTGCTCACAATAATAAGGCTCACCCAATGTGGTTATTGAGAGGATTAGGAGAGCTAATTCATAGGAATTGCTTAGAAGAGTGCCTGGCACTATTTGCTGTCAGTTGGTGCCAGAAGGAGTCTATTTTTATCCCAGTATTTTGATTTCAGAGATATAAAAGGGGTCTATACAAGCAATCTTATGAAGTACAATCATCTACCATAATACTTAAATCAAGGATATTGCTCAAGTTACTGTTTTGAAATCAAATTATTTTGGGGTGTCTTATGCAGGTTTCTGTGGATGATCGCCTTAAACAGCTTCAGGAAGCCCATAGAGATTTCGGACCATCTTCTCAGCATTTTCTCTCTAGTAAGTACTGAAACTTGACTGACCTCATTAATCGAATGGATCAGCATGCTTTTTCACTCAAGAAGGCATATTCTTTGCTATAAATAGATGTATTTATATGTAAGTATATAAAAGGACATATTAAAGTTAATGACAATATTGTTTATTGGTTTTTATTTGTAATAACCTGGTCATAACTCATAAGGCTTTGAAGTGGGGCCAGAGTAACTTGTCTTTAGCTATGGCTAAACCAGTAGGTTCCCTGAACCATCTGTGATGAAACCTACTGTAATATCATGTCATCATTGCTGTGTCAAATACAAAGGTTATGAACTTGTTCACAGTAAAGAAACCATCTTTATATTTAAAGATTTGAAGTTAATTTTTCTCCTTAAAAAGTGTTTACCAGTTTAAAATGCACCTGCACCTTTCATAGGAAAACTTCATTCCCCACAAATTTTTACATGAGAAGACTTTGGTTTACTGGGCTCACTGCGATCATATTTAACTTTCTTTCTGGTCAGGCAATTGCAGGCTCAGCCAAACCACATATGTAGATTTTTATGTAATATTCCCCAACTGGATTTTTTTATTGTAGGGACTGGTGGTGAGACCTTGAGTAAATAATTGGGGCTCCCACTTTATCATTCACCGCTGAGGGAACGAGAATGGAGGAGTCACCAGATCGGGGTTAAAAACAATACAGGGCCCGGCACAGACAACGTCCCTTCTTTGTTACAAAACCTTTTATTGCAAAATCATAAGCATGTGATTCCGTAACACAACACTATCACACTCAAGCACACCATATAGGACATTTTAGGTGAAATGTTCAAAATAAACCTGTAAATTATCACACCCATACTATTACTCTCCCAGCCATACTCAATTAGGCCTTACTTCTGCTGGATCCTGCAGGAGTAATTCTGCTTTTTACCAGCACTGTCATCCCCGAAAGCTAATTTCTTTATTTTAAAGTTACTGCGATAATACTTGTTTCCTCTGATCACCTTGAAAATTAAACAACAAAACATAACTGAATTACACCAAGCACCTAAGACAATTCTTGGTACAAATGCTTTTGCTAAATGTTAATTCCTTTCCTTTCATTGTCTCTGGCAAACATATGTCAGAAAACAGCTTACTTAATTCAGTTTAAGTGAAATTGATAACGTAAGGCAAAGTTTATTTCCCAATTATGATAACTTCTTTGTATCTATAACCATAGAAAGAACTGAAGTAATACCATTGATTGATTACAGTTATATGTTCTCTTAATCTTTCGTCATGGCTGGTAATCTTCTTTACCTCAATTAAAGGTCAGGTTTTCTTTTTACAATTTCAAGAATACTCCTGATCTGCCAAACCCTGCCCTTCCTGCCCTACACATCTCCAGTGCTCTCGACCGCTCCCCGCCTTTCTCCCTGCTTTGTCTCCTTCTGTCCGTCCTTTCCCTCCCTCTACCTCCCCAGCCTGTTTCACACACAGGAGCCCTTAGATAGTCTATTTTTAGTGATCTGGTCCCTCCTGGAATATCCTGTCCACCTGGTGACAGGATGCAGTTCCAAAGTTTGGGTACCATCAATGCTGATGAAGTAAATAGCTTTGCAGTCTACGCATTTGGTATGAATCACTCCAGACTTCTTACACTTACTTTTATAGAATATAAAGCTATGCGCTAAGACCAAATTAAAGAGGAATTTAACAAGGAAATGAGACTCGATTTACAGTTCTGTTATAAAGGTTTAGTCATCTATTAGCACGGATGAAACCCTGTACGTTCACCTAGCAACCACTCTTTGATCATAAAAATCAAACTCATTTTCCTTAGGAAATGAAACATTGTAAAAATCCTGAACCTCGAGCACATCGCCTTTTATTGTCCAGCACCAGGCCACGGAGGCCAAAGTTACTCAAATCAAAACAATTATTAAAATGAATCAAGAAGTGTAAACAAAATCCCAATTAATAAATTTAACGATTGTTATCCCTTGCTGCTTGGAATCTTGGGCTTTATTATATTTCTTGGACGTTAGCCCTGGAAGGAGTGTGTTTAGTTGGGCACAAAATAGAAACTGACCCGTCAGCCTGGTGCCAACAATGACATGAGGGTGCTCCAAAATGAGAAATTTAATACACCTAGTTCCACGTTTTCATCCCCCTTTTGTACTTTCAGGCACATAGTTGGAGAAGAGAGTCCTCATATTTTACAAAGAGAGGAAGAATTGTCGAGTAGAAAAATTACTGAACCGGCAGTCAGAAATCCTGAGGTCACGTCTCAGTTCTGCCATTCACTCGGGAGGGTTATTCCATCTTTTGAGTGTTTAGTTTCTCAGTGATCAAATGGAGCTTTAATATGTATCTCGTTGTCTTCCTTATCAATAAATAGATTAAAAAATGCTTTGCAGAGTTAAGAATGCTCCATATTTTTAAGGTACTAATATGACATAAAATTCAGAAGAGAATCATTGGTGAGAACTGGTTCTGTGAGAGTCTAGTGATAATTGCAGTTTTATTTATTTTTTCCAAATTAGCTTCCTTATTAATACAAGGGTCCCCCACCATCGGGCCTTGAACCAGTACTGGTCCGTGGCCTGTTAGGACCTGGAAAGCACTAAGTTTGAAACTGTGTTGACTATAAGCAATAACACTTGATTGTTTTAAAAAGTATTTTTATCAACAGATTCAATTAGTTAGAAGTAGCATTGGAAATTGAACCCGCATTGGTCTTTCCTTGCTTTGCATAACTTTTAAAAGTGACTCTTTGTTTGGCTTGCAGATTTCATAATTATGGGAATCCAGAGCAGTTCTCACTGAATTTGTTGTAAAACATGCTCAGTTGTTTCACATTAGGCGGTGGGGTTAGCAGTGTTTCCAATAACCTCCCTTTGTTTCCTCAGCTTCGGTCCAGCTGCCGTGGCAAAGATCCATTTCACATAATAAAGTGCCCTATTACATCAAGTAAGTTGACTTTCATTCTCCTTTATGAATCAAGAAAATAAAGTTATGTTAATAACTGAAGAGGCTTTTTCTCCTATAGCTTTTACAAGTGGAATTCAGCCCTATTTTCAGAAGGAAATTATGTATCTATATATTTATGCCGATAGTATATATATTTAATATTTGAACAAAATTAGTTTAAAAATCAGAGAGATGATTGTAGCTTGTTAAGTTAGGGCTATAATGGTGCGTTTAGCTGAGTTTTTTGGAGCAAGTATTAACATATTTGGGGAAAATGACAGAATTTCTAAATACTCCTGACATATGGCTGTTGCTCAAACTGTACTGATTCTAAAGCATTTTTTATTTCTTCCAAAACATCTATTTCAAAAGTGCTTGTACTTCTGTCATTTTAGTCCACCAAAAGAAACAGTGTTATTATCATGAAAAAGTTCAGGATTTTCAAGTTTTTCTTTGATTTTTGGAAGTTATTGGCAATTTGAGTTTAGTCTATTATCCTTTGTTTTTTGTGGTCAATGGTACAGTGTCTCCTTTTTACATATGAAGTTTCTCCTCATTGTGTAACATTTTCTGAACTGTGTATAATTTGCACAGGGTCAGGTTAGGATTTGATCCTTGGCTGAATCTATGTGTTGTCATAGACAGAATGATAAAATAAAACTTTTCCAGTCCCTTGAGGTATAAAGTAGCAAAGCTATTGATTTAGGACATGACCCAGTGATGAAGAGTCTAGTTGACTATTTCATGTGCAAGGTAAATAGCATCATAACTGTGGGGGAAATGCTGACTTATTTTATCAGGGGATGGCTGTGTCTCAGATTAGCCGGGCGACCTCAAGCAAGATGGGGAAGATCCGTGGGCCAAGTTTCCTTTACATCCTTTCTAAAACAGCATGTGCTTTCTCCAGAATCCATGCCAACCATAATAATCTGCTCTTCCAAAATGCCTCTTCCTGAGAAATTGTGTGAAGTCAGTATTTTTTGGAAGAGTATTTCCTTATGAAGGCTTTACTATGTCTGAGATGTAGCCTCAGGGTAAAAAAAGATAAATAATTTTATGGTAACACTTAACAGATGTAATAAGCAATATGTGTTACATTGTCTTAAGGGGAATTTAATACTTTTATCAGTGTACAGTCTGTAGTCTGCTGAGTTGTGGTAAACTCAGGGATATATGTCAGATTTGTGCAAGCACAAACAGGAAGAAATCTGAGGTTGGGAAAATCGATGTGTCTGTTGAGAGAAGATGTGATAATCTAATCCAAATTCTCAGTTTTAAATTTTAAGTTTTCGTAATAATAGTAATAATGATGATGATAATAATAATGGAGAATTTTAATTTATTGGGTGAATATTGCTTTAACACAAAGATGACCACATCCTGGATGTGACTATATTATGTTACATAAAGGTGAGGGGCTGGGGGCATGAGCCAGTGAATGCGGGCAGCCTCTGGATGCTGGAAAAGGCAAGGAAACGTGATTCTCTCTTAGAGCCTGCAGAGAGGAGCACAGACCAGACCATCTTGATTTTAGACCGTGGAGATGCTTATATTGTGGCAGTTTATTACAGCTGCAATAGAAAACCAATACACGTACTGTACAAAATCTAGAAGTTCATGGTCAAGGCTGGTGGGTTCAATCTGAAATTGGGCAGGGGAAGAAAAGTCGCCAAGCCATGGGGGTGTCTGACGTGCCTTTATTCATGGGGGTGGGGGGGTGAACCACTCATGCTGCAAGCCACCATGTCCGCAGCGGGAAGCCCTACCCGCTTATATACTAAATGCACACAAAGCCAGCAGGCTGCCAGGATACATTATATAACACAGCGTGATTCTGCGCATGTGATCCCAGTCAGTGTTGTGGGAACGCAGTTTATCGGAGCCAGCCTCAAGGCCATGGGGAATGCTGCGTAGTTACCCAGACATCTGGGCAAGGGCGCCAGACTGACTCTGTTTACCTTACACCGTACATATTAATTAAAATTAACTTACTGAATTAACCTAGAATCCTGTAGCATCTGATTTTTTAAAAATGTGAATTGGATCCAATAAGGCAGATTTTTGTTTTGTACTAGATAAAAAGAATGTTAAATATCTCACTTGGTCATGTACTGCAGTGGTTGTCTATTTGATTTGGCACTTTAAAAATCCATCCTTAATTTTAGCACTACCATTAAAAGGCATTTCCGAATGTCCAGGTTGGTATATATGACTGAGAATTAATTACATTAAGTCAGAATGTCTCTAATCAGAATTTTTATCATTTTGGTAGGATCTAGTAGGTTGTATCCTCAATCAGTCTATGAGTTCTTATGGGTCAGAGCAGTAGAGTAAAAGCTGGTTTATCTGGTGTCTGTCTCATTGACTGAAGCATTTTAACCAGCACTCCAATGTATATAAAATAATTGATGACCAGTATTTTAAACTATGACCTGTAGCATCCTGAAGTATCTTCAACATCATTAGTGAAAGATTGGCTTTTTAAAAATATATGTGTACACACACACACACACACACATAGTGTTAGTGTCAAAGAGCTTTTTAGGGCTTTCAAATACTTAGAAATTTGACCATGTCTATAGAATGCATTCTCTTATTTTTAAAAATCTTGTTCAACCAGAGTCTTGCATTGCTCCCTCTGTTATGTAACTCATCACTTCATTTCCTCCTAGAGAAGGGACATCAATCTTGAGAGGTAGGTTTACATGAGCCAGTATTTCCAGATGAAGAATCGTTATGAAAACAAAATTGAATTCCAAAATAAATTAATAAGCAAGTAAAAGATGAATGAAAAGGCTTTTAATATGTACTTGTTTTTGCATGGCTACACAAGTAAGCAGAAGAATAATGTTAAAAACAAGTTTAGCATAAATTTCATGCAAGTAGTTTTTCCTGGAGTATGTTAGAATGTATTTAGTTAATTTAACTAAAAAGAAAATAATTAATTTTAAGGTAGGAATGTAGATATTTTCAGTATTGAGCTATGCAGTTTACTAATGTCAGAATATAGCAAGAAAGTTAAAAGGAGAATGGGAAGGACAAATTATTTTTATTTCACATTTTAATTTTCCAAATTAGTTAAAACATACTTTGATGACTCCCTAATGCACTTCTCTCTTTCTAAGTAATTCTTTAATACTATTTTAAGGTATACGCAATGGTACCATAACTGATTTGTTTCTAGAAAATGATAGAATGTAGGAGTATATGTAGTATAAATCCCTCTATGTTAATATCTTAAGTTGAAACTCATATTTAACTTAACATTTGCTGCCTCTGAGGCAGACTTTTCCAAAAGTGATCTGGTTATTTTCCTTCTCTAGGATAGTCCATTGACAGCTCCTTATTCTATCAGTTTAAGAAACTTTGAAATGCCTCCGGCTACTTTCACAATATAAAAAAAACCTACCATGAAAGCTAGATCTTTCTTTGTGAATTTTTAGTCATGTGTTTGTGTTTTGCAAAGTTGTTTATTTCCTCAAATAAAAGTCCACCCACAGGGAGTTTTAGGTACAAAGGGAATGGTGAATAAAAGCTTTGGATTGAACTTTCCTAAAATGTCATATTAATCTTATAAAACTCATTGCTTTTCATTTTGTTCCAGAATAATTAATAATAGTAATAGTAATAATAATAGTAATGGTAATAATAATAAAAGCCATGGCAGGTGGTAATAATGATCATTATCATAACTATTGTTTGCATGTTCATTTGGCAGCCACTGTGCCTGGATCCTTTCCTCTAGTCCTTGCAGTGGTCTGGGGGAGGGGAGGCGCTATCATTACCCCCACTTCCAGGCAAGGCTTAGATCTCAAGCACGTGTGGCCTGTTTGGGATCACAGAGCCAATGCACGGAAGAAGAGCTCGTGTTCAAACCCAGGGACCGACTCCGGCTTCTGAACTCTTCAGCACTATGCAGTATTGCCTCCTGCTCCCAGCGTGTTGAAGTAGAGAATAGAAATTTCTAGTCACATGAACCAGTTTGGATAGGATGAAGGATTATATTTAAGAAGGAGCAGTAAAGTGGGGAAAATATGAGCAAACATCTTTTTTTTCTGTACCATAGACTCACTGTCATTTATTATACACCCACTGTGTGCCAGCATTAAGCATGAAGCTGTCCAAGGACAAGGCCCATGCTTTCTCCAGCACCCCACACTGCCTTTTCTGTAGGATAATGCATGTTTAAGGAAATTTTACACTGAGATCGGGTAAAGGACAAGGGTGCTTTTCTGTAGAGAGGAAGGTGTCGTTCTCCACAATCCTACCCGTCACATCCTGACACTTCCAAGAGATGACAGTTGGGGAGATGGACTGAGGCCCTCCATTCCCTTTCCTCATTCTCTTGTTCCGGAGAATTCTGTCATTCTGTCAACAAAGCTGGCTTTTGAGTAGATGGCTCTATACCATGTGCAGCCTGTCAGAAAGCCATACTATTTCATAGACTTTAGTAAGGTGGCCCTGATGGGTGGGGCTCAGTGGATAGAGTGCTGACCTGGGAACAAAAGGGTCACTGGTTCGATTCCCAGTCAGGACACATGCCTGGGTTACAGGCCAGGTCCCCAGTGGGGGGCGTGTGAGAGGCAACCACATATTGATGTTTCTCTCCCTCTCATTCTCCCTCCCTTCTTTTCTCTCTAAAAGTAAATAAGTAAATAAATCTTTAAAAAAGGATTTCGTAAGGTGTAGTAAAGAAATGGGTGTTCTTTCTTCCCTTACGGTGTCTTCTCTAAACCTCAGTGTGTGACTTGTCAGTAAGCCTCAGTGTTGGTACAGGTGATCGATTACTCTGCTCTCCTGACAGGCTTCATGCTCACATCTTAACAGTTCTATTGTGCTGTTTTTCCCTCTAGAATCAGAAATGCAAGCCTTAGTTCTTTATAGGATCCTAAGTGCAGTCGCACACACAGCTTTCACATGAACACTTTCGTAATCTCTGATTTTATAGACAATACCCACCGCATTCTTTAAAGCTGACATTGCTCAGTAGCACAGATGCGTTAACTAATCTGTACCTGCAGACACTGCTGCCGCACATTTCCTGACTTACTCTCACTTCCCCTTAAGAGCAGGTCTAGTCAAGATTTTCCTCAATTGATTACATCTTCTTTATATTTTCCTTTTCTGTTTTTGCGTCCATTATGGCCGACCCTGCAGAACTCTGTTAGATACCCTTCTCGCCCGCCAGGGGCACCCTCTGCTGCCCCAATGCATCAGATTTCTGAAAAATAATAAGTTTGTACTTGTAAGTGAAATCTTGAAGAACCGGTAGCTATTTTTATACAATTGGGTTGTTTATTTCTATAAACTGCATATGCTAATCTGGATGTATGTTTATAGTTTCAGGGAGAGAATTAATGCTTATTTCTTTAAAGGAATCATGGGCCCCACCTAGATGATGGAGGGTAAAAAATTCTTCCCTAAATAAGAGCAGAGAAAAGAGGCAGCAATGAGATACCCGAATAATAGGAAATTCAGAGCTAACAAAGGTATAGATATAACAGGGAAGGAAGGAAGGGAGGGAGGGAGGGAGGGAGGAAGGAAGGAAGGAAGGAAGGAAGGAAGGAAGGAAGAGCATTTTATATTAGAGGTCACAGATAACTCATTCCAGAACAAAATAAATCCATAACAAAGATATAATGAACAATGAAAGGTAAATGTAGTTTTTTCCAAAAGGCTTTCTACAGGAGTCTTCTCCCTCTTCCTCCTCCATGAGGATGAGAAGGGCATCCTTTTGGTTCCTGATTTTTACCTGGAGCTCTTTGGGCACACTTTGGGTCACTTCCCTGGAGTGGGTGGAGCTTTAATGATAAAGAAATAAATGAAATAGCATAAGAGAATGTACTGGAGAGTCTATTTTTCCAAGAAATGGTCTGTGCCTCTATCTTTATTGAAAATAAATATTTAAAACTCCCTGGGCCAACTCTGCTGATGAGGAGGTAAGAACGAAATTGCTTTATGAGAGAATGCAAGCCCCTGGGGATCTCTGACCCTCCAGGGCTTGGAGGCCGCTTCAGACAAATGAGCAGACCCTGGCTAACCAGAAACTAAGCAGCCGCCAGCCTGCCCTGCAGCAGCCAGAGACCAGCGAACCATAATTGGGCATCTGCCAGTGGATTTATCAGTGTCCTGGCTTATTGACATAATTTAGGTAAAGTTGACATTGTCTTGGAAAGGTATTGCCCATTTCATGACTTAGGAAGGTATTACCTTTCCTTCCATTTATCTATACTTCACTGGGACCAGAGTTATTACTATGAAGTGGGATTTTGGCTTGGAAATCCTCTCAACTACTCAGTTCCTTTGCATTATAATAACACGATGAGACTCACTGTACAGCTTTCGTTTTAGGGTCAGGGATACAGTCAATGAAAGTGTACCGTAAGGTATGGGAAGGATCATTGTGGGGCCATTATGGGAGAAAAAGTGATATCTGTACTTTAATTTGTAAAGATTATATTTCTAAAGTAGTCATTAAAAACAACAGAAGTTATAATGACTAAATTGTGAAGTAGAGTATCTTTTTCTCTATTGTTTATAAAGTGAAATGACACAGTAAAAGATTCAGTACAACCATACACAAAACCATAGAATTAGTTTCTCTTTTAAAACACAGAGGAGAGATAAAGCAGTAAATTTTTTAAAGGCCTAAATGATATGAGTTCACTTTAAAAGACAAGCTGAAAGGATACAATGCTGAGTTTAACTCTGATGGGAGCATACCCCTGGCGTCAACCCCCCAGGCAGGGGCATGTAGGGCGCCCAGGGCCAAGGCAACCACAGACCTGAGACAGTGTTGATTGATGGTCTGATCCTACCGAGCTGGAGGGTCTAGGGAGAGGAGAGCTAGAGTTGGGGGGCTCCCTAACTCTAACCCTAACCTGGGCCCAAGGAGAGATGTTACCAGATTAGAGGCTCCCTTGTGTTTATTGAGTGTGCACACGTTCTTTCTTCCGGACCATCTTTCAGTGCCCTCAAACCAAGATCACCTGTCCCTCCACGCACACCAGAGCACTTCAGTTCCGATCATTGGCTCCACTAATTTACCTAAAAATAAACAACAACAAGCCTTGTCTTATTGTCTTGTAACAAGTGTTCTATCAACAGTGCCTGGAATATTGACGTTTGTATTTGGGGGTGTGCTCCAACCTCTGTTTCTGAACAGCCCTTAACATGCTGTGTCTGCTGCTTAGTGAAATTATTTTAAGGGCAGTTTGTAGTCGCATCCGACAGATTTGGGGTTATCCATTGTTTGTGATCTAGTTTTCCTGCTTTGTGTCTTCATTATTGTGATAAGCTAATGGCATTTTTTAAGGAAGACTGCATATTTTTACAATTTCTATTATCAAGTAGAAGCATGTATCTTATTTGGATTTTGAACAAGTTTTTTTTTTGTTTTTAAAATGTTGGCATTAAAAGTTTTTTCCCTTAGATATATACTTATGTTTCCAAAAGTATAACCTTGCATTTTTTGCCTTTAAAAGTCTAGAGTACAGTAGAAAATGTTTGTGAAAGTTCGTGAAGTTCCCTATAACCCCAGGAACATAAAATTTTACTCCCCAAGCAGCTCCCTATCTACGCCTCCATCCCCTCTCCAGGGGCCCCAACTCAGACACACCCACAAACACACACAGAAGAATAATCAGCCTTCCTGATGGAAGTATGCCGGATTCTTCATATATTCTGGTCTCCAGTGAAACGGAGATTTGAAGGGATTATGAATCCCAAAATGAAGGATTCATAAAGATTTACCTCTTAAATCTTTGAGAAGATATAACATGCATTGCATCACATCAGATTGCCAAAATTTGTTTTCGCTCTTTATACTTTAGTCATTTGATTGCAAATTTGATTACTCGGGAGCCCCTGCCTGATTGCTATGTGTACTTTTAAAGCGCATTTGCAGAGGGTGTTAGCGGAGTCTGCATTTTTGCCTGTGCAAACTTCATTTTCTGCGCGTTGTGTTGTTTTCATAGCACCTCTCAGCTTCTACCTCACTATAGAATTTACCTAAGAAGTGTATTGCCTCTTCCTTATTTCTTTCCACCCTGAGGAGAGAGAGCTCTAGTGAGATGAAGACAGAGAAGCAGCCAACCCATTTAGCACCGTGGAGTTCACTGGTCACTTTGATAGGACACGTTTGGGTGGAGGCGTGAAGCTGGCAACCAGGTAGAAGTGGGCTGAGTGGTGAGTGGGCCGTGAGGAGGTGCATTACCAAACTGAGAATTTTGTGAAGGGGAACAGGGTGATTGCCAGCAGCAAGTGGAGATTCCAGGTAGGGGTGAGCATGTGTGTGCACGCACGTATATGTGTCTCGAGATGGTAGATCCTTAATGTTTATATGCTGAGAGGAGTGTTATGAGAGAGGGGTTGATAACGCAGTACAGGAGTTTTTCAGAAATCTTTGAAAAGAGTTGGCCTTTGATAGGAGGGAAGATAATTCCTCAGCTACAGGAGGAGAGAAAGACACCATCTGGCAGATGGAGAGACATTTATTGATTCAGTGTTGGGAAGATGAAGGAATTTTAATCTGATGGCTTTTAGTTTGTCAATAAAGCATGAGACCAAGTTAAATGATGCTAACGCAGGGGGAGAAACTTACTTAGGTTTGGGGAGAGAGGAGCAGTAGGAAATTGTTGTCTTGGGGCCTAGGAAAGCAAGTTCATTAGGCAGTGCAGTGCGCTCGCCAGCATTTGGACATTGGAGGTTTGAAGTCAAGTATTTTGAGTAAAATCAGCCTGTCTGTTGAGTGATTTTCTCCAGCTGTATTCACACACAGCTGATCACGTGTGGAGAAGGCAAGTATTTGAGCTGATCCCTGCTTGGGTTCTGCCAGGAGTGAGAGACAGGCAAGGGAGATGAGGTTGTTTGTAATGATTATAATGATGGACTCAAATTTAGACAGATTCATCAGAAACATTTTAAAACCTCAATCTTGCAAGTATACTTCCATATTAAGAACTCAGGCTTATGATCAGTCCATCTGGTTTCCAATCCCATTTCTAGTACTTACTTATTATGTGAACTTGAGCAAGTTATCTAAGTGTCCTCTGCCCCACCTTCCTTCATCTGAAATATGGGGATAATATTGGCATATAACTCACAGAATTGTTATGCAGATTAAGGTTGCATATAAAAAGAATTGAGGACAACGATTTTCAACTTTTTCGATCTCACGGCGCACGTAAACTAATTACTAAATTCTGCGGCACACCAAAAAATGTTATATTTTTTTGCAAATCTGACAAAAAAAATAGGTACGATTTTGATTCATTCACACCGGACAGCTATTGTGTTGACTATTGCCATTTTTTATTTGACAGTTTAAGGGAAAAGAGGTCAGTGCCCCTGACTAAATAGCCTGGCGTTGCATGTTTTAAAACTTCTTGCCACACACCAGTAGGCTGTGGCATGCCGGTTGAAATTGCTGGTTTGGAAGATGACCCAGCACAAACTGAGCACGGAGTAATAGGCCATTGCGATGATTAATATCACACATCCTGACCTACTGTGTGTTATCTATGCACAGAAAAGAAGAAATACATCTCTTCCGAAGTTGTCTTATCCCGGAGCAGTGTGCATAGTGCTTTTTCCCAGATTTGCATTTTTAATTAACTTACCTTTAATTTTTTTCATTTATATGCCTTATAATTGTAACCGGAATAGAATGATAAATGGCAAAGCTCACAAAGTCCAGTTTCAAGTGCACATTTGGATAGATAAGTAACAAGTGTTTGGCTAAGTGTCGGTCTGGGGACAAACAGGATGCCTTTTCATCATCTCTTAAGGTTTCATGGAAAAACACAAGGACCACTGTAATGGGGACATATGGGTTCGAAAGTATCTTCCTTAGAGCAGTCGTTTGCCTAGAAATCGGTATGTTATGATCTATCAAAATTGCACGTACTTTGCTTTTAGTTCATTGTCTCATAATGGACAGTTTTGTAAAACAACATTTTTGTGTTCTATGTGTTGGTATATAATCTTGTATTTTACTTTGTGTGACTTATCAGAATACATTATGAACCAATAAGTACAAGGATATACTACTTATTAGTCCTGTTGATTTCCATTAAAGTCCATTTACTAGAGGAACCACATGTTTCCCAACTAGGACACCAGTAAAGGGACACTTATATAGAGGACAACAGGTATGAGCTGGGGCCATTCTGGATGTTGAACGATAATTTTAAGAATAGGGAATGGGGCCCTGGCTGAGGTGGCTCAGTGGGTTGAAGGCTGGCTTGCAAACTGTAAGGTCTCCAGTTCAAATCCCGGTCAGGGTACATGCCTGGGTTGTGGGCCAGGTCCCCATGTGGGGGTGTGCCAGAGGCAACTGATCGATGTATCTCTTGCACACAGGTGTTTCTTTCCCTCTCCTTCTCCCTCCCTTTCCATCTCTAAAAAAAAAAAATAGGGAGTGGAGATATAATACAGAGCATCGTGAGTCAACAATACCATATTATATATTTCAAAATTGCAAGATTTAAAGTGTTCTCACCACAAAAAAATGGTAATTGTGTGATATGATGAAGGTGTTAGCTAATGCTACAATGGTAATCATATGGCAATACGTAAATGTATCAAACCAACAGGTTGTACACCTTTAACTTACACAATATTATATGTCAAGGATACCTCACAAATGAAAATTAAAAAAAGAAAATATAATAAAAATAGATAAAACCTTGACTCATATAAATATAAAAAGAACATGTCAAAGCTTTCTTTTCATTCAACCGACTAATTAATAAGGGAACAGGTAAGAAGTTATAACAGGTCCCAAGGAGAATACTGAGTGGCGCATCTTTGTAGTCAGGGGTTGCTAAAATGAATTGACAGATAGATGCAAAGCTGACAAAGTAGTCAGTATCCACAGGACAGTAATCAATTGCATTCCAGTGGACACAATTTGCATTTCTATGGACAAAATATCATTTGCATTACTATCAGTTTGCTTCATCGTTTGAGTTTAAAATAGCTCAAAGACAATTTAAACGTCACAGGACACCCACTAATTTTTTGTTCATATCAAAAGCCTTCACAATTTTCCCTACACAAGCAAGATTGGTGTGGCCGGGCGCCCTAGTTAATGTCACAGATTCTCACTACTGTTGCTTCCTGTGATTTTGGACTCAGCTGCTAATTGCTGCTTTGTTAGGTTTTAAATTTTTGTTTTATTCTTGAACAGTTTTCTGTGTCTTCCCTCTTAAAAAGAGGGCTTTTATAAGAAAATTATAATTTTATTTTACTGTTTATCAAACTTTATAATATTAAGTCCCACTCCTCTTTTGCCTTTTGAGAATGGCCAGAATTTAACCTGCTGTATTTAGGAGGGGGGTGTGGGGGGGCACACTACTTCTGTTTTGGTCCCCTGCTCAGTGAGGACTAGCAGCGTTTTGGCTGGATGAGCTGAGCAATCTGCAGCTGTTTGAATACTGTGAGCTTTTGGGTGGAGTCTGGCTTTTGCTTTAATATCCCCCCCCCCACACACACACACACTTAGAGAGAGTGAGAGAAAGAGAGAGAAGGAAAGACAGAGATAGAGACAGAGACGGAGAATGAGAGAGAATCCATCAGCCGGCAAATGCATCTACTCCTTTTTTTTTTTAAACTGCTGTTTGGTAAGCTGCAGTTATACATTCGTAACCAGAGGCTGTGTTTATTTTCCGTGTTGGCAGTTCTGCCTAATGAATCAACTGGTATTGAATTCACAAAGGGGGATGCCTTTTCTCTCCCTCCATCTGTTTGCCAAATGTGTGTGTTCCCTCAGCTCCTACTAGTGGTTTCACTAAAAGGAGCTGTTAGCAAGCCGTGCACTCCCTGAATTCTCAGTCCACTGCCTGACTGCACTGGGGCACTTTCTTCTCATGGTTCCGTAGGGGTTGTTGCTAAAGCACCATGCTTGTGACTCTAGAGAAAGTGTAATTATTTATGTGTGTTGTTTAAGTGTAAAGCTTGGCTCTGCATTGCACATAGCTTTGTTTGATTCTTGAGCTTTGGTTTGGTCTTCTAGACTGGGTTGTCTTTCTCTAGGAAGTAGTCCACGGGGCTTGAAATTAATCCAAAGAAGAGTCAGGAAAACAAGAGTGTACTGGTCCATGGGGAGCCCGTGATGAAATTGTTTGATTTATACTAAATTTCCAGCAAATCCTTCTTTTATTCTCATTGATGACAGGGAAGTTGTTTCATTAGTGAAATTTAGAGATTGATTTTATTTTAAGTTTTAATTTTTCACTTTCAGTCATGCATTAGGAGCTTTTTAGGTCAAATGCGCATATTAATTCCCTGGGATTTTGTTAAGATGAGGATTCTGACGCAGTAGGAGTAGGAGGTCGAGATTCTGCATTTTTATCAAGCTCTGGGCCGCACTATTGATAGTAAGAATTTTAGGTGAAACTGTTAACAAACAAAAAAGGACAATTTGTCTGCCTGCCATCACAGAAGCCAAACTTGTGAGGCAGTTGCTGGTGAAAAAAGAAAGGTTTTGTTCAGATGCTGTGCGATCCGGGAGAATGGTGGACTCCTGTCTCAATGCTCATTTTCTACACAAAACCATGGAGTCCAGCGGTCCTCAGCAAGACCTAAACAAAAACCATTGCCCGGAGTTCCTGTCCCAATTTAAAATATAGTTCATTGGAGCCTGCAGGCAGCTGCTAAGCAGTCGTTTGGGTAGCTTAGCTTGTTCTGGCCACTGGGAGGCCATGGGCCATGCAGCTGCTAGAGCTGCAAGGACACGTGCTCCCAGGATGGAGTGTGTGAACGCACCAGCAAATGCATCACCACGTGCGCAGAAACCAAGAGAGACTCCCTCCTGGAGGCCATGGCCACGTGGCTGTTTAGGCCATATGGCCCATGGAAGGAACAGGGAAGTACACTGTCCAAGTGCAAATCAAGAGGCTCGAGCAAGAGAGAGAGCCTTCTTTGTTCTCCCCAGGTTTATATTAGCTTGGGTGTGGGGTGGACTAGAGGCTTTCTCAAAAATGACCGATCAACATCCCACACTTACACGAGCTTCAGGAGGGTCCACCTCCCAGTGAATCCTTTCCAGAGGTTAGACCGACAGGCCTCTTTGGTCCAGTACCTCCCCCTGCTGCCATTTTTACTTCTATTGCACACGTGCCTTCCTTCCCTTGGTACCACCCCCAATCTGGCATTGGAGGGGAGGGGTAAGGACTTTTTGCATGCTTAGTGTAATAACCTTCCCCTGCTGCTCATCTCAGCTGGTGAGGGAGACTTCCTGGGCTCCAACCGACGGCCCACCGGTAACAAAACAACTTCAGTCCTTTTTTCGTGGGCTTTGGAGTAATTTAGAGAGTAAATGGGTAGAATGGTTTTGTTGGTATTGAGTAGCAGAACACTAGGTAGAAATATTTGCCTCTGCAAATATTAGTGTCAAAAACCAGGTAAAGGAGTCAGACAACTTTCCAACTCTTGCTGAGACAGATCTTCACATTGTAGGTGTATTATCTTATTCGAGATTTTGAATTTCCAGGATATTTTACATGGTCAGTTGTAAAACTAATATTGTTCAAAGTAAATCATGTTATTTGGGGGTTCTCTTACATGTATGTACATGACTGTGATTGCATCCTTTTTCCAGTGACATACTCCACCTCTTGATATATTACATAGATTTAAAATTATTCTCTTATATTCGAGTGTATGAATATTTTAATATTTCTCTCTGTGTACCGTGCCATTTCACTTAGCTTACTAAACAGTTTTATAAGAACTGAGTGTCATCCAAGAAGTCTTTTGAGACCTATAAAATGTTCTTACTCTATTCTGACCCAGATAAGGGACAGTAAACTTTTTAAATATAAGGCCATTGACCCATTGTTGTTAAGAGCTAGTCAACTCACACACACACTCAAAAGGAAGGGACTTAATGTCAACGTTACACTGATCTGTTTTACCATCTTATTCCCCCAAAGACTTCTAATTCTTTGAGCTAGTTTTGAAATGTATAGGATAAGAGAAAATGTAAACCTTGCTTATAAAGTGAAGAATAAAGTTCAAGAGAAAATGTTTAATATCTATATTATTTGTTTGTTTGTTTATAGAGAGAGGGGAAGGGAGCGAGAAAGAGAGGGAAAGAAACATCAGTGTGTGGTTGCCTCTTGTGCAGCCCTAATGGGAACCTGGCCTGCAACCTAGGCATGTGCCCTGACTAGGAATCGAACCAACGACCCTTTGGTTTGCAAGCCGGTGCTCAATCCACTGAGCCACACCACCTGGGGCTAATGTGTATACATTTTTTAAAAACCCATTATACTGGTTACATGAGGGAGGCTGAGGGAGGGTCATGAAGTCAGAATGGCAAGAGTGTGTCAGGGAAGAAAGCAATTTTGCTCTACCTTCATAGGTTCAGTTTCTGAGGGCCTGGAAATCAAACTGACAAAACACAAATTAGCAACAGAAAAGAAAGGGTTAATTTATGTACAGTGCACATACATGAAGGAGTGCTCAGTGATGAGTGACTCAAAGGGGTGGTTAGATTTGAACTTAGGACTCATATACCCAACTCAGTAGGGGAAAGGGATGTGCAGAAACGTTCCTATGGGAAAAACCAGTAGGTTTTTCTAGGAAGACTCTTTTTTTTTTTAGAACAAACATGAGATGAGAAAGTTTGAGATAATGTTTGTTTATGCAGGTGCAAGTGGTTTTTGTCTTCTTTATGGCCACGAAACTCCCCGCCAAAGAGGGGATTTATGGTAGCCCCCTTTCCCAGGAGTTGCTGCTTTTAGTCAGAAAAAGGAAGCTCTGAGAAGGCGTCTTTCTATGTCTGTGGAATCTCAAATGTCTTTAGCTTAAAATAATTCTTATCCCAACTCTAGGGTTCTGAGTGGGTCCCCACAGAGGAAAAGAGGAAGGAGAGACTCCGGTTGAAAAAGAGGGAGACTCAGTAGATTGTGAAGAGTTAAACTCTTCATTTCTCTATTCTTCAGAAATTTGATTAGCACTTTTAAAGTTAACAGCTTTCACAGCACTTCTGCTTGTGGAGGATTTGTTCTGGATGAGAATCTATACCCACCGAACACAAGTAGAATTATTCTGGAGCCTGTGTTGATTTGGCTTTATCAAATGTGATGCCCTGGGGTCCCTGACATTCAAACTTTATAACTAGGCTTTAATTTTGAGTTGTAATTCCTTATGAAATAGATAAAAAAATTTTTTCATCTATAATTTTACAATGTAATTGCTTGAATAAAAATGCATTATTACTTCAAATATTAAGTAATGATTGGGCACCAGGTTTCTGAGTGATCCATCATGGAGATAATTTTGCACGTATTTTTAAAAATTTTAACAGAAATTCTCTTTGTGTATTTTCTGTGTGGCATATATTATTGTACATGTTCTTTTATTTAAATTTATTAACTTTTCTCCCAGCCATCAAACGCAGACAACCTGTTGGGATCATCCTAAAATGACTGAACTCTTTCAATCCCTTGGTGAGTATTGTTGTATTTAATGGTAATGAATTAACTTAAAATGGAAAGTGTGTTTTTAAATGAAATCATCAGCTTTTTTTTCCCTGTGGTATGTTGTATTTAAAGGATCATGACAATGACATGTAAAAGCAGTTGAATTTCTAAGGACAATGAAGTAGACAGATTTTACTTTTCTTCTTAAGAGGATGCAAGGTTTGAAATAGTGTGATCCAAAAAAAGCATGATTTTAAAAGGAGAAATATAATTAGAGGTTTTACCTCCCTAATATGAGGTCATCTTACTCTCCAATTTTGTGTGGAAAATAAAAAAACTAAAGCAATTATAATACAGTGATCTCTAATCCACTGCTTTTAAACCTGCTCACTCTTTATTTAATAAATCTTATTAAGTTAGTGAGCTTAATTTCATTTATTCTAAGAAGAGGTGAAGAGCTAAATTCATTTTATTGTAAAAATGCAAGAAAACTCATGAGATGAGAATTCTGATCTTGTAGATTTCCAGTAGAGCATGACTTTGATCACACACACACACACACACACACACAGCTTCCTTGGTTGGTCCAGCCGTTTTTGAAAGAGTTTTCTCTTGTGGGAGCAAAGGTGCTGCTGCGGATGGAGTGGTAGCATCCGAAGGCTCTCCCATCCACTCCCATTTCAACAATGGGGAGCACCCCGTTTTATCTCCTTAAATATCAGCCTCCTTTGTGAACTTGCATTTGAGTGAGTGAGGGTGGCTTGAAAGGCTGAAGAAGTGAGAAAAAGCCGCTGGTTTGCAAAAGGGGAGGTCAAATTTTGATGATTTCTGAGTTTTCTTCTCCCTCCACTAGTCTAACACTGCTGGTCTGTCTTTAGGGGACAGAAAAAATTAGCGTTATCTATTATCCCCAAAGATTTAAATATTGACTATAGGATAATTTTGACCAGATCTGTGAAAGGGCAGAAGAAGCAACTAGATCAGAATGGAGGAATATGGAAACTCTCTGAGGAGTCAGGTGGACAGCCTGGTGGCCGAGAACCAAATGCCCTCGGGGAAGATGCCCTGGAGGAGAGGCCCTCTTGGCTGCGCAGAGCAGGGGCCCCGCACACCGCATGTCTTTACTAAGCCATCGACAGTGCACAGGCCAGGAGTGCTTCCTTGTCCTCATTCCCTTCCTCTTCCTTTCTTGGAGTTTTTGGTGTGGCACTGCCTTGGATTGCGTCTCACCACGGTGCTAAGGAACGTTTAATGCTGTTCCTGCATACATGATATGGATTTTCGGAGAAGACTTTTTAATGTGAATGGACATCTGAAGTAAAGAAATCCCTTCTTGCCATTCAACATAAGTACTAAACATGCTTTTGAATGTGTCCCCTTTTCCTTGCAGCTGACCTGAATAACGTACGGTTCTCTGCCTACCGGACAGCCATCAAAATCCGAAGACTACAGAAAGCACTGTGTTGTGAGTCCTGATACCAAAGTTGATCGCTGTTCTCTGGATTGCCTTTTTTTTTTTTTTAAGACAAAGATAAACAAAGAGGGCGGTGTGTTTGTAGAGTTAATCTGATTTTCAGTGTATCTCACTCAAAGAGTTGGCTGTGATTCCATAAATGCTCTATCATTTGCCCCGTCAGCATGTGTGCAGTGGGAAAACAAATGAACATATGCCCTTCTCAGTTGGAGAACAAATTAACCAAAATACAGCAGTAACATAGAAGTCTTCTTCAAAAAGTATGCTGCCACCCAATTTGAAAGGATTAAAGCAGGGAATCAAAGTGTATGTATATACATATACACATACATAAATGTATATGTACGTGTGTATATATACACATATACACATATATCTCATATATATGGTCTATATATACACATACACACATACATATGTGCTAATATATATATTAGACCATTGATTGCCTTTTTAGTACTTTGTATGTATTTGGAAGTATAAGGTTCAAAACAGTTTCATTCAATACAATCATATAATAAACACTAAAAAACACCATGTTCCTGATCTGAATTTGAACTGTCATCTTAGAAAACTGGATAAAAGTTTCTATGTTCATTTATATATGTCTTGAGACATTTAGTATTATCAGTATGAACGTTTCCTACAGAGATTATATCCAGTGATTTCTGTGATAATCATTTTACTAAAGGGTTAGTTCCCTCAAATAACTGAACTTTAAGTAGGAGTATAGAAATAGTAATGCTTTTATAGAGTATGGATTTAAGCTGTCTGGATTCAGTTTGTGGTTGCAGTTTTAATGACTGAGTCTATTCAAAGAACATTTAGGTCTTATCAGATAGTTAATATATGGAAGTGGCATTTGCCTATACTTTTAAGAGGGTAATTTGAATCATTCCATCCATTCTTATTTGCAGCCTTTTGTAAACTGTTATTATATATCTAGGCAGCTCAGTAAAGTTTTGAAAATAACCTTGAGAATAATATATTACAGTTAAAATATGCATCTTAAAAGTCAGTAGAAATTAAAAATACATTTTAAGCTGCTTACATGAGAAGAGTTGAGGAAAGACAGTGCAGAATCAGTCAGAGAAAATACAGCAATGCATAGCTTTCAAATAAGAAAAACCTAAGCTATGTGTGGAAGAAAAGCCCAGAAAGGGCCAGAAAACACCTTTAGATTCGGTGGTAGAAGAAAGGGTGAGGTGACCTACTGCCCATAATCCTCAAGCCCCAGATAACTGGCAGTAGTGATGACAGCAAGCCTTGCCCAATTACCAGTACAAACCCCTGCCCCAAAACAAAACAAGCCAGCACTCTGGCTGGTGGTCTGTCTGTTGAGCCAGAAGGAAATAGGAAGTGAATTAGGAGCACACAAAAGAGATGTTCTGAGCTCAGTGAGTTCGTGGTGACCACAGTTTTGAAAGAGGCTCAGCTGCATGTCCAGCATCCAGCTGACAGATCAGGAAGGTCCTCTCAGGCTTGATGAGCTATGAAATGAGGACAAATGACTCAGCCACAGAATCTCAATTGACAGAAGACTGCCTTGTTCATGTTCATTATGCATATGGCTCCAGTTTTCGCTAATACTTCTGGGTCGGTAAGCATTAATACATTTAGTGTTGTTGTATCCTGTTGAGCTTTTTTTTTTACTCCAAAGAAAAATGAATTTTCTGTTCATTTCTTCAAACATGGGAGGGGAGGAGCAGAAGAGTGACGCCTCCCACTTATAAACTGAACAGCAGTTAGTAACACACACTTAGAAAAGTGCCGGGTTGCGCTGGGTTATCAATATTTGAGGTGACGCCCTGACAGCCGCCTGGCCTCTGCCTCCCCGTGCTCTGCCGCCACTGCTCTCCAGCCTGGGGCCCCTGGGCCACTTGTCAGGCTCGCCTGTTAGTGATTAATCTGCTCCTTCCTTTCCCATCCCTTCTGTCGCCTGACCCTTCCCTGGCAATTGTCTGTAACCCTTTCTTCCTCCCAAATACTGTTAAAAATTTACTCCTTTTGGAAACATTAACAAGCCAATTTTTCCAGAACTTTATGATGGCCTTGTATGACTGTGTCTCCTATAAGTGCCAGATGTGTGCCTTTGCCAATAAATAATGTCAGGACGATTGCCCCAGCTTCACTGAGAACTGCTTTAGGACAAGGGTAGTCTTTCCATTTGTGTACATCTCCACCCTCCATAATGTTCTAATGTGGAGGGTGCACCATCGTTTGTGTCACTGTTCATTCATTTATTGGGCTCCAAGATTGTGCAGGAGATAAGGTGAAATAAGGAGACTCAGTTCCCACACTCAAGGAACTTAAGTTTGGAGAGAGCACGTTACATATGAACACAGCTCTCCTACTTACAACAGCATCCTGTTGCCCTTGAGTGAAATGGCCTTTGCCTTGGCTTCTCTCTCCGTCCACCCCATGGTCTGTGCTCCACTGTGGGCTTTTATCAGTTCTGGGGGACAGTGGAAACGGCAAGCTCTGGATTCTGTTCCTCCTGCCTGAAGAGCTCCTGTCTTAGCTCCTTGTGCTTATCCTTTGCCCGTGGCTGGTGTGTTCTCTTCCTTGAGGTCCTAGTTTCACTGTCGCCTGGCATTAATGAGGCTTTCTTGGCTACTTTACTCAAAATAGGTCACCCTGATATTCCATCTCATAGATTTAGTTCTTACGTGGCGCTTGTCACAGTGCATAGTATTCTGTTTATTTACGGTCTGTCTCTCCCAATGAGTGAAGCTTTCATGTGAGGGATGAGTCTGTTTTCTTCTCCACTTCGGACCTCATGTAATTGCTGGCATAGAGCAGTCTGCTAGGACAGATTGAGTAAATGGTTTGAGTTTGAAAGTCATAGGAGTACCACAGAAAAATGTATAAGAAGATTTATAGCTGCACTTTTCAATAGCAAAATTTGTTTAATTTTGGCATACTCATCAATGTGATATGATACAACAGCAAAAAATAAGTGAACGAGTAATCAGCATGAACACAGATGATTCTCAGAACTATAAAGGTGAATGAAAAAAAATCAAGTAGCAGAAGAAATCCACATAGTTCTTCTTTACTTAAATATAGTTCAAAGCCATGCACAAGTAAATGCTGTGTTATTTAGGGACACATGTACTGAAAGTAAACTAAAGTGATTAGTGCTTCTCCTTTGAATGCAAGGGGATTCATTAAGGAGGCTTTCCTAGGGGTTTGCATGATATTCGTAGCGGCCTATTTCTTTAGCTGTGTGATAGATTAATGGATGTTTGCTGTATTACTTTTCTTCAGGCTACACATATGTGTTATCCATATTCTTTTGTATTTCAATTTTAGAAAGCTTTATGCAGTAGGCAATAACAGAGAATCCAAAGGGAAGTGCTGTCGGAGGAGGGAGAGAGGGATCCCTGTCATCATGAAGAGCAAAGTAAGCTTCCCTGAGTAGGAGGCACACTAGCCAAGCCTAGAAGCCACACAGGATTTAGGCAGGCAGCTGTAATCAAGGGGAAGGGCAAGGTAATCATATGCATGATATCCAAATAGGGACGTCAGCTAGTAATGGGGTCTAAATGGAATAGCTAATGAGCTATTTGTCCAGTATTCAGAAATTCCCTTAAAATCAGTGTAGGTCCAGTTTGGTCCTTTTTTTTTTTTTTTAATAAAACCTTTTCTGATTTTTTAGAGTTTTTGTTCCTCAGGGTTTCCCAATGTTGAATTCAATGTTCAGGGTTTTGTGTGTGTGTGTAGTAGAATACTGTGGAACCATTTTCCGTTTTGTGGATTTTAGAAGATAGGGCCAGTTGTGGCTGTATGCTTTGGACAATCTCTAGGACAGATGAAAGGACAGAGGGAACAGAGGACAAGAAAGTATCTCAGGTGAAAGATGATGGAGGCTGAGCTGGCTGCCGGTCACGGGAGGGGAGATGAGGGTACGGATTTGTGAAGAGGAGACGGAACTGATGCCGGGGGAAATCTTGTGGTTGGTTCATACACTGCAGAGGACAGAAGAACGAGAGTGTTAGGATAGCTCAGGGTTTGCAGACTGATGATCTGTGGAAGGTAGCAACACCGTTACTGGATTTCAGCATAACAAGAAGGCAAGACCTTGAATTTGGAACATACCAAGGTGGAGGTTCCTGAATGAGAAGAGTATAACTCTGGTGGGGAACAGAGCAGCGGGGATGTGGATCAGGGGTGCAGGCAGGAGCAAACAGAATCTGGGGTCATCCAGAGAGAAGTAATAATGAAAGTGAGTGAGGTTTATAGATACAAGGTCTTGATCACCACCTCGATTTCGTTGATGACTGGGAAAGAGAGAAGGAAAGTTGCCATCAGGGATGGTCAAGCAGTTGGAGACAGAAGAGCCACAGAAGTCCAGGGTCGGGTGCTATATACAGTGTGCGTTTTTACAGAGGAGAATGATGATCCATTTTCATTTGATTGCCTGTGCCTCCTACACGGGGTTAAAGAAAAAAAATGGGTAGAAAATGATTCTGCTATTTGTTTCATTTGCCACATGACTGAGCTGTCATTTGTCTGCCTTTGAAAGGAGAAGATCCTAATTTTCTGTGATCTAAATGTAGTCCATTTTAAAGGTACCTGAATGGGACACACTTCAGGGAGATGTATGCCTTGCTTAGGCACGAAGGCAAAGTGTCAGAGTAAATCACTAAAAATCGAAGACATGATCGTCTGTGGGATGTGGTAAATTACTGTCATATTTACAATGTGTATTACAAAGGGCTTTTCTGGAAGAACGGTAAAGACACCCTCACCCAGAACACGGTCTTGTTGGAATTTGGTCTGTTGTCGCTTCAGGCCATGTGGGGGGTGGGGTTACAGTAACAGTGCTGAGTTGCTGGCACAACTGATGCTGAGATGCAGGAGCCTAGAGCGCGTTGGCAGTCTCTGAATGCGTTTCTTTGGATCTGTGTGGAATCATCGTTCTGTAGCAGCTACGGTCATTGTTAAGATGCTCCTTTAATCACACACTGTTAAGAGTGAATCTCAGTTTTGCGCCTGCCCTCTGGGACTTTGTCATTGAAAACAGTGTGTAATGGCCAGGAAATGTGACAAGGAAAATTTCAGATGGTTCCCACTTTTTGGCTTTTTTTTTTTGGTCACCATCTGTAACTCATGTAGACCTTACATAGTTATTTTATACATTAGCTGAAATTTGGCCAACCATATATTTGACATCTGAAGGAAATGGCGTCATCTGGATTGACTTGTTATCCAGAGTTGTGTGTTTTATATTTTTCTCTATTTTTAAAAAATGAGTTGTTTTTAGAAATAATTTTAATTTAATCCCTGTTGGGTTGTTTTAGAAATAATTTTAATCTGTGTAATTTTAAAGGAGCTCTTTTCCATTGTAGATAACTTGAAAAAATAAATCATTCTGTGGTGATTGAGCAGCTAGAATGGACACATTTCATGAATGTCTTAAAAAATTCAAAATTAAGGGTTGTTCCATAGTTAAAAATGATTCTTTTGTACTTCATCTACATGATGATGGGGTCTTCATGCTCTTGTGTGAGATGTGCCTCCCTCAAACTGTGTGAGGACTCCAGCACATTACCTTTCTGACAGAAAAAAAAAATAGGTAAATATGAAGGAAGCTGTTCATTTTAGTTGACTGTCAAAAATGTCATTTTTTCTGAGGGAACAGTTCTGCATCTGGCAAAGAGAAATTAGTTGGAGCTATATATATCTCTCCAACTTATATATATATATATATATATATTTTTTTTAAAGTTCCCCTGAGCTGATTTTTAAAAAAATCTCAAATGTTAAATATGGAGATAGGGGAAGAATTTTATAAAGCAGTAATTTCCATGGGCAGACCTTAAATCTGTAATTTTATAAACCCATATGTTTAGAATTAGAGGAGTCATTCCCATACTTAATAAATATATAAATTGCATGGTAATTCGATAATGTATGTTTCCCCGTTCTCAGTTAGATAATGAATGACTCAGCACAGATTTAAAAGAAAGATCATGTGAGACTTTTTCATTTGCGTCTACGTAATCTTTCCTTTAAATCCACGTTGAGTCACTCATTACCTAACTGAAAACAGGGAAACACAAAGGAAGCTGTTCATTTTATTTAACTGTCAGAAATGCCTCTGGTCATTCCTTAGAGCCCTCTGGAGTAGTTCTGTCCTTCCGGAGTTCTCGCATGATCTCTTGTATCTTCTCTATTTTTTAAGGCCCCTTTCATACCCACCTTCCCAGGGCGCCTTTTCCGGTTGTCCTCCCATTCCCTTAGCAGGAATGGCTCTCAGAAATGGGTGCATTCTTCCCTTGTGGTGCTTTCACTCCTCCTTTGGTAAAAGTCTCAGTCTGCTTGTCCTCCTTCCCAGACTTGCCACCTTCGAGAGCAAGGGCCCCGCCTCATCCTTCTTTGCTCACTCTCTGTGCTTTAGCACCAGCCGAGCCCGCTGTAGAGGTCCTACACGTGAAGAGTAAGGATGGGAGCAGGCGCGTGAAGACCTGTGCATGTGGGGCCTTTCCTGCAGACCTCCACTAATTCTGTCTAGCTGCAACTTGCCTACATGCCAAAGCATCATGGGAAATAGACGAAGTTAGGCCCAGACTGTGAGGGCCTATATAGGTCAGGCTTCATGCAGTAGGCAGTGGAGAACTATTATTTTTCTACAGAGCTCATTTGTTTTTTAAAATGTTTGTTGCAGTAACATGTATAACATCATATAGGTTTCAGGTATAGAACATTATAACTCAATATCTGTATACACTCTAGCATCCCCATATATTTGGGTCACCATATAGTTGACCCTATTTACCCATTTTGCCCTACCCCACCTTCATTTCCCTCTTGTAACCACCAATCTGTTGTTGTCTGTATCTATGATTTTGTTTTTGGTTTTTTTTGTTGTTCACTTGTTTCTTTTTTGTTTTATATTCTATGTATGAGTAAAATTATATAGTTATTATCCCTTTCCTTTTAACTTATATTTCTTAGCACAATAATGTCAACATTCATTTATGTCACAAACGGCAATGTCTCATCATTTTATGGCTGTGTAGTATTCCATTTTATATATGTACATACACCAGATTGTCTTTATTCATTCATCTGTCGATTGTCACATAGGTTTTTTCCATATCTTGGCAATTGTGAATAATGTTGTAATAAACACAAGGGTGCATATATATTTTTTATTAGAGTTTTATAATCTTTGGGTAAGTACCTAGAAGAACAACTGCTGGATCATATAATAATTTTATTCTTAATATTTTGAGGAATCTTGATGGTGTTTTGCATAATATAAAGCTGGTTTTTCTTTTTTCCTTTTTTTAATTGAACAACTTTATTCAACTTTGTATCTCACAATGTGTATGTTGAGAAATTGTTAAGAATGATTAGTTTGCCAGTGATAGAAAGGATGAATTGGGAGGGTGGTGAGCAGGCTGTTCTCAGGAATTAAGAGAAGGAAAGCATGTAGCATCTGGGACTTGCTGCCATTTGGAGCAGATTCAGAGATTTATGCCTTCCAGTATTTAAAAGTAGGAAGAGCGTGGAGAGGAAAAAGCCAGACAAGGAAAGCAGGAAAAATTGATATTCCAAAGAGTAAAAAATGGTATCATATTGAAAAGTGACAACTCATATTCAAAAGCGTGGAAATGTGGGTAAAAGAAGAGGTTAGTAATGCAAGAATGGAAATGCTATTTGTTACTTTAAAAACTCAAATTAGCTAAAAGGATAGGTTCTTTCAGTGATATAATGTAATGACTCTACATATTCCTGTTTCTCACCTGATTAGTGGATCTCTTAGAGTTGAATACAACAAATGAAGTTTTCAAACAGCACAAGCTGAACCAAAATGATCAGCTCCTCAGTGTCCCAGATGTCATCAACTGCCTGACGACAACTTATGATGGCCTCGAGCAAATGCACAAGGATCTGGTCAATGTTCCTCTCTGTGTGGATATGTGTCTCAACTGGTTGCTCAATGTATATGACACGTAAGTTTTTATTTTTTCTCATTGAGATAACAGTTATTGAATGAAATATGATAATACAAAATATGTAACTTTTTAAAGTGAATTTTTTTATTCTTGTTCAGTTACAGTTGTCCCCATTTTTCCCCCTGTTGCTCTCCCCTGCCCCTTCCAACCCCCACTCGCAAAGACAGTCCCCACCCGACTGTCCTTGACCATGGGTCCTTTGTGCATATACCTTGACTCTACCCTTCCCCCTCCTTTACCCTGTTATCTCCCTCCCTTCCCTCTTTTCACTGTCAGTTTACTTTCAAAATACTTTATCCAGTGGAAATATTTATGTTAATTGTTGAAAATGAATGACTTTCTAAATAATGAGCAATTAACCAACAATTAAAAAAAAACAAATGTCTATTCCAGGGGTGTCAAAGTCATTTTCACCGGGGGCCACATCAGCCTTGAGGTTGCCTTCAGAGGGCCGAATGTAATTTTAGGACTGTATAAATATAACTACTCCTTAACTAGGAGCAAGGAGCTCTACATTCAGCTCATTCATTCATTCATTATTAATGAATGAATTGAATTCATCATTAAATAATGAATAATACCATTCATTATTTAAAGATGTTGCTTTAATTACTAAAGCTATCAAACTTGTAGAGTTTTTTGTCACCATGCTAGGGGAAATATAATATAAATAAGTTTGATTTTCTTCTCCCCCTGGAATTTCTTACAGTATTTTTTTTTCAAAAGATAATATTTTGTAGTTACTGTTATGAATTAAAATAATGTATTGGCTTCTAATATTCCACTCTGCGATTTTTGTTTGACAACTTAAGAGCAACTTGAATGGCAATTGCAATTAAAAGCATTTAATGTCTCCTTTGGTATTAGCTTTTCTTATTGCAGTGGTGGGTGTTTATGTGTATATATGATGTTTTAAGTAGTTTACACTATAGGGCACTAATATCTGTAATTTAGTTAGGCACTCACTGTTCATGAAGAGCACTATAAACTTCCAGCATAACTCAATTGTCATTAATTTGACTTTTTTTGAATATGACAATGCATATGTGAAATAATTTTCAAAAGACCTCCTGCTGTGGGCTGACATTTCTAAAACATTAGAAATTATTCATTCTTCTGGTAGGGGGCTAAAATATGCAAAGATGAAATAAAATTAGAACTGTTATTGTTCTCTCAGTCCCTAAAAGTTATTTTCCATTAATTAGTGGTATGAAAATTTGTGTTTATCATTCTTTCATTTGATTTAGAAAAAAAGAAGATAAATGATAGTTCATAAATGCATACATTTAGCAGCCGATTCTGTGTAAGTGAATGATGGTGATGGCTTTAGACATGATTTAATTAAAATTTTGTTTACACTTTTGATTAGAACAATCTTTTTCAATATTCACAAATATTGTAAAGATTTTTAAAAAATAAGCAAATAGCCTTTGTGTGCTTGAAGGTTCTTAAGAAATTCCCTGAGAATAGATAACATGAATCTCAATTACCATAATGAATGTGGGATTTACTATGTCCCTATCTGACATATTTTAATACATTTCATTGTAGTGCATTCTATCTTCATATGGTAAAATAAAACTGTTAGCAATTATTCACTATTAAGTTGATTTTCAATTTTTTAAACCTCCAAAAGAGACATTTTCTCTAGTAAATTCACCAGAATAGCTGGCTGGTTAGATGTTTTAACTACAAAGCCTGTAACTTGATTTTACATCTCAGGAAGAATGCTAAATCCATAGAATACTTAGGGACTTCATTAAGCCCTGTGGATAAGATAGAGGGGCACATCTTGATCCATATTCAAAGGCAAAACTGGAGGAGATGTTGAATCACACCCTCATCATTGTTTGTGGCTTTAAAACACTGCATTAGTTTGCTAGGGCTGCCATAACAAAATTTCATGGACTCGGTGGCTTAAACAGAAATTTATATTCTCATAGTTCTGGAGTCTAGAAGTCCAAGATCAAGATGCCAGCAGGGTTGGTTTCTTCTGAGGTCTCTCTCCTTGTGTTACACTTGGCTGTTTTCTCCCTGTGTCTTTACGTGGTCTTTCTTCTGTGTGTGTCTGTGTCCTAATTTCCTGTTCTTATAAAGACACCAGTCAAATGGGATTAGGGCCCACTCTAAGGACCTCATTTTAAGTTAATTACCTCTTTCAAGATCCTATCTCCAAATACAGTTGCATCGAGAGGTACAGGGAGTTAGGACTTCAACCTGTGAATTTTAGGAAGATGTAATTCAGCCTGTGACATGTGTGTGTGCCATTTTCGTTGGACAGCCTAGAGGGAGTAGTGCTGCTGAGGAGGGAAAGAAGCAGTATGTGATGTGTTGTGATTCATATTCCAGGGAGTTACATGTGGGTATATTTCTGTTTTCCACCATCAAATGAGAACACATGGGGAATTCTACCAAGGTAATGTTTTTTTTAATTTAGTAGGACAATCTCTTGAAATTTTCCATTTTAAAGGGCAAAAAGATTTTAGGGTGCATCTTCATTTCACGTCAAAGAAATATAGCAAAGACCGTGCTGGGTCAGAACGATAGGGTCTATTCACTGTAGTCTTCTATCTTGGAGAGAAATATCATGCACTAACCTAATGAAAAAACAGCCACTTATGCTAGTGTCAGATGGCCAGAGTTGATAGCCCAGATTTCTCTAATAACTGTAACTTATACATTTATCTAAACAAGAATGTTTAACTCTTTTCAAACCATTTGAAAATCTGGTAGAAACTATAATCTCTTGCTTCCAATGCATCAGAAAAAAAACGGACCCCTAAGAAGTCTATGAACCTTGGAAATGGTACCATGATCTAACCCTTTCATTCATTCAACCATCTGACTTTCATTCATTAACCATATATTTTTGATGGCCTTACTTTGTGTACTATGATGCAGCCAGAACTGGCATTTGCAGTTCTTGAAGTATATTCAGCCAGCTCTTAAAATAATGAATGATACTCACACAAACCATAGAATTCTAGAAGTAGGATTTGAGGATCTACCATTTTTCCCTCTTCATTTTACTGATTGATAAACTCCCTAGTGAGACAAGAGAACTTATTTTTGGCAACCCATTGCATATTAGTGGTAGATATGGCACTAATATTCAGATTTGTTGGTAATTACTTGATTATTCTTACCATATCTAAGAAAAATAGCACTTTATAAATTATTTTAAGTTTTCTACTTTTAAAAAAAAGTTTTAACATGTATTGCACTTCTCCTAATATTCTAAATTTTGTTTAAAAAATCTGTTTTCTTCTGTTGTGGATAACATGGATCCAAATATTTGGTTCTGGTTGCTGTGTGATTTGTTAGTCACTTCACTTTTGACATCTTAGTTTCTCATTAGAAAAACTGAGATAAAATATCTGGTTGGTTTACCACACACAGATGACTATGAAGGGCAAATAAACTAATATGTAGAAAGGTCTTTATAGGAAATAAAGATAAATTGATTCATTTTCTGAGAGTTCATAGCCTTCCTCAATTTTTATCTTCCCAGGGTAAAAGATCTTAATTTCATAATCTTCCTTCTAGATTTATTGGAAATCAAAGTTATTTAATTCATGATTTAAAGCAATAGTCTAGAATATGTGGTTCAAATTCTTTTGTTTCTATAGAAAATATTAACCTCATTTGCTGGAGTGGGAGGTCATTTTTCCACTTTTCCATCTTAATGGATGTAATTTACTAAGGTGTACATCTTTCCAGTTAAACTAATGTCAGGAGTTAATTCTGAGAACTATCAGGGAGCCAAATACTTAAGTATTGGGTTACATCATTCAATAATAAAATTCATTAGCTCTCTATTGTCTCTCAAATTCAGATACTTTTTTTAACATCAAAGTCCTCCATCACCTGGCCCCATGTCACCTAGACAACTTTATCAACAGTTTAGCCTTGATGTCAGTCCTTGCCACCTGAATGAGTCTTGTCACTGGTGCTCACACGCTTCCCTCTATTCCCTTGCCTATGCTTTTCCTGTGATATTTACTTTCTCCTGGTCAGGACAGGTGAGCCATGTCATGCCTGCAATGTCCAACTTATCCTCTTTATTAAATATTGTCAGACTAAGGAATATTCAAACTAATCACCCATCATCAGTCAGCCACAACGATCTTGTACTTGATTGTTTTCTTGCATAGAGGTTGGTTTCATATATTCCTATGATTCTCTAGTTTTCTTGTCTCACTTCTCCAGCTAGTGTGGGAGAATATCATGGGTAGAAATCGTGTCTGTACTTTTCTATTGGTCCCCACAGCGTGTAGAGCAATGCTGGGGTCATAGGAAGCTTTCATAACTGCAGATGGTGTGATGAATGAATGATTGACACTTTCCGTAGTCTTCCTGATGATGTTCTTTTCTTATGTTGACACCACAGACTGGAGGTCATCCTGTAATGCCTATCATTTTGATATTTTTTCCCTTATGGGATTGCTTTGTCCTCAGCCATATTCATGTACGAGTCTATTCACACAGCCTTTTGTTATCTTCTGTAAGTCTGTGCTCTGATTGTGTACAAAGAATAAAATTTCCTGATTTCTGGAAGAAAGAAAACAGACATTGTCTATTAGGAGATACCTAAAAAATATGAAGTAGAAACAATATTTCTAGCATAGCTTGGTTTATGGTTATTTTGAAACTAGTATTTCTGTAATTGTGAGAAACTGGAATAAATATGTTAATTTAGAAATTCTGCTTATAGTAGCTATATTTTTAAATGCAAGTGCTACTTATTTCATAGGTCATTTCTGAATGTTGTGTATATACATAGTAAGGGTTCAAGAAATTTTTTGGATATGATTTAACATAGCTACAGACGGTAGACCACTCTTTTGAAAATACATTTTACCAATCCCTAAGCATGTTTTGCTTTTTTATTTAGTTTATACTTTATATGTCATAGTATATATACAGAAACTTACCTGAGTACTTATAATTTGAGACTGGAAGATACAAATTACTATTAATAGTATAAAAATACCAATAAGATCAAGATTTAAATTCAGTTTGACAATAAGACTGTCCAAAATTAAAGTTCCATAATATAAATACTTACCCGTTTTTTAAACAGACTAAATTTTATGCATTCATATAATTATGTAAAAGTTTATTTATAGGTTTTGAGTGTGTTCTACTTGTAAATTGGAAACATATTTTAAGAAAATTAACAATAAAAATTTAAACTGAAAACTGATTCTGGATATGAAATAATAAAGGTAGCAATAAAGATTTTTTTCTTGACTGTGTGTGATTCCATGACAAGGATCATAATATTTTTAATTTTTGTAGTTTCTGCATTTACCTTTCCTTATCCCTAGGATCTAGTATAGTGACTAACACTCGGTAGACAGTTCAGTAATTCTTTGATAAATGATGGAATGAAGACAACTTTCTGCTTTAAAGATAAAGTTTTTCGCCCTGGCTGGCATAGCTCAGTGGATTGAGCGCGGGCTGCGAACCAAAGCATCGCAGGTTCGATTCCTAGTCAGGGCACATGCCTGGGTTGCAGGCCAGGTCCCCAGTGGGGACCACATGAGAGGCAACCACACATTGATGTTTCTCTCTCTCTCCTTCTCCCTCCCTTCCCCTCTCTAAAAATAAATAAATAAAATCTTTAAAAAAAAAAAAGATAAAGTTTTTCTTCTAGCCTTGGTTATAAGTGAAATTGAAAGGGTCTGTCGTTGGCATAGTATAAAGCTAATGGAAGTGCTCTTTTCTCACATTGATTAATTTATGCATTTTGTCTTTAATTATAATTTAGTACTTCCCCAAACAGAGATTTCGCATCTGTCTGAAATCATTAACTAGTATATTTTCAATAGTAACATAAAAACTGCATTGACACAGACCAACATTAATACAGACAATACATTTTTAAGCATTTGGCAGATATAAGTCCTCAGTATACAGTTAATTTTTTACTCAGTTTTCTTAACATTTGATCTTAGACACATCTTACTGAATTAGCCCACATGCATATTATATGTGTCTATTTTGAATCTTGCATTTACAGTGATTAACAGGTAGATTTGAATTCATAGTATTTATAAAATGAAATCTTTTCAGTTTCATAATCAAAGTTTTTGTTTTGCCTTAGTTTGTTCTTCCTAGTTCATATGTTGTATGTAAAGTGACCTCAGGCTGTATATTCTTCCAGACAAGGTCAAACATACTATTAAAACATGTCACGAAGTTATGGTGTGGGTTTAACATTAATTTTTAAACATGAATAGTAAAGTTATATTTATGATGCAATTATTTTTTAATGGTTTACCCTCAAGAAACTAGATATTCAGAAATATTTTACATACTGTTTTAAATTCATGTAATACATTGAGATTCTTATAATTTCAGGGGTCGGACTGGAAAAATTAGAGTGCAGAGTCTGAAGATTGGATTGATGTCTCTCTCTAAAGGTCTTTTAGAAGAAAAATACAGATGTATGTAACAACTTTCCTATACCATAGTGCTTTTAGTGATGACAATGATACTTTATTGGGGACTAGTTTTATAAGACTTTCTAGTAATAATAGTTATTTTTAACCCTTATTATACACGTCCAGGCTAGATTAAAGGTGTCATTACAAAGTGAATTCATATGGAATGAAATTCTGATTATAGGATCAAGAGGTGAGGTGCTGTGCTGGAGCGAGAACCAACTACAAATTATATCTCATTTAATTCTTAGAATAATCTCCCATAATGATGTTGGCATTGTGATTTCAATTTTCCAGGTGACAAAATTAATGCTGAGCTAGGTTGAAAATCTGGCCAAAGGCCGCAGTGACAATAATCAGGCTAGAACTAGATCACAGAGTTTTCTGACTCTGGATCCCAAGCCTTTTCTATTTCTGTATACTTCAGTATTTAAAAAAAAATTAAGATGGGCTAGAACCTTTATACTATACTTCTTACTAGAACTTTGAGTGCTTACGATACTTAAAAGAATCAAGATGAACTGGAACTATTGTAGACACAGACAAATAATTATACAGTGTGAAAAAGTAAAGTGATAAGAACATTTTTTATTTTGTTATGTTTGTTTTTATTCACCAAAAAAAATGAGCAGTGTCCATTTATTTGTTAGTTAATGAAGGGCATCTTGGCATTTGCAAGAGGACAGACAGGCTCATGGGCCAGAGGGACCTGACTTCACGTGTCGTAGGGTCTACCACTTAGTGGCTGAGTGACTTTGGGCAGGTTACAAGATTCCATTGAGTACTGACTGCAGCTAAGAGGTGATATTACTTCCATTTCATGCTTCAGGAAGCTGAAATTTAGGAAATTTTCTTCAACTAAAGAACGAAGCTAGTAATTCTTGTTTTGAGAGCAATTAGAGATAATATGTGAAAAGTACCAAGAAATAGCTAGTTGTTGAATAAATAGTAGCATTTGCTGCTGTCTCCAAACTCCTAACTACTGTAAAATATCTCTTGATTTAATTTTGCCCATAAAAATGTGGGTTACTCAATTCTGCCGTGCGTACTCCCAAGGGGTTCCTTACAGCTACATCCATGCATTTGCGGGAGAGGGGAGGGGATCCTTCATGAATGGAGAGATCCCAAAAGCAAGAGGCTATTTGATCACAAGTCCTATAAGCTTTTTCAAGTTTTGCATCTTATGTGAGCATGCATACCTTAAAAAAATAGTTTCTTTTCTGGTATGGCTGTGAGATGATTTGATTTTCAATTGTTGGTCTACATTAGGAAGGCTTGTTTTTCTCACACAGTTTGCAAGAATGACAGTGAAAGGAGATGTAGATTCCTATGAAAGGAAAAGCCGATCGTGGGGTCAGCAGGTGAGGGGGCTTCACAGAGTGAGAACTCCGTGCAGGAAAACACTTTGCACAAAGCTTTTGTTCAGTGGTACTTTATCCAGAATTTAAATCTTCTTCAGCATCGTAATTGTCCAAAGGTACCAATTTCAAAGTGAAAAGAGTTATTTCTATAATTAGTGGGGAAGAAAAATGTGAACGAAAAGCATCAGTGTACAAAATTAGAAAAGGACTTTTTCATTATCTGTGCTTTGGGGTTTTCATGTGCCCCTGAAGGAATGTCAGGTTCTCAGAAAGTAACAATTATGTCATGGCGCTCAATTTACTCTGAAATGCATGCAAATTCAGCCTCACGGTTTATTGTAAACAACCGTGTCGTCTATTTTTCCCTCCATCACTAATCCCCGCCTCTCGACTTTTTGAAGCTGATTATCAGGGAGTAACCTGACAACACACTATTATGTATAAAAGATGCCTTTTTCTATCCACATACCTTCAAATGTATTTCTATAATGTATAATTTTAAAATGAGGAAGGCATTTTAAAATGGATGTACTCAGATGCTTGGACTACAATGGACACACTTTCTGCAAATGTGGGGAACTTAATGTTTTGTATAATTTAACGGTAAAAGTTCAGATTATGTAGGAAAAGCAGAAGCCCCTGAATGAAAATTTCTGATATTTAATTCAATCCATGAAGCATGCCTTTTTAAAATTTTATTTATTTAGAGAGAAGAGAAGGGAGGGAGAAAGAGAGGGTGAGAAACATCTATGTGCAAGAGATACATCTATTGGTTGCCTCTCGCACACCCCCACCTGGGGGCCTGGTCTGCAACCCAGGCATGTGCCCCCACCAGGAACTGAACCAGCAACCTTTTGGTTTACAGGCTGGCACTCACTCCACTGAGCCATGCCAGCCAGGGCAAGTATTCCTTTTTAGGACTTAATTAAATAAGAAGTCTCTTGGGTTGCAATCTATAATCTAAATCTTTTGTGGAAGTCTTGAGACTCAGGAAATGTCTGAGGTTTTGTTTACTTTTTACTCCAAGACCCTTAGCAACTCTGATGCCAGTTTTGATTTTCCCAGTGATATCAGAACACTTCCTCTTACTACTTCCGTTGTCAGGATTAACATTCAAGACCATTTGCTCTCCCAACTCAATAGTAAAGGTGCCTCCTGGGTTACTTGGTATCTCTCTGAACATTGATTTGCAATGGCTAATGTCAGTGTCTTTACCCTGGTGACACCTCTCTTTCTTCATGCCTGCTGGAGAATATCCCTTGATTGGGTTCTAACAACACCCTGGTCTTCCCGCCTATAGCTGGTGGCTTCTGTGCCTGATCAAGGACACACAAAGATGCTTCTCAATGGCCTTTTGCATCTCTTTTGTGCTCATTTATTGGAATTTGGGTTTTAGATTGTGACTTTTCTCTGACCCATTCCCACATTCTGACATTCCTTTTTATTTTTGACTATGACATCAAAAAATGTGAACGTTCATAAAAATTTAGAAACGTCAAAATTTCTAATGTTAACATTCATCTTTTATATTTTGTGTGTAGTTTTACCTTAATAGTGGCATAGCAGCATAGCACCTGCCTCAAAAGAAGCAAGTTGGGCACTGTCGATCTCACTGAAAATGTGCACTCCTCTGTACAGATTATTATGCATGTGAATCAACTGTGCTCACCTGAGAGTCCGCCTCCCAGGAACAGTCTTAGAATAAGCGCCATAGCAAGAATCCCGGACAAATACTTTCCAGCTATGCTAGTCTTATTTTTGACAAATAAAAAGAAACAAGTACCTCTAACCAAATCTAATGAACAAATGATAATAAAAATTAAATTTATCTTAATTGAATTTGCGTTCCCTCCATATGCTTCTAATTAAAGTCATATTTCTTTGTAAGCACTGTGTCAATATCACTAAGCTTGGTTCAGCTGTTTGACAGTCCGTTGTTGGCAGTGTTAGAGCCAGCATTATTTCCCTGTAAAATAAAGGGAATATACATTTTGATCTGACATTCGTTTTCAGGTATTTTTGAAAAATTGTTTTTAGGTTCCAATAAATATTTATTTCTTTTTCTTCTGTTCTTGGAAACTTCACATAAAAAGCTTTAGAGTTTGCATGATTATGAATTTTCAGGACTTGGAAATTTCTTTCCAAAAAGTATTAGTTTCTATAACAAAGTAGGTTGTTTTCACATGAAATTTCTCCCTACTGCTACAGTGACTTATTTAAACATATTAGCTTTATTGCTGGAAACAAAGTAATAATTTCAATCTGCATAATGTTTGAAGTGGTGAATAGATGATAAGCCAATAATGGAAAGGAGAGTTTTAATTTTATTGAATGAAGAAAGTTATAAAATAAATTAGTGGGTTTTTTAATGTAGAGAAAAGCCTAAGAACTGTGAGTTTTTTTACTATGTCCTTAAAATTTGAATAAATATATTTTATTACATGAAGTAAAACAAAAATACTTTTTATAGCTAGTAAGGAATGAGACTGATTGGGCCTAAAATAACAAACCTAGAAATAAAAAAACACTTTCCTGTGCTTTTTATTCTTTCTTACATAAAATAGATTCAAGTATAGAGCACTTCAAAGGAAGTAAATATATAGTTTAACAATATTAAATTTAGGAGTGAGCACAAAAAGTTTGTAAACACACCTGATAAGATTGGAAGATTTGCTGCTTCAGGCACATTTATCCCTCTGACAAGTCACGAAGGAAGCTTCGCGGGGCTCACTGTCTCAGTAGGAGGGAAAACCTTTATTGAAACCATCAAATGAAACCCACATGCATTTATTGCACCATTTGTGGAGGAAATTTGTAGTGATTGGTCTACTGACATGTGTGGGCATACAACAGCAGGTTGTTCTAAGAAGCGTGTACTTAACAGTTTCTGGTTACAGACACGCAGAGTGTCAAGGTTGTCAGAATGCAGGAGACAACTACTTGATTCATGTCCCCACCCATTGTTTCTAATCTACATGGTTGAGTCCCCAAAACCAAAGATGTGAAAGAACACTGCGGGCCGATGGGAGCTAACCTCTTGCCTCTTCTCCTTGTAGATCTCTTTAAGGAAGTGGCAGGACCTACAGAAATGTGTGACCAGAGGCAGCTCGGCCTCTTACTTCACGACGCCATCCAGATCCCCCGGCAGCTGGGAGAAGTAGCCGCTTTTGGAGGCAGTAACATTGAGCCCAGTGTTCGCAGCTGTTTCCAGCAGGTAAACACGGAGGCTCACCGGTGCATAGGCTACACTGAGAAAGGGTTTTGAGGATGTTCCAAGAAATGGAACAGAAGACTTGGGCTAGAGCCAAATGGTGGAGGGCATTGGGTACCATCCCAGTAAGTTTGTATTTTGTTTCTTAAGGCATATTTGATCAAGAAATAGCTGCCACCTCAAGGAGACCTACTGCTTCTCAATGTAAAACGTCAAAAATATTTAACATGTGCTATCACACTGGCAGCAAACACAAGGCCCGCGGGCCGAGTCCGGCCCTCCACCTGGTTTTATCAGCCCAGTACCTTGTTTCTACCCGGTGACAGCACCGAGCTCTTGCTTAACTGACTGTTAAGGAGTAACTACATTTCTACAGTCCTAAAATTAATTCGGCCCTTTGAAGGCAACTGCGAGGCTGATGTGGCCCCCTGTGAAACCTGTGAAAATGAGTTTGACACCCCTGTGCCATCAGATGGCTGTGATTTGGCCCTGCCTTTGCCCTGGGCTCATCTTTTGTCACTTGTCCCCTTGCTCCCTGCTTGTTCCTCCATTCTTGCCTTAGTGCCTTTGGACATGTGCCCTCTGCCCAAAATGTTCTCCTTGTCCTCCACCCACAAACTCCCTTCTCATTGCTGATCCATATTTGTTCTTTAGGTCTTTGCTTAAATCTCACCTCCTCTGAAATCCTTCTCTGAGCCCTTTGGGTAAGATCAAGTGTCTCACTGTATTCCCCTGAGTCTCCTCTGCCTTCCTATTATGCTCATTACAATTACAATTGCATTCTAAATTGCATAATTGGTTATTTAGATTTTTCTCCCATATAAACCTAAGCTTCATGAACAAGGACAATTTTTATCATTTTATTATTGTATCCCTGTGTGGAGTGTCACAGCTACTTAATAAATACTTGCTAAATACATTTTAAAAAGCCCTGAGTCTCTTGGAGGCAAGATTTTTAAAATATATAAATTAAAAGTATTATTAAAATAAAGTCTTTTCTTCGAGAACTTTTGTACAAAAGGAAAATGATATACAAACTTGTATACTGGTCTGTTACTAATGTTAAATTAGAAAAACATGTTAGTTTCTTTTTAATGCTTACTCTATGTAAAGCATTTTAGACTGTTAAAAAAAACTGCTACTACTGATATTATACATTTGCATGAAGTACAAGCCTACAGATATTTCCTCAAAGCATATTCAGTGATTTATCATTGCAGAGAAAAAAATGCTCACACCATTCCTTAAAGGCGAATTGATTTTATGGGTTATTACATTTTATAATAGACCTTTTTCTTGTTTTAGAGATACCAAAAAAAATACTGCTTGAAAATTCTAAATATAATTTCCTATGCTCTGTTTCATAGAATGACCTTGACAACAGCAGAAGAAAGATATTGGTACAAATTCAGCTTTGCCCATATGAAAATAAATTAGTATCCAGATTTGCAGGGAGACTAAGATGTTTCATACATTTTGTTATAAATTTGGAAATCTTGCCAAGTACGTCCATAGTAATGTGCCCCTAGCGTGATGTTGTCACAGGACTGGAGCAGGACACAGTAATAATTCTTTTTATGTAGCATTTATGATGGCCTTCAAGTTTGGAAAGGAATCAGTGAGTCTGTACTTTCACAAATTTTTACTGTCTTAGGTGAGCGAACTTTATGGAATTAAAGTTCACATGTGAGAAGAGTGCCTAGATTGTTAAGGTTTTGTTTTTGTGTTTTTTTAATCCAAGTATGTAAAGGTACTTGGATTTTTTTCCTTCTTTTTATATGACAATTTCTGCTTTTTCTCCTTTTAAGTTCTAGAATTTTCTTTCCTTATAGAACCTTACATATTTCATGATTTCACTGACCTGGAAAGAACTATATAACTTTCTTTTTAACTCTGCACAGATTTTCAGAAGATTATGAAGCAATGACACTTGTTACAAGTTTTGATCCAAAAATTTTCTTCACTTTTTTTTTCCTTAAACCCATTCATTTTTACTTTAAATACTATCGTCATTTATCTGGTTTCTAACTATACTGAATCTACTTTAATGTATTTGTTTCTTCCCCAGAATAACAACAAGCCAGAGATAAGTGTGAAAGAATTCATAGACTGGATGCGCCTAGAGCCGCAGTCCATGGTTTGGCTGCCAGTTCTACACCGAGTGGCCGCGGCGGAGACTGCGAAACATCAGGCCAAATGCAACATCTGTAAAGAATGTCCAATCGTTGGGTTCAGGTACGACCTCCCACCAGCGGTGGCAGGAGACTGTTTTCTGCCCTGTACATGTCACCCCAGTGCATGTCTGTCATCCCTTCTGTTTTTCCCCGTTGGGGGGTGTGCCTCCTAAATAAACGAGAGGCTCAGTGTATCCCGTCTGTCTAAAGACGACGTTTCTTCTTAGAGCCGGTGCGCGAAGTTTGTTATCGTTATTATTATCAATATTATTTTGCTCAAGAACAAAACATTGTGACATATTTCACAAAAACGTTCGTGCATGACAGTTGCAACACTCATTATACAGATGTGGCCCTGATGGAGTTCAGTGATGTTCTGAGGCCTTTGGGCTCCGACTTGGCAAGCAGAGAGCAAAATTTAAATAGTAACTGCGAGTTAATCGAGTTACTTCGTTTTACTTCTGCCAAGTTTGGTGTGAAGTGGATTCCTCCTGCTCCCCTTCACCTGAGGAGCTAAACTGTCATGCTGTAATGCAATCAGTGTGTCAGACTCAGCAGTCTGCGGCCCCAGGGCAGAGAGTGCGGGGTCTGTGGGGGCCCCGAGATGAAGTGTCTGGGCTGTTAGGGTCGTTCGCCTCTTTATGATAAGGTAAGTATGCACTAGAATACACACGTTCCTCTTCCGGGAGGAACCTAGAAGACAGCCCGTTTCCTTTGGAAATCAATTATGAAAAAACACAAACCTATTCCCAGCAGTGAAACTCAAGGCTTTGTGTGTACCTTTCATTTGTACCTGAAGAGGAATGAACTAAGAGAGTGATTTCGCAGAGAGAGTCCGTCCACGTGGCTGGGATTGGTTTTGTTGGGCACAGTATCTGTACCAGCATCCTGAACGAAACAAAATTGCTCTCCTTGGACTGACTTTACCGGCGTAGTTTGTCTGAAGAGTATCATTGTATTTTCTGTGGATGGCAGACTAAGAAATTGAATGTAAATTTCCTATTCTTCCATCACAGGATGCTGGGGAGCCAGTCTAAACTGTTACAAGTTCAGGTGCTTTGGTACCAGCGTGGCTGTACATTCTAAGAGGATGGAGAAAGGCAGGGGGCCAGGGTGAGGCAGACTCAGCATGAACCTGACAGCCAGGATCAGGGATGCCCCCGTGGAAGTCAGAGGGCAGACCCTGGGCAGGGGACGATGGGAGAGGTGCGGTTCCAGTGCAGCAGGTTTCTTGGACAGGCGCAGTGTGAAGCACCTGGTAGAGACACACAGAGCGGAGGAAAAGCTGGAATGTAGCGAGCTCAGGATAGGAGTGGGAAGACTAACCAAATGAGGTCTAACTGTCAGCACTAACAGTCACTGCTGTTTATCCAGTGCTTACCGCATGCCGGGCACTGTGCTGAAATATGTTGCATTTGTTTTTTCATTTACTCTCCATAAAAACCCTGGGAGATTGGTAGGATTATCTCTACTCTACACATGAAAGAAGTAAGATTTTGAGATTAGACCACTTGCCCAAGGCCAGATATCCAATAAGTGCAGACAAAACTGGGATTCAAAAAGGATCTTTTTGACTCTGGAGTTCATGCTCTTAGTCAACATAGTATTTTTTAAAAAGCAGATTAGATTTTTAGAAGAGGTGAGATTTGACATTAAGAAGAAATTAGATGATACTAAAAGGAACAATAGATTTAGCACATTGAATATTAGACTAAAAATAGTATCCTGTGTCTAAAAAGTAATGGAAACCACAGGAAACATCAAAATTAACTGACTTGGGAAGACTGGCTCATATAAAGCCTGCCATGCATGGCCATTGCTATAACCCAGAGTGGTGTGGAGGGACCAGATTTCACAGAGGCTGTGATATGGCGAATAGATTGTACCATTAATGCTTTATTTCTTAAATAGAAAAAAAAACGTGAAACAACTGTAGCATATCATTAAGATTTAACAAAGCTGAGATATGGGTACGGGGATGTCTACTGTTATGTGAGGTCTGTCCTGAAAAAGTCCAGCCATTGCTAATGTAACAAGAACCATTTGTGCAACATCAATACAACCTGGCAGCCAAGGAGAGTCGACTGGAATGCGCATGCGTGAACAATGACAACTTCACTGTACAAGTCAGTGGGGGCGGTAGATGCTATTAAGTGAGCATGGGACTGTGTGGCTGGCATTTTCAAAATGACTGAGCGAGTAGAGTAATGAATCTGCATTGAATTCTGTGTTAAGCTTGAACATTCCTCTGTGGAAACTTACTCAAAAGATTCAGAAGACTGCAGCTATGGGCAACTGGTGATTGGCAGCTTCATCATGACAACATACCTGCTCATGCATCACATCTTGTGCAGAGATTTTTGGTGAAACGTCAAATCACCCAGGTGACTCAGCCCCCCTACAGCCCAGATTTGGCACCCTGTGACTTTGACTTTTCCCAAAACTGAAGTCACCTTTGAAAGGGGAGAGATTTCAGAGATTCAGGAAAATACCATGGAGTTACTAATGGTGACTGGGAGAACTGTGTGAGGTCCCAAGGTGCCTACTTTGAAGGGGACTGAAGCATCATTGTCCTATGTACAATGATTCTTGTATCTTCTTCAATAAATATCTCTATTTTTCATATTGCGTGGCTTGATACTTTCTGGACAGACCTCATACTCCCTGCTTTTGTAGAAACTTGAAATATTTCATGAGAGAAAAATGAAAGAGTAGTCACAAAATGTGAACTATATTATATGTTGAATTTCTGGTAATTTCAATGTAAAATTTATATGTTGATACCTCTCATATAAAGATGCAGAGTTGACCAGGTAGGTGGTCAGAGATCAAGGTTACAGCAGGACATGCAGGAGACAGTGTGTTGAGACCTAGCTCTGCAGTCTGGCTGCTTTGTTTTGAATCCTGAATCTACTGTGTGGCTGTGTGACTTTGGAGAGTTACTTGGCCTTCGTGAGTCTGAGTATCTTTCGCTTCAAATCATGTGAGCATTTCCTCCCAGAAACAGTTAATGCATGAAAAGTGACTAGGGAGGTATCTATCACAAAAAGAGCAGGCACTCAATAAATGTTAGCTTTTTTATTAATACCAATAGCTAATAAACATTAGTGGGAGAGAAGCTCACTCTGTAAGTGACGTGGCACTGTTTATTGAAAAGCTTGAACAATGAAGGCTCAGTAGAAGGCAAGATTGATAAAAGGGCTATAAAAGGGAGAGAAAGATGATCAGAGTTCTTAAGAGAAGCAAAGGATCCTAGTGCTGTAGAAATCAGAAAGAGGGCTTTAGAAAGATGGTGGAGATGTTAAGTGCAGCAGAGAGATTTGAAACATCTACGTGAGAACAGACCTTTGATTCAGGGGAAGTCACTGGTAATTTTAGAAAGCGCTCCTTCTGTGTCACGATAAAGGATGGGAGGCACGACTCAGGCTCAGGAAAATAAGTAGGTTAGTATGTGCAAACAGCTTGCTCAAGGAGTCTAGCCATAATTTGAAGAAAATGTGTCAGTATATTGAAAGTGGTAAGCTGGTCAGTGATATATTTATCTTCCTTATCCTTGCATGTGTGTGTGTGTATTCCCAGTTTCCTATTTTGAGAATGTAGTCCGTTAAAAATTTTCAATTTCTGAACAGAGAAGAAACATGTCTAGAGTTGATATCTGGTTTAGGGATGAGACCAAGCAAAGGTTTCTTCAAACTGATCACCTTAATGATTGCACAAAGATTATCAATAGAAGGAATAACACAGGAGCAACTCCAGCAATTAAACAGGGCCAAGATGATATGGGTCTCACTAGCTTTTCGGTAAAGGGTTTTCTCTTTCTCTGAGCTATAAGGAGCAATGAAAAGCCAACTCCAGAAAGAAAGATGGAGGAGTATGGGCAGTGTGCAGTAATACTATTTATTTACCTATTTTTTTTCTCTGAGCCATTATAAATAATGCTAGAGTTTTTCTGTAATTACTTCCAAATTAAATTTTAATGAAATTTTGGATTTGCAAAATGTTTTACAAGCTGGGAATTGTTTCAGTTAGGATTGCATACAGCTGCTTGATAGAAGCATTAATGTTAGAAGTTTAGTTTCTTTTCATAAAAAAAATAAGTCCTGGGAATCTAAGGTTGAATCATGGCTTCCCACATTGTTTTCTGCTCCCTGCCCTCAATTTTATTGAGATAAAGTTCACATATGAGATTACATAAATTTAAAGTGTAGAACATGATGATTTGCTACACTTTCCACAAAATGTGTACCTGCCTGGTGGTAGGGAACACCTGTATCATGTCACATAATTACCAGTTCCTTTTTGTGCGGGTGTGTGGTGGGAACATTTAAAATCTACTCTCTTAGCAGCTTGTAAGTGTGTAATCCAGTACTATCAACTCTAGTCACCATGGCACACATGAAATTCCTGGGACTGATTCCTCCTGTTACTGGAAGTTTGTACCCTGTGACCGACATCCCCCTTTTCGTAGCTTTGGCTTTATGCTCTGTCATTCTTAACATGTGGCTTCCATCTTCAGGGTCACCTCATACTAATGGAATGGCTCTTGAAGTCAGGCTCATTTTCCAGGAAGGAAGAAGAAGGACCTTGCTTCTTCCCAACTGAGTCAGTCCCTTGAAATGCCAACTAGGAGTTCCGCCCAGTGACTGTGACCTGTCTCACACTGGTCACTACCATCAGCAAGAGAGACTGAAAAACGTATTTTTAGCAGGGCACGCTGCCCACTAATAGTCCAAGGGTCTGGTTCCAATGAAGAAAGGGAGAATAGCTTTCTGCCATGGAGCATTCAGAAATAAACAAAAGTCCATTTAGAAGACAAGATGTCAGTCATATTTGCCAAGCCATGCTGACAGGTCAAGAAATATGCATGTAGGTGAATGTTTCAAACCAGGTTGCTTCCCTGCCAGAATCAGCTGGATATAGTGGATGCCTATTGATTCTCTTGCCATCAATTTGGAAATGATTTTTGCAGGTTGTTTTAGAAGCTACTCAGCACTTAATGGTGTACAATATTAACCTCATGTAACCCTTACATTTTGTTTCCATTTTCATTCTGTTAGTGCTGTTCTTTTTTTTTCTATTGATATGAATACGTTTATGTTCTTAGTTACTTCCTGCCATTCTGGCACATGGAGGATCTGGGAGATGTTTTCCATTCTGACCCATAGAAACTTAAAATCTAGAGTTTCTCTTCTCTAAATAAGATTGTGCAAATGAAGGGCAATGTGGAGAGTCAGTAAGTGAATTCCACATTTGTGGCCAGTATATTTTGTGTGGTTTGGATGAATGAAATTCCTTCCATAAATGATTGATTTGGACTAACTAGAGGCATGTAAACCAATGAATTTTCTTTTCTTCTCTCTAGGTATAGAAGCCTAAAGCATTTTAACTATGATGTCTGCCAGAGTTGCTTTTTTTCGGGTCGAACAGCAAAAGGTCACAAATTACATTATCCGATGGTGGAATATTGCATACCTGTGAGTACTGAGCTGTTGCTTGCTTGTTTGTTTTAATGTATTGCTTGTGGATTAACTAGTATCTAAAATTACTCAGTTTAGACAATGTTGCAGGGAACAATCCCTTTTAAGTTTGTTTAACTGTATTTTTTGTTGTTTTGTTTTCTTTTTAGTAAATTTATCTATGTTGTATTCATGAACCAAATCATTACTCTTTTTTCAGAAAAATTAATTAAATTTTATTTACATCTGTGTTTTGATTTTAAACATCTTTGTTGGCAGCAAACTCTTTTGAAAGCTCAGGCTGACCTACACTGAAAATGGCACTGTGTGATGGGAAGTCGTGTTTCTTTTGGACACATTTAAAATGTGTTTTCACAATTATATATTAACATTAACAAAAATGTTGAAAATGAAGAAAGTAAGCTCCCTACCAGTATTTTTCCATGTGTCTGGTTTTGTTTATTTTTATGTTCATGTAGCTTTGATTCTGCTGTTTTCTGTGAACACGTTGTATAAGTTTTCCTCTCTGTTGTCACACAGTATAATTTTCACTTGTTACAGATTATTAATTGAGTGGATCATTCCAATTTATCTATTTCCTTATATTTGAACATTTGCCTTATTTTCAATTTTCTGATATAATAAAGATCATTCATAAATATCTTTGTGAAGATAGCTCTTTACTATTTTAGATAAATTATATTTCCATAGAATAAAGTACCAGAAGTGGATGGTCTGGGTCAAAGAAGGAGTATTTTCAGGGCCGAAATACTTTATGTCAACTTATTTTCCAGAAGAGGTTTATGCGATAGTATTATCACATTTTGTTAATGCCCTGATTTTACTATAGCCTCATTAGCCATGGATATTAACTCTTACTGGTTCTGTGGTCTAAAGCTATGCTTTCTTCATGTTCTGTCAACAGCTATTTTTTAGTCTCCTTCCAAATAGTAAACCAAAATTCATTCATAGAGCTATTCGTTTTCTTTGGTCGAGGGCATCAATTTACTTTTTAGGTCAAACATTGACAGAAAGGCAGCAATACTTATAAAATATACATCTCGCTCACATTCTTAGCTATCTTCTCTAAGAAACAGGTACTCCCCATGTGGAGAGGAGACCTCCAGGCAGTGATGCGGAACTGTAATAGATAACAAACCCATGGTACACAATATCTTCAACTAGTAAAAAAATTCTCCCAAGAAAATGCGTGCACACCATTTATTATTATGATTACCATATTTATTCACTCAACAAAACAATACGAGTGCTAACCATGTGTCAGACACTGCTCGCTCCACGATTAATTCATCGGTGCGCTATCAAAACAGAGAAGATTACTGACTCTCCTGCTACTTCCCATTTAGGAGGAGGGGATCTTCGACAATGAACAAGGAAACAAATGAGGTCATTACAGACTGTAGCAAATGCCTTTAAATAAGTAAATGGATAATGAGAGAGAAGGTTAGAGGAGGCACTTTAGGTAAATAAATCAGGGAACGATCTTTCTGAGAGGTTAATATGAGCTGAGATTGAAGGATGAGAAAGAATCAGCTGTGTAATAACTAGTGGAGAGAAGAGACAATACACAGTGGGGCCTGGAATGGGAAAGGGGTTGGCATGTCGGGGGGACAGGAGATGGGGGGCGGGGCATATTCCACAAGGGGCATTCAGTAGGTAGCACTGGCTTTCCACTTTGACATGACCAGAACAAAATGAAAATGTGGGGCTTGTTTCAAAACTATTGCAGTTTCCAAGATGGCAAAAACACAGCACTAAGCCAAGTTCAGAGCTCCTCTGAGTGAGGTGGGAAAGAGGTGGGAATGACTTGGGGTCCGAAAAGTACTGGAATGAATTTGTCCCGTCACCAAAGGGACGGTAGTAGGAGATGGGATTAAGAAAGGCTGGTATCAAATTGTGCAGAACCCTCTTGGCCATTGTCAGGAATTTGGATCGGGGAGAAATATGGTATTACTATTTCCATCAGCATAGCTAAAAATTTAGAAAACTCTATAAGGGGCTAATGTCAGAATGGGAAAAACCATAAAGTAAGTTATCAGTCATACCTCAGTACTTGTTGGCTTCAGCACTTATGAAACCCTTTACTCATCGCCTTTTGACTAGAAAAAAGAATGTTTCAGCACTGGGCACCTTCTATGGACTCATCATACTTGCTAGAACTTGTATGAGTCACGCAAGAGAAAAGTCTTCAATCATTTGTTGCTTGCTCAGTACTCATTGGTTTTGGTGCTCGTCATGAATTCTGGAATGAGTTACCACTGTGTATTAAAGGTGTACAAAAATGACTACCTATTCAAAGATGTATAAAGTAAGCAAAGATGTCTAAAATGACTATTTTTCTTGGTTTTAAATACAATAATCTGTAATGATCTTGCAGAATTCGACGTCTACATCTCGTCCATGTCAGTCATTGGGCAGTGGTGGCATGCCTGAGCATCACTGACACACTATTTAATGTCACTCTCCAACTGTCATTTGTAAATTACCTAAAACTCTTGCTCTACAGTCTTCCCAAAGCCATTGTTACCATGTCTAAGACTGCAGCTCCCCCACGCTGTGTCCGTTAGCTCCCTTCTGCAGACCCGCTTTGGGAGGTCCCTTGCCCCGTTCTGAAGTTTTTGTAGTGATCTTAATCAGCAACCTACTCATAAACCATCTCTGATGACTGCTTGTTTTCTGCATTTGGCCCCACAACTTTTGATAAAGTGACTTTGAAAGGCATAGGCTTGAATTTGATGGTAATGAATTACTTGATGTAACAGCTTTTCTTTTAGGTGAGCTTTATATGATTTATCCATCAAAACTTTACCCAACATTCCCTAAACCCACTTGATGTCTGCCTTAGAAAATGAATTCAAATGTAACATTTTAATACAGTGATAATAAATATAACTTGAGTATTAAATGGACCAGAAACTTCTATACAGATCTTCATGTTTGTATTTCTTTTTTAAATATATTTCATTGGTTACACTATTACAGTTGTCTCATTTCCCACCTTCACTCCTCTCCACCCTGCACACCTCCTCCCGCCTGAATCCCACCCCTCTTAGTTCATGTCCATGGGTCATACATATAAGTTCTTTGGCTTCTCTACTTCCTATACTATTCTTAACCTCCCCCTATTTTCTACCTACCATTTGTGCTATTTATCCCCTGTATCTTTTCTTCCTCTATCCCTCTCCCACTCCCCCACTGATAACCCTCCACATGATCTCCATTTCTGTGATTCTGTTCCTGTTCTAGTTGTTTGTTTAGTTCGTTTTTGTTTTCATTTTTGTTTTTTAGGTTTGGTTGTCGATACTTGTGAGTTTGTTGATAGTTGTGAGTTTGTTGTCATTTTACTGTCCATATTTTTTATCTTCTTCTTTTTCTTAGGTAAGTCTCTTTAACATATAATTAGGACTTACTGATGATGAACTCCTTTAACTTGACCTTCTTTGGAAAGCACTTTATCTGCCCTCCCATTCTAAATGATAGCTTTGCTGGATAGAGTAAGAGAAAAGGAGACAGTTACCTACAAAGGAGTTCCCATAAGACTATCAGCTGATTTCTCAAAAGAAACCTTACAGGCAAGAATGGGCTGGAAAGAAGTATTCAAAGTCATGAGCAGCAAGAACCTACATCCAAGAATACTCTATCTATCCAGCAAAGCTATCATTTAGAACAGGAAGGGCATGTTTGTATTTCTTATAGCGTATCTCCGTTTGTCTTTAGGAAAGTGCTCTAGTCACATTACTAACTTGATTTCTTTCCCCTTCAATTTCCTTTTGTAGCTGAATCTCAACATTTCTATGTTAAAAAGCTTTTTGAAGCTTTTAAGCCTTATCTTAAACCGTTAAGCTCCAGAAGTAGTTCTTGAAAGATATCATCTTATTATCTACGACAATGTTTGTTTTTAGATGTAGGAAGACTGACTAATGGTGTGTGAAATAGGTATTATAATTTATTAAGGTATTTTATGAAATTGATAATAAAACATTTATATATAAAATGAAGTGGAATTTTTCTCTGTCTCAGAAATAATTTTTAAACTCTTACTTTCCTTGATCATTCTATAATCCAAATTCGTACATTTAAAAATTTATTTGTCTCCAAAAGAGTTTAAAAGACATGGCATAGACGGTATTTAATGCCTGCCACCATTCTCTATTCATTCAAATTTCACCAAAACAGACCAGCCCTTACTTTGAGTGTGAGATCTTCTCCAACTCCTTTAGCCTCCCCTCACCAACACATGCCATTCTGGGACTTCTGCCAGTAGCCCCTTCTTCTCCAGGTAATATTCGAGTCTGTGTTGTCTTGTGTGTGTGTGTGTGTGTGTGTGTGTGTGTGTGTGTGTGTGTGTGTGTGAGGTGCTTTTGCTTCCTCAGTTGTCTTTTTAATTCCCTAAGGACTCTTTTCTTACTGTGCTTGGTTAATTCTGGCCTGTAAAAGCTACATGAGCTTATATCTGCTGTTATAAATACTAAATACAAAATATTAAAGCTGGAAAGGATCTAAGAGATCATCTAACTCATTCTGTAGGAAAAAAACTAAATCTTACAGAAGGTAAATGATTTGTTCAAAGTTAGTGGCATGGATTTTTGATTTAACTCCATTAGGGAAATATACACACAATTTAGCACATAAGCAAACATGTTTTCTGTATGCTTGCTGGACTATTATATTTGGTGGGGACCATCTTTTATACAGGTACTTTACTGGGGACTGGAGATACAGAGAAAATATAATGGAGAGGAGACCTCTATGTGGAGAATTTCAACAAAAGGCTAATATTTTTTAAATGATTAAGCTTATGGATCAAGATAATAGTCAGAATTTATTCTTACTACCTGTACACTACATGATTGAATTTGGGAATTATTATTTATTTTTAAAATCCTGTATTTTGTAATATTATCTTCATTTAATTTCACAATGAAAATTTCCATAGTGGATCTTTTTAAAAAGTCATCTGTATTCTCTGTTGGAAATAACCTAAATTGGATTCAAATTAGAACTATTTTCATATGTCAGAACATGTGATGGTTCTTTAAGTTAGGGGGAGAGGATGATGAATTTCACACATGATTTATAAGAGTTTTTGGAGTTGCTCACAGGGTTGGGTAGGGTTGAATATGACAGAGAATGGAAAATGTTTGGAATTGCTGCTGGGCTTAAGCATGAGTCACTGAGGATTGAGTGAATTGATTGCCACGCTACCACAGGAGTGCAGCTGAGGTTAATTGGCAGGGTTTGCAGCCTCTGATTCTGTCATTTTTCTGCTGCTTCAGAATTTAAAAAGATGGTAGATATAGTGAAAAGGCCAAGGGAGTAAAGGATTCAAAGGTGTCAGTTATCTTGGGATAGACCTGGGCCATCCACATGCTGAAGACATCCCAAAGGGGGTTGAGGGGCTAGAGAACAAGATCACTGGGGGGCAAGAATGGATTTATTTATATTTGAAAAGTAGGAGCAAGGGTCAGGAGTTTCCAGTCAGTGACAGATTTCTCCAAGATAGAGATTCGGGACTGAAAGATGTGTTGAGTTATGTTGAAGCCTAAGGTGTAGCCATTCACCAGTGACTGGAGTGGGGCTACAGAGGTAGGATGGCCTGAGAAGATCATAAGTCTCTGGAAGGGACAGGTTTTGCTGTGTCTGCTCAAGTACAGTCAAAGGGGAGTAGACGGGCACATTGGTTTTAGTGGGTGATCAGGCTGAGGCTGAGGGGAAAATGGTGTACAGTGTTTTTCTTGGCATTTATGGGGGAAAGAGTATATAGCCCATAGTGGAGATGATTGTAGGGGAGAAGGTGTTATGGGAACATCAGGATTTGCTGAAGGAGGAAGGTTGAAATTTCAGTTATGAACAGGATGTAGGGAAATGTGTTCATAAGCAGAAGAACATAGAGTCCATGATAATGGGGACAGAAAGGTAAACAAAGACTGTGCATCTTGGTGGGAGACAGTGGCCTGATCCATACCAGGAGGAGGAGAAATGGGGAAAGGTGGTAGAGTACTGCCCCACTGGTCAATACTCATGTCAGGAACTGAAGGTCTGGCCCACATGGGAAGGTGGCCGGAGAGATGTGTTCGCCCAGTTAGCTGGGGAAGAGGGGATGGGATATTTGCAAAGTTTTATTGCCAGAAAGGTCAGGAATATCAGCTACTCCCAGCTTTCAGATTGTAGGGGTGAAATCATTGCAAAATTTTTGGACAGCACTAGTTTTTACTGATCATTTTGTTACGATTTTGGTGGGAAGAGAGGCAGACAGGAAAAAAATAACTCAGTGGGAAATAGCTTATTAAGTTAATAACACCTAAGACAGATTTGTATTATATTTTTAAAGCAAATGCATGTTGCTTTTAAAGCAACGATTTCAAGCATATTCTTGATGATACTGGTTAATATGTGGAAAAATAAACCAAATACTTTCAGGGTTTGTAGAAACTATAAAAAAATCACAGTTCTCTACTGAAAAAAAAAAACAGAAAAGATTTTCTTTATAATTTTTAAAGTAAAATCACATTTTTAACACAAACTATATGTTATGAGGAAGAAACAAACTAAAGCCAAAAGAACAAAGAGAGAAACTAGACATACTTGTGTTGCCCCTTCTGTCCACCCCTGCTAGCATCAAAGTGTCTGTAAGACTATAAAAATCAAATATAAGAAAATGCTCATTCATTCTTTGGAAAGCTCTACATTGAGTCAGTACAGTTTGTGTTTGGCTGTCTTGCTTCTGCAGATGAGGCTGAGATGGTTACCCATATGCTAAAACACAGCATCATTGTGGTTTCTCTAACCTCCGCATACAAAAGTGGTTTTTCAGTTCATGCCTACCTTACATTGTTTTGCCAATGAGTTGAGTTCATTTAGAGTATTTCATTAGCTTTTAAGGAAAGGTTTGGACGAAATCCATTTTACTTTGTGTGATTTATTACCCTACTTATTCTTGACGCCTTGATGATTCTGTTAATTAATAGCATTTTTTTTAGTTTCATATTTTTCCATTAGAACTTGAAAAAGGCTCTGAGCTTATCCTAATGATTTCATACTCTCCACAGAATTTAATATGTCTGAATTTTAACTTGTTAAAATCAATGAAACTTAAATCAAAACTGAGAAGAAACTTAAATCAAAATTGTTTTTAAAAACTATCGAAATGTCTTTAAAATAACTTCTATGATAGTGAAATGTACTCCTTAGAAGTATGCCTATACCATTTAGGACTACTAACTTCTATATTTAAGAAATAATTCTTGGCAATGAGGGCACTGTTCAACAATAATTTTTGCAGATATGCATGATCCACATAATCATCCCACTCATGTGTCAAATGACTGTTGTTTCTTATACAACCTTGATTTTCCTCTTTGTACTTGCTTGTTTTCCTCAGTCCACAACTTACTTATATTTGTAGTTAACAGTTAACATCTAATGTTAGGAGTATTTTTTAAGGAATTAGATAATACAGTCATCCTAAGTTATGAATTAAACAAAAAAAATTGAGGGAGATTTAAAGTGAATATGGTTTTGTTCCTTTATTTGCAGTTTGATGGTTTGCTTAAATTGCTAAGTGATTAGAAATTGAGTGTTTCAGCCTTTAGTTTATTTGACATCATTATAATATACTCCCTTTTTTGTTTCCTTGTGAATCTTTGGTGTCAATAGAGTTTTTTGAGTTGAAGTAGCAAAGCTGTTTATCCAAGCACCTATTTGACGGTAAGACTGTGAGGGTTAGCATTTCTGAAGCCTAGATTTTTTTGCACCTTAGCCTTATTGCTCCTTGTAAGTCACATTAATGAGAAGGAAAAGACTTAAATCATGTATCAGTATTTTTGCTGATAACAGTGGATAGGTGTCAGAATTTATGATGAGAACATAGTTTGAAATATGAACAGGGATGCAGAATAATATATATGCATTTACATGTGTACAGACAAACACAAGCAAAGGTGGATTCAGTTCTGCTCTATGTGATGCCTACATTTGTTCTCACTCAAGAAGTAAAATGAGGAGAATTCAACATGCTCCTAACCTCAGCTCATAAAATAGGACTCAAGAAAAAAATCATCTGATGCTAGCTTACACAGGAGTTTTTAGGATTTTGATAGAGAGTTACATGGATGGACTTATTACCTCAGGGTGGATTTTATAATTCAGCAACACTTTTTAAATATTTAATTCATTCATTTGTATTAGTTTGCAGGAAGCAAGTTGAAAACTAATTACTTCTTAAAGTCCAAATAAATTTTCATTATTGTCACTGTCACGTAATAGCAGCATAATGAAGGCAAGTACAATTTTGAGTATTCACATACCCACTTGTCTGTGTAAGTTTAGCTCTGAAGTGTTTTTCACAATGAATCACCTTCATTGGTTTTCCAAGAATGACAGTTTTAGGGACAGTCTTGGTTGGGTATATGAATTCTTATGTAAAAGCGGGGATAATGGTTATGACGGAAAGTCAGAAGGACTTATGACTGGAAGGAGGCATGTGGAAGGGGCTTCTGGAAAGTCTGGGATATTCAACTTCCTGACTGGATGGTATTCACCTTATAACAATTCATTAAGCTATGCTTTGGTTGTATATAGTTTTAGGTATCTGTGTTTTGTTTTACAGTAAAAAGGATTAAATATAAATCAGCCCAGTAACAAACATTTCAAAAAAAATGTTAGACCTTTCTCAGTGAAAAGGGGGCAAAAAGCATTAAAATAAAAATGGCACATTTGGCTCAGACACAAAACCACTGAGGGGGAGGAAGTAAGGGAGATGGAGAAGGAGAGGGGGGAAGGGCCCCCACTACAAGCAGAAAGAGCCAGTGACCCAGGATGCTTGGCTCTGTCCCCCACAGACCCAGACAGGAGGGGCCCCTTCCTCCCAGAGTCACTTTCTGTCCCCCTTGTGTCCCTTGGGAGGTGGAATTGACGTGTTGGTTGGCATCTGACACCATCTCCTTGAGGAAGGGCAAGTTCTGAGTCATGATCATGTTCTCCCCACAGTCATCTGAGAGACTTTCACAGGCTTCTTCGACCTTGAGTGAGGCTGCAGCCCTCACCTTGGCCTCGCAGTCTTTCATCAGGTTCTGGAAGGCGGGAACCAGGTCCACCTTGGTGCTGTCAGGCCACTCAGCTTTCTGGAGCTCTATGAACTTGTTGGTGACCCTGTATGTACATGCCACACCTTGTCCTTGCAGCTTGGCACAAGGTGGGCATCACCAGGGCCTCCATATCTTCCTGGGGCCAGAGCCTCCACTTGCTGCCAGGACTCCACTCAGTCCTGCTTGTTGGAGACCAGGCTAGACAGCATGGGACCATCTCACTTTTGACCTTGTCCTGCTCCAGAATCTGGGCGAACTCCCCTAGCTTGGAGGTTGCAGCCTGCTGCACTATGGAGGTGTCACATAAGCATAGGTTCCAGAAGGACTGTGGAAGCTCTTTCTCAATGTCTCTGGACATTGAGGCAACAGAGAAGGGTCTTCGGGCCAAGGGGCAGGAGGTGAACCAGCCACTTCATCAGTTGCACATGCTGGCCCTCCAGGTCAGAGGGCGAGTGATCCTGCAAGAGGGCAAGGGCTCCACCACCTTGTCCTGCACTGCGGCTCTTGCCGCATGGCCAGCAACGCCAGGGGCAACAGCAGGCAGCGTCGTACTCTGGGCCTCCCACCACAGTGGTGAAGGTTCCCACCTCCTCCGCCAGGGCCCAGAGGTCTTCATCCTCATCTCAGATGGTATAAGGAAGGCCAGACACTCTCTGTGGGCCCTTTCCACCCTCGGGGCCATGGTGATAGATGGTGGACAGCTGCTGAAGGGAAGCTGAACATCCTCTATGAGCTTGGGGACCACATAGACCAAGTTGCCCCCATGGCTGCCGCCATCTTGGCTCCATCAGTTCCGGCCAGACTGCAGCCAGCACTGGGCTGCAACCAGGCTACAGAGGGGCAGGGCTGGAACAGGGAAGGTAGAAATGGGGAAGACCCCGCCACAAACTCTTAATAGTAGATCCCTTGATGATCGAAGAGCTAGCAATTTTAATTTTTCTCTTTCTTCCCTAGGTACTGAGATCTAGTTGTAGATTGCACTGATTTTAATACAAATTTTTCTAAAAGCAGCCACAGGGTATCTTAGCAGTACTTTATTTAAAATGAAGGGAAAATCCAGAATGTAATCGTAGATATTTTGGTCAGTGGCTATAGGTTTTTTCTCTTAGAAGACTAAAAACTTGTTTCATTTCTCCACAAATGATATATGGTTAAAAGCCCCAGTTTGCAAGAGTATTTTTCTTCTTACTGACCTTGCAGGTATGAATCCCTAATCTCACTGCCCTCAATGGAAAAGAGAGATGGAAGGAAAGTTCTTTATAAGGTGCAGAGTTCTGTGCCAGTGTGTTACCTTGGTTTCATCTCCTGAGATCTGCAGAATCTTTTGTTCTCCTTTCTTTTCTTACAGCAATAAATGAAAACATAGTTCTTCAAGAAATGCATGGATAATTTAAAATATTGGATAATTTGGTGGTGATGAGTGATCACTTCATCTTCCTATCATAATATAGATATTTGCTTTAAAAAGAAAAAAAGTATTATACCTAGCATGAAATAGAGTTGCAATTTCAGTTATCCTCTTTTTCGTTTTTTAACAAACCATCACTCTAACACTTTAAAAGAGGAGCTGTCATTGCAGCAAATTTGACCAAATATGTATAAATACCATTTAACTTTTTGGTGAGAAAATGGGTTTAATTCATTTTCTTGGCTCTATCCCAGCTAAAGAATTACATTCTGCTAACCTAAATATAATATCTAGTTCTCGTGGGATGAATTACTTTTCACTTTTTCTTTTAATATTGCATAAACTTTATGGCAGTGCATTTAGTGCCTTTAGATTACAACTGTTCATGGTAGTTCCCCCCATATAAAAATTGATGAGGAAGTAAAAATATGTCATTTCTGTATGAGAATTAACTAACTTTTTTCAAATACTAAATTTGAGCATTATCCGAAATGTGAATTTAATTCTTACCACTGCTATAACTTCTTGAGAGTTAGGTAGGTGGTGTTTATTTATTGATTAATTGGTTTTGCTTTGCTCTTCCATGTTCTAAATTTATTTAGCTAAAGACTATTGGACTTTCAATTTTGGATGAAGTATCGTGTTTTTCCCAAGCAGGAGTTCATATTGAATCCCAAAACTATATATAAGCTACAAGATTAGTATGCCAAGTGAAAGAAGGCAGTCATGAAAACCACATGTTGTGTGATTCCATTTATAAGGAATATCCAGAATAGACATATTCATAGAAGGAGAAAGTAGATTAGTGGTTGCCAAAGGGCTGAGGGGAGGAGACAGTGCAAACGTGGAATGACTGCTAATGGTTACAGGCTTTCTTTAGGGGTGGCAAGAATGTTCTGCAAATACATAGTGACGATACCTGCACAGTTCTGTGAATATACTAAAAACCAATGTAGTGTGCCCTGCCCTGGCTGAGCCAGACTGGGTAAGCAGTCTGGTACCTTGTGCTCATGGTCTTTTCTTACCCCCCTACCCCCTCACTGAATAGGAGCAGATCAAAAGTAATACAACTATGTAAGTGCTGACTCAGAATTTAGTTGTTTTTTAAAATAGCTATATAGTTTTAAGTTTCTGCTTTTAAACAACTTTGTGTGAGTCTTGGGCATGCTTTTCGTGAAGAAAAAGAGAACACTGGAGAGGTCCAAGAAAAGGGGGCAGGCAGCAGTTGTTAAGACAATGATTTAGTACTCAGTTTGTTACTATAGAAAACTTCTCTGGTTTTGTTTTGTAAAGATATTGGAGTGAGATCCATCTAGTTGTAGATTGGGTAGCCTAGAAGGAGTTAGGCAATCAAGGCTTTAATTCAGTTATGTGCAGGTAATGTAAATATTTTAAATATACTTTCAGAAGGACTGAATGAAGTTGATATCTGTATGACATATTGCAAATAAAAGCTAGGGTTGGTGATAAAAGAGTAGGAAACTGGGGCTTAGAGAACAGTTTGTGGGATGGGATGAGTAGGTAGACTTTGGGGTAGATGTTAACCCATCTCTGAAATCTATTTTACCCTCTAACAGTCCTTCCCCCTCCCCCTCTGTCTCCTCCCCTCAGCTCCTGGCAATCACTAATCTATTTTCTGTTTCTGTGGATTTGCCTGTTCTGGACTTTTCTTATAAATGGAATTATACAATGTGTGGTCTTTTGTGAATGACTTCTGTATCACTTAATACATGATTATTAAAACTAGTCATTTTTGAAATGCTAAGGAAACAGTAACGTTTTAACTGCCATTAAAAATTTAGTTCATGTTGATCTGATCCAAGATGGCAATGGAACTAGGTGGCTGTTACACTCATCTCCTTCGAGAACCAAACTGCAATTACAACTAAAATATAGAACAAGCAACCTGAATAACCAACTGAAGACTAGTTGAAATCTTATACCAAAGGATTTACAGAAGAAGCCACATTGAAACTGGTAGGAAGGTCAGAGACGTCAAAAGGGCTGGCCCCGCTCCCAGTGGGAGTGACTGAGATTCCAGAGGAATAGCTCAGCTGCAAAGGTTCCCCCAGAGCAACAGAGCCAGGAAGTGGTGCCCTCATAACATGTGGCTGTGAAAATCAGCAGGGATTCTGTCTGCCAGGGAGAGACAGGAGTCTACTAGAGACATAGGCACTCTCCTAAAGGGCCAGTATACAAAATCTTGTTTACCTCCACTCACCCTGGCCTCCAACTGAGGGAGGGGGGAGCAGTCCAGAGTCATGTGAGGAGAGGCTGAGGTTTGTGGCTCTAGGGAGAAGGCTGAGGGGACAGTTGCGATCGTCCCTGTACTGAGTCCCTCTCCCACACCACAGATGCCCTTTTCCTTAGGTTGAGCACTCCCCTCCACATGGCACCGCCTGGGGGAATGCAATAGTTTCACTCTCTGGACTCCCTGTCATCCCATCCTGTGGAGCTCAAGCCCTGCTGATAAATCAGCTACCTGGGCCAGGGTGTTGAGCTCTGGACAGACTTGGGGTGTCGGTGACTGAAGGATATGGCTTTGGGACAGGGGCCATTCCCTCCACTTTCCCATGAACCAAACTGGTGTATCCCCTTCATGGGAGATCCTCTAGCTGCACACTCTGGGCTCCAGGTGGCCCCATTCTCTCAACTCCTGGTGGCCCCACCCTGCCAATGTCTGGGCAGAATTTGGGGCAGACTGAGTTATGTGGCTCTGGGGCCAGTTCATTCCTCTCACTTTTCCCCAAGCCTGACTGGCACCTCCTCTTCAGGGGAGATCCACTGGTCCCACCCTCCTGACTCACAGTGGCCCTGCCCTGTTGAGCTTAGGCTCCTGGCAGAACCTGGGGCAGACTGAGTTGTGTGGCTCTAGGACAAGGGCCATTTTCCCCCTCATACATCTAACTGGTACAGAGCCCTCCCTTCACACAGCCAAATCTTGGTCTGTTTGGGCCCGATAAACTCTTCTGGCCTCACCCTGATCACTCCCTGTGACACTCGGAGAGATGGGTGGGGGGAAGTGGAGGAGGATATGGGGGGATAAATGGTGATGGAAGGAGACTTCTCTTGGAGTGCCGAATACACAATTCAATGTACAGATGATGTGTTGTAGAACTGTGCACCTGAAACTCATGTAATTTTGTTAACCAGTGTCACCCCAATAAATTCAACAAAGAGGAGGAAAAAAGACCTCAAACAGCCACAGCAATCTTGAGAAAGAAGAACTAAGTTGGAGGAATCACGCCACCTGATATCAAACTGGGCTACAAGGCCATAGCAATCAAAACATCATGATACTGGCATAAAAGCAGACATAAATTTCAATGGAACAGAATAGAGAGCTCAGAAATAAACCCATGTCTTTATGGTCATATTCCACAAAGGAGGCAAGAAAATACAATGGGGTAAAGATAGTGTACTCAATAAATGGTGTTGGTAAAATTGGACAGATATGTGCAAAAAAATGGAATTAGTCCACCTTCCTACACCATCCAGAAGAATGAACTCAAAATGAATTAGAGACTTAAATGTAAGACTCAAAACCATAAGAATTCTAGAAGAAAACATAGGCAGCAACACCTCAGACATTTCTTGTAGCACTGTTTTTTCTCTGATATGTCTCCTTGGGCAAGGGAAATAAAAAATAAAAATAAATAAATGGGACTACATCCAACTAAAAACTTTTTGCACAGTGAGGGAAAACATCAATAAAATGTAAAGACAACTCACTGAATGGGAGACCGTATTTGTCAATGATATATCTGATAAAGAGTTATTATCCAAAATTTATAAAGAACTTGTAAAGGTCAATACCAAACAAACTAACAATCCAATTTAAAAGTGGGCGAAGGACCTGAATAGACAGTTCTCCAAAGAGGATGTGCAGATGGCCAATAGGCATGTGAAATGATGCTCAACGTCATTAATCATCAGAGAAATGCAAACTGAAACCACAGTGAGGTATCACCTCACACCTGTCAGGATGGCCATCATCAATAAATCAACAAACGACAAATCCTGTCAAGGATGTGGAGGAAGGGGAACTCTAGTGGACTGTTGATAGGAATGCAGACTGGAGTAGTCTCTGTGGAAAACAGCATGGAATTTTCTCAAAAAATTAGAAATGGAACTGCCTAATGACCCAGCAGTTCTACTTCTGGGACTATATCCAAAGAAACCCGAAACACTGATTCCAAAGAATACGTGCACCCCTCTGTTCATTGCAGCATTATTTACAATAGCCAAGATTTGGGAGCAGCCCAAGTGCCCATTGGCAGATGAGTGGATAAAACAGCAATGGTACATTTACACAACGGAAGACCACACAACTATAAAAAAGAAGGAGATCTTACCTTTTGCAACAGCATGGATGGAACATGGAGATTATTATGCTAAGTGAAATAAGCCAGTCAGAGAAAGACAAATACCATATGATTTTATTTATATGTGGACTCCAATGAACAAAATAAACTAACAATCAAAATAGAAAAAGATTCATAGATGAAGAAAATAGACTGACTGCTGTTAGAGTTGGGGGACTGGGAGAAAAAGACGAGGGGATTAAGAGTTGGGGGACTGGGAGAAAAAGACGAGGAGAAAAAGACGAGGGGAAAAAAAAAACCTCGTAGACACAGACAACAGTGCGGTGATTACCAGAGCGAAGAGGGTCAGGGCAAGTAGAAGAGGGTAAAGGAAGTATAAATGCTGATGGTAGGAGACTTGATTTTGGGTGGTGAACACACAGTGCAATATACAGATGATGTGTTGTTATATTTGTATATGTGAAGTCTTTATAATTTTATTAACCAGTATCACCCCAATCTATTCAATAAAAGTTTTTTAAAATAAAAATTTAGTCCATGTCGAGTTGTAAATGTTTTATGGTTAGGTGGGGACCAAGACCCTGACAGTATTTCTTACAACACGGAGTAGGAGTGTGGCGCTGCTCTTTCTCTCCCACTACTTTCTCTTTTCCAGGCTACAGTTCACACTTGTGTGAAGTCAGTACATGCTGTGGAGCTCACCCGCATTTTTTCACCTTAGTTGAAACCATGTGATATCCATAATTCTTTATCATCTCTAAATGTTGGCAGTAAACTGCAACTTTTTAAGACTAGAAATTAACCAATAACATTGCTAAAACTAATTTTACTTTTTGGCCCAATGTTTAAAATGTTGGGCCAGTGAGCTAGTTATTGTTTATTTTCAACCGGAAATAAGAAATTACAAACTAATTGGTGGGTATATTTAATGATGTGTCCTGACTACTGTGTGTTTTTATGACATTTTGTGTTATTACAAAAATATATAAAGCTACTGAAACTGTTGTCATTGAATTGCATCAATTTACATCTGCTCTTCATATGTATTGTAGACAGTTATGTCCTTCCATTTTAGTGAGAGAAGTGTCTTTTTTCAAACTCATAGACAACATCTGGGGAAGATGTTCGAGACTTCACGAAGGTATTGAAGAATAAGTTCCGATCAAAGAAATACTTCGCCAAACATCCTCGGCTTGGCTACCTGCCTGTCCAGACAGTTCTTGAAGGTGACAACTTAGAGACGTAAGTTTAATATTAAAACTTCTAAGTACTTATAGCTGACATTGTCTTTTATTATATTAGTGACACTAGAGCAATTGTCTGATACCAAAACTGTTTGTGTTTTGGTAAAATGGGTCATTTTAAATGAGGTAAATTAAACTTAGAATCAATCTTTACAACATGAAATTTTTACTCTTTGCTTTTGACAGTGTCACAGCTAAAGTTTCAGGTTTAATTTTGCACTTGTTCCTAAACTTTAAAAGTATATGTTAATATGTTAACCTTTGCACTGTTACCTCTTTTTCTCTTAAAAACACTTAAATTCTGGTACTGTATATTCTTTCATTATTTTACTTATTTTCTGTTTCCCCTCTCTGGGGACATTTTATTATTTCTTATATATGCTTCACACTTATTTTATATACTCTTTGTCATTTTCAACAATAGCTGTACTGATTTGGATACTTTGAGCATGTTGACTATCTCCTGTCTTGCTTCAGATACCTACCTATGCTGAAATCGGATCAAAATCTAACATTTCATTTCTAATTTCTCTTTTCTTCAACATGAAGATAGAAAAATGAGATAGCTTTATATAGTGCATGAAATAGAGATAACTTCTTTAACTTTTACAACTGAAGCTTCCCAACATAAATGAAACAAAGTTTAAAGCTAGCAAAATTACTATGGGTTTTTAAAGCAAAGAAAAATAACAATTTATAGCCTGAAATGAAAAGAATTTTGTAAACGAGCCAGAACAAATGCAAGAAATAATTTTAAATTACTGAACGCTTCTATATCAAGATAAAAAATATGGATATGATTTAAATCTTTGAATCTTTAAAATATCATCATAAATATGCCTATGAAAGCAATTTTTTGTGCTTGAATCTTGGGGAAATTTAACGTTACTTGCTAACCATCACCACAGTTCCTAGTCGTAAAAAATAGTGAGGCTCTTGTCACAGAAAGGCGATCTCTCAAATGACTACGTAAGACAAGCTCAGAGGGATGAAGCGTGGATTTTCTTACATTACACAGTAGAAAAAAGATTGGAGAAGGAAGCATAGAAAGTGCACCCACCAAGTACGATTACCATGAAGTAAAACTTTCTTTAACCTTCAAGACTCACAGAGACGTGACCTGAAAACAGTAATAGTCAGTGTATCGCAGCAGTCCATGTCTCAGAGATGTCAAAGCAGAGGGACAGACGATCGGTCTGCATTTGTTTCTATAGAAAGCCCGGTAGACCAGGGGCTTTGGTAGCTTTGTGTGAAAATGGTTGCTTGTGTGTGTGTGTGTGTGTGTGTGTGTGTGTGAAACTGCTAAGAAGTAGAAGAAAGAGCATAGCCGGAGCACAGTGGATGTCTTTACCCTGCTACAGGAAGCACTATGGGTGTGCATACAGAAAGAGATGTACTGCAGCTATGCATGTAAACAGGTCTAAAAATACCAGGTATACATTTAAAGCATATAAAAAATCAAACTTTTTGATAACATTGCTTGATATGAAACTGTGTACAGTTAAGATATTTGCCTCCCAGTCATTGCTTTCCACACTCTCCTTTAGAACAAATTTTACTGAAGCAATTACAGTTCAAAGAGAAGTATTCAAACACTTAAATTCATAGGAAAGCTAGATTTTTGGTCCTCTTTTTGATTTGTGGATATGTTTTATCCTTTTCTTCATCAGGGCGTACGATACATTCAAAACAAATACATCTTTATTTGCTTTAGTATCTGATATAGAATGTGATTGGGCTGAACACCTCTGGATAAAGACAAAATTTTACTCTTGGTATCAGATCTAATTAAACTTTGGAGTAGCTCCTTATAGCATAGAGTTATGACAGTACTTTTATTTATGGGATAATTGATAGGTTTGGACTGGTGATATGCCTTTCATTCTTTTGATAAACCATTGGCATTTTGTGCCTTAAATATCTATATCCTTCCAATGAATTGTTCAGATAGACTTTTTATAGTCCTTTGAAACATTTTTGATAATTTGCCTTTCAGTGTCAAAAATAATCATCAGCATCCATCATTCTATTCTGAGTCAGTTAAAGTAAAAAAGAACAGAAAAGCATGCCAATAATTTTGTGCTAGAATTTTTGGCTGTAACTCTGAAAATGCTTCACTTCATCTAACATGAATTTACCAGCATTTTCAGTGAGAGGAAAACAAGAGAAAGTAAACGGGTATAGATTAAATCAGATGTCACAAGACGCATTTTGAAAAAGATTTATGAGCTACTGTTTAGAGTGGGCAGATTTTCTTTCTTTTTTTTTTTAACCCTAAAATGTGTTTTGGGGCTTATTGTAGTTCATTTTCTGCTGAGCACTTTCTAGTACAAGGCTACTTAATCTTCTGGTATAACAATTTATGTGAGTGGGTAGTAAAAAGTTTGATTTCGTTTATTCTCCTCTTTGTGGGAGGAGAACATTGGAGAAAAACCAGCGAAGTGGTAAATGTGTTGAAGTTATTTATGAAGCTGATTAGAATTTTCTTTTGCTTCTTTCTCTTTTATCACTGCAAAACGTAATGTCTTATCTCTTATCCAGTAATTATACTTGCATGCTTGGAAGGGATTTATAGGAAAAATGAGTTATTACAAAAAGAAGGTAAACAAACCTATACCTAGGTTTATTCAGTTAATTTTATAACTTTGCTGGATTTTTCAAACAATAATGAAAATACATGAGTATTCTCAATTAAAAAGTTACCATTGACTGTAAACCTGAGAGACAAGCTAAAATAGTGGCCAAAGGAACTTGAGAAGTGTGAGAGATTCTTATTGACTGAAAAGTTAGGTTGGTTTCCCTAAATTTTAAAGAATTGATGTAGATGCCTGTCCCTGATATTGGCTAAGATGGAGTAGATAAAGTGCGTGGTTTCTCGCATCCTTCCTGCGGCAAAAACCGTCTCCCGGTGAGTGTAGTTACAGTTGTGGGACGCTGGCCTGGGAGGAAGCGACGGCTGACGTGAGACCTGAAAGATTAAAGGGCCAAACGGTCAGCGGTCAGCATGTGGTGTGTGAGGAGGAAAGGGAGGGTTTGGGGTCAAGGGAAGCATTTTCTCAAAGGCCTGGAGTGAAGATGGTTTTGGAAACTGGGGTGGGAAGCTAGGATTAGTGGCAAGAAGTGAGAGTGGAGAAAGAAGCAAGAACCAGAAGCTAAAGGGCCTTATAAGCCATGGCGGGGAGCAGTAGGCAGCCACTGAAGGTTTGTATGTTAGAGGACAATGGGACCCCTCTGACCCAGTTCCGGGACAAATATTCAGGGTCTGGCACAAATAACACCCCTTTTTATTACAAAATCTTTTATTACAAACTTATAAGCATATAATTCTGTAACATAACAATATCACACCCAAGCACACTATATGACCTCTTAGATGAAATGTTCAAATTAAAACTATAAATTTATTACACCCATATTATTATCATACCAACCACACTCAAGCAGGCACTATTTCTGCTGGACCCTGTATTTAAGCAAGCAAAAGACCAGAAGCATTAGGAGCAGTTTGTTCAGAATTTAAAGCACTAAAAAAAGTCACTAAGTTTTTCAAAGAAAGTCTGGGGTATGTTTCATATATTAAGTCTATTTAGTAGAGTCTGATTGTTTGCACATTGGTGTTTGATTAATCGAAACCCTCTATTCAGTCACTAGGCTGTATTAAATCTAGGCTAACGTACAGACCGATCTCATTTCTGGCCCCTTCAGCATAGATTCTGACTGGGCAGTGTGTTGCCCTTTTCCCCCCTCCAGAGCTACAGGAGAAAGCTTATCACTCAAGGGCTTTTTTTTCCCCTACAAATCAAAATACTTTGAAATCAATGAAGCCTTCAGTTTTTTTAATCTTTCTTTCTTTTCTTAGAAAATTTCTCAATATATAATAACACTTTTTTCAGCAACTCTTCAGTTCAGCCTTCTGCCTCTGCCGTTCTTATCTTAGTTCAATGAATCACTTTTGTGCTCACTGAATTAACTTCACAAGAACCAGCCAAGCAATTTTACAAAGCTTTTCCAAGTTCAATTAAGATTTAAAAAAATAGGTTTTGTGTGTGTGTGTTCAAAGCTCACGGTAAATGTTGAGTTACACTTGAATTCTAGAAATGATCACTCAAGAAGTTACAATTTTGGGGAACGCGTATAGCAAATCATTCACCTGCCATTTAACATCCATATTTCCAAGTTAATGAAAAGTAGTGATGTAGAAAGACTATTGAATAGTGCAGTGCTGTTTCATTGTTCTTGTATCTATTTTATACATGGATAATTAAGTCCGTTTCCAGTATAGATATGCTAACAGACACAGACCAGATGAATGCCTGTTTTTGAAAGTAGGTCCAAAGAGCCTTAGTTTGTCATTCCAGTAAGATGACCTTCCATCTCCTTTTCATCTTTGCTATTTAGACATCAAATTGTGCCTCCCAGTAGGAGATAAGGACATCGTTAAATTTCTCTTAAGTGTGTGTGTATAACAGATACAGGAGAATCAAGTAGAGCTCAAATAGATGGCAGCTTTCCCTCTTTGTTTGAATCAGCACTGGCTTTTGTAGGAGACTGTATTTAATTAATTAGAGAACTAATTTTCTTTAGACTTTTAAAGTCCCACATTCACCAGTATCTCCCCTCTCCCACCCCTACCCCCTAAAAAAAGGTTAAGGTTTGAGCTACCTTTTAATTAGGATCTATTGTTTGCAAAGGCATGTCCTGGAGATGTGGGGGTTTGTAGGCTCTTCTATGAGGCTGGACAGCGCCCCCAGGGCCAGGAGTAGAGTAGCACTGACTGATCGTGCTCCAGACTCAAGCCTGATTTAAGCAGAACAAGTTTCTTTATCAGTTTCATAGATTGAACTTCTGGATAATATTTTGTATGAAGGAAGTCTATCATGATCTAAAAAAGATTTTTTTTTCAGTTTTACTGATAATGTGAAATTTTTGGTGGGGTATAAGGGAGATATCTAGGTTATGTCTTTTTTTGTTCAATGTATCTGTGAGGCTGAGATGCTTGGTATATGCCTAGATTTGAGTTTACTTTTAAAATTGGACAGAGAATCAAAAAAGTCTCATTTTATTGCAACCCTGTCATCAATACATAATATAGTCTTTGGTATTTAACTTTACCTTTCTTAGGCAGAAAGATAAACAAAAATGTGATTGCATCTTTCCTCAGTACATTATGGAATATTGTCTTTGAAATGTTCCATAATTTTGGAGCATTGTCTTTTTCTTCTCATTAAGACTATTTAAAGTTGTGTTTGCTGTCCTGTAACAAATAGCCTGCAATATCTGTGAAGAGGCCCCTGCAGGCATGGAAATATCAGCATCTTCTCTAGAATAAACAGTGATTTCTGTGACTTTTGATTCCCGATGGTGAAAACGAATACAGCAGAGGAAGACAATTGAGAATGTTCCCTCACTTTCATCCCCCACTGCTTTTGTCTTAACTTGCTCTAAAGTGTTTGTTCTGTGACTTTTGTTTCCCTCTCCCCTCTTTGCAGTCCTATCACACTCATCAGTATGTGGCCAGAGCATTATGAGTGAGTATTGCGGCTCCATATGCAGAAGAGAAGGTTCTAATCAGTTTTGTTAGCATGGGGGTGATTACTAAACACTTGTTCTAAAATAATGGTTCTGCTTCCCGGGTAGGGTAACAATCCTAGTGATTTCTTTGCATGGTAAATTCATTATTTCACTAAGCTAACATTTCTAATAGGAACATCTATCAACATGTGGGTATAAAACTGTTTATTTGCATTTTCCTTTATAGCCCCTCACAGTCTCCTCAGCTGTTTCACGATGATACCCATTCAAGAATCGAACAGTACGCCACACGGTAAGAAACTTTGGTAGAGCCCTCTGCTGCACTGCCTCCCAGGATGTATTTATTTCCGTGTTATTTCTACACCACTAATGTGCTTTGACTCAAGGGATGTTGTTTTGTAGGAGTTGTGATCCCATTATATTTGGAATGGGCTCTCATTTTTCCATGTTGTAATTAGCACTTTCCCAAACACCTGCTATACATTCTATAAAGAGCAGAAAGAGAAACTCAGTAGTATGTGATTATGGAGCTCATGAGAATCCAAACACTGCACAGGCAGGACTTAGACAATGTAACCCAGTTTCATTGAATGAAATAGGGATTGAAAGTGTTCTCAGGAGACGATGCACATAATGAATTACAATAACTAATTAATGTATGCTAGTGCTTTATCACAGGGGTTTATATTCAAGTCCCCCCCAAACATAAAGAATAGGCTGGTCTTGATGGTATGCAGAAACTTTCAAAAAGCAGGTATACTAGTTGTCTGCTAGTTACTAGCTATGCCTGAAAAGGTTAGTTCAAACATCATAAAAATAGTAGCATTTGAACTGGGTTTTGGTCAAATAGAATTTCTGGGGAAAACCAGGCTTGGGCTAATGGAAAAACATTCTCAAAAGCATTGAACTGGGAAAGAACATGGCTTGTTTGAAGAACTGCAGGTAGGGAAAGGGTCAAGGATGAGGAGTAGAGGAACAGAAGCCAGAGTCCCATAACAGGACTGCTTGCTAAGGGGTAGATTATGTCCCTTCCCTGGGTAAAGGGGAGTCATGGAGAATCTTGAAACATGAAAGGAACATAGTCAGATTTGTGTGAGAATGAAGATGGACTTGAAGGTCAGGGAGGTTAATTAGGAGGCTAAGGCAGTTAGGAGTCAGGGGTGCCCAACCCACAGCCCGCGGGCCGCATGCGGCCCAGGAAGGCTCTGAATGCCGCCCAACACAAAATTGTAACTCTACTTGAAACCTTTTTTTACTCATCAGTTTTTGTTGGTGTTTGTGTATTTAATGTGTGGCCCAAGGCAACTGTTCTTCTTCCAGTGTGGCTCAGAGACACCGAAAGGTTAGACACCCCTGCCAGTAGAACATGGCATAAGATAAAGGCCTACAGGAGAATGTCATTAGGAGAATTGGACTTTTCTGTATTTTGTGAAGGTTATGACAGTCTAAGAATGACTGAGGCCGAACCTCCAGCTGACTCTGCCCCTTGTGGTCGCATTGCCTAAGCCCTTTATTTTTCTTTTCCAGACTGGCCCAAATGGAAAGGACCAATGGGTCTTTCCTCACTGATAGCAGCTCAACCACAGGAAGCGTGTAAGTAAACCCTGAAATTAGTGCTGCCCGGGTAGGCTAGTTCCTGTATTACGGCTGTCGGAAATCATCTTCACTGGTTGTGGCTCTGGATTTTGATCCCGATCAAAATTGATGTGTGGTTACAAAAATGTCTGCCTAGATTTTATGCTTTCAAGCCATGGTAGTATAAATTGATATGTTTATTTATTTAGTTTCCTATAAGTTAATGAAAAAATCCTGCATTTGGCAGCTAATCCGCTTCAGGAAAGTCAGGTTGTTTTATTTACAAATACAGGTGTAGACAGTTACTCCACTTGTATGATATTTCTTGTCACTTCCACAGAATGTGTACCCATCTGTGAAATCATGTTCCTCCTGCTCACGTTTCCACCACAAACCTGCCATTTAACAACGATGACCCCCATGCTCGTGGACATACACGCCCCACCCTTCACTGAAGTGTTAGCTCTTCTGTCAGTATTTGGTTAGCTACTAGGAAAAGCCTGATTCACTTCAGAATACTTTCTAAAAACCTTTCTAGGCAGATATTTTGTTTGACATTGCTGCGTGTCATTGCACTTTTGGAACTCTCGCCCCACCCACCCCTTGAAATTAGCCCTTTACACTCTGAATGGTGTCTGAAAGATTTCAGAAGGGTCCATGAACTTGACTTACTCAGGCTCATTGCAGTTGGGGTCCACTGGGGAGCTGTAGGCAGCAGGAGTGGTGTAGAACAGAGTATTTAGATGTTTTATACTGAAAAGGACCGTGAAGAGAGCCATTTGAACTATCTTAGGTACTCTAATATGGAATATTTCCCTGTCAATAACTTAAAAATGATTTTAATATCATTAAGCTTATAAATAAATGTTCTCAGGAGAGTTTTCCATTTTAAATTTCAAAGGTCAGCAAGTTAAGACTTTACGATAATGCTGCGGTGATTTATACATTATTATTCATGTGCTGTTAATGTAAAACAATTTCCAAACAAAGGTAATGCCATATTCATAATTCATAATTCAGAATGCTTGCTTCATATTTAACCTACTAGTATGTGTTTCATCTATGATAGTTAAATATATCGAATATCTCCTAAGTCAACAATTTCTACCAAAGTTGACAATAGCTAAATAATTAAACAAAATTTAAAAATAACAACTGAAAAACATAAAAATAACAATTGAAACAAAAAAATTAAAACCAAATATAAATTCTTTAAAATTTGTCACATCCTGTGAACAGATTAAAGATAATGCTCAAATTTAGTATATGCTATCTTCAAATTAAAATTCACACTATTTATCTTTAGTTTAGCAGTAATACCTGAGGCAAGAAAACATAATCTGATGATTAACAGCTGAATATAATTCAGTATAATATTAACAGATGCATTAACTCATTCATCCACCCAGCAACTGTTTATTATGCCCCTGCTGCGTAGCGGTGTGCTGGAACCCGTTGTCAGAGCCAGTTGTTGAATTTTCAAGAATTTTTAGCTGTTTGTTAAACAAAGCCAGTATTTAAAGTTAGTTTTTATGCACTTACAGCTGAATAGATAGGATTAAAATAAAAACAAAGGTAATACTCAAAACTCATCGTGCGCTAATCATTTTACTTTACTACAAATCTGTGGTTGGGATGATGTTTTGTATTTGTCGGATGGTATATACCTAGGAATCTTTCCCCAACTTTACCTTCAGTCAAGTCATTAGCTTAAACTGGCCATAGTGAAAGCACTTAAATCATAGAAATTGAAAATGCTACAAATCAGGGTCTTTTTAGTCCTCTTTTAGAGAACCTGCTGTTAAACAGGTACCAGCACACCACGGCCAGGCCCCCAGGGCAGTGAAGTTCTGCAGGTGCAGCTGGTGCGTGCTCGCTACTCCTGCAGGCTAGACTGAAGACCGATAAGCGCCCCCTGGGGGAAGAGCATGGTGAGGGTGTTTGTGGTAGAGAGACCAATGGCCCCCAGAAGAAGCCCACGTCCTAATCGCTGAATTCTCTGAATATGTCACTTTATATGGCAAAAGGGACTTGGCACATGTGATTAAGCTAAGGATCTTAAAATGGGGAGCTCTTCCTGGATTATCTGACTGTGCCCAGTGTAATCACAAGGATCCTTACAGAAGGGAGGAGACACAGAGTTAGAGGAGATATAGCCGAGGAATCAGAGCACAGATTTAGAGAGATTTGCAGATGTTAACACTGCTGGCTTTGAAAGTGGATGTAGGTGGCCTCCAGGCATTGGAAAAGGCGAGAAAACAAATTCTCCCTGATACGTAAGATTAAGTTAAATTCAAAGTGTGGAAAGGTATAAACCACTAAAGAGAAATTGTTTCCCAGTCACTGGTGCATTAACATTTTCTTAATGAGTATGTTAATAAATCTTATTTTGGTAAGGCTGGTTTGGGAAGTTCTTGACTCTTTCACAGTTTGAATTACTGAGTGAACTAGCCTTCTTTTCCAGTGGACACACAGGGATTCAGCCATTCAGATGAGAATACCAACAAGGACTCTCAATCCTTAAATGTTATTCTGTACCTAAAGTCCAGTGGTTCGACTTGTAATGGTCACCTTTTCTTCTTTAAACGTATATTTACTTCCTTCAATATCTTAATCAGCACTATAGACTTGACAAGGTAAAGAAGTATTACTATAGTAAATACCTTTTCTCCCAATGGATGGAGACTTACAGGAGCATGATTATTACCTTTTTTGGACTGATGATGTTTCTCAGGGTTTGTGAAGGAAGGGCTAGGAGCTAAGCCTCACTCTGCTGTGGCTCTCCAGCTGTATTTCCCATCAATCATTGAGCATCCTGGATCTTAGGATAGAGGAAGAAATGCTAGCTGCTCTTAATAAGATGCTGTGCTGTTCTGTCTTTGCATTCAACTTGGATCAAAGTTCCTGTGTCTTACAGGACCTTCATGTAATAGCAGAAAGTATACAACATACTCTAATACTCTGGCCTTCCCCTGGAAATTTCCTGAAGCCTCGACATGGGTAGGGTCATGATATCATTCCCAGAGACCCAGATGAGTTTTAGTGCCACTTACCTGTAGCACCAGCTTCTGAACAAGGAAGGGGCCAGTGCGTCTCAAGGCCGCCTCGGCTCTTTTCTTCATGCTCGGGTCTGTCTTGAGGCAACCAACTTCCAGTTATGAGCAATTTTTATTATTGTTCTTGGGAAAGATGAAAAAGTAACTTAAAAGTGTCTTAAGCAAAAAAAAAAAAAAGTGTAAGTTAGCAAATTTCTATGATACTTTTTAGAATTGTTTTCTTTCTTCAATTCTCCACCTTTCCCCAAGGCCCTCTTGAGTTGAGGTTCTTGTTATTCTGAGCTGGGTCATGAAAATATTGTCAGGTTTTTCTTGAATAATAATGGTGATGATGCAGAAATCACCATCTCCTCCTTAATATAGCACGTTCTAAGAGCCACGTGCTGTCCAAGCACTTTGCCCATCTTTTCTTCTTTAATCCTCACAAAACCCTTTGAGATGCTACTCTTGTTCTCATCATTACCATTTTACAAAGGAGTCATTTGAGGCCCTGAGAGGTTAAGGGGCTTGCCCAGGGTCTCACAGCCAGTGAGTGGTGGAGCTGGGCTTCAGACTCGGGCAGCCTGGCTCCGGGAACAGCACTCCTGGCCGTTCCGACCCACCCACTGCCTCAGCTGCTTTGGGAAGAAATGATTTCCCAGATAGGGATATGAGGGAGTCAGAGCGTCTGAGGATCCATCCAGTCTTCCTGGAGGTTATGGCTGTCCTTGTTCTACTCCCATTGTCCGTCCATACTCCAACTTCACAGTCAACGCTCATCTGTGTCTTACAGGACTTTTCTGTGGTAGCAGGAAGTATAGATGGGGAGATCATGTAGATAGTAGCAGGAAGTATCGGTAGAAGGTTCTGTAACTCAACATCTGCTAGACTAATCTCCTATATTTGGTTTGGGTGATAGGCAATAAAAGAAAGCTTTGAAGGATGAATTTTGAGATTTGAGCTTGTACTTGTCTCTACATCATCCGAGGCTCTTTAGTCACTGTGTCTTCATAGGCCTCAGATGGTTTTCTCTGTCCCTCAGATCAATCTCTGCACCAACTGCCTGGCTCCCCATAGCTGTCAGCTTCTATGCATGAAGCTGGTTAATTGTTGCTTCTCTCTGCATCGTGGGCTGCTACCAGCCCACACATGACTCAATCTCACAGCTTTCTATCCCTCACAGACCCAAATATCCATACTCCCTATTCCCCTGAAAGTCTGACTCTGGACAATAAAGGGCATTAATTTTAAGATACTAATTTTCTTTGAGGTAGGAATGAGCAACCATGTCTCAAAGAGAGACAGGATCCAGGAGAGTCCTGGGGAATCTCAGTAGCAGGCACTCAAGGGTCGTCAGGCCCTGGCCATCAGGATGTCTCGGTTCACCCACCATCTGCCCTCGAGCGACAGTTTTAAAGCTGAAATTGGGAGGCTGGTGTGGTTTGCACTGGCATCGCTGTTTGCAAGTCTGAAGCCTGGAGCAGAATAATCCATTAAAGGGAGGAGATTATTATTTTTATGTATTTCTTGCCTACTTTCAAAAGGTCATTGGATGAATCACTGTTGTTTTGTCATCTGATATGTACTAATTTTGTAGTCTGGGGAGTATTTACTATGTGTGACTTAAACACAGTGTAATTATATTCCATCTAACAGTACTATAGTGCAGACTTATATGTTTACAACATTTTCTATTTTAGCACCAGGCACACTATTGGCACTGAATGACCCTAATCTGGCGCCTCATGTCCTGTCTGTAAGGACATGCTCTTATTTATCAGTACCTCTAATTAAGAACTGAACTGTATCTATTTTTATATTTAACTCTTGACCTAATAATCTGTGAAAAACACTTAAGACTAAAATTATAGGTTCTATATAAATGATTTTTTGTGTGTGTGAAAACTGCCTTCTGCCCTTCCAGAATACCTTAATGAAAGAATGTAACGATAGTGATGATGATGATAATTATAATAATATGTTAAACCCCATCAGCTTCCCAAAAGTAATGAACCTATGTAAATGTTGACAACAAAATGCATCTCCAATCTAATTTTGTCTCATCTGGGTGTATATTTGTTTCACTGATGTTTTTCTGAGGTCCTTTGCTCTACCGCCCTAGATTCGAGGATTTGTTTCCCAAAATCCATCAAAACAGACCAGCCCCAAACTGTTAAAGGGTTTCCACGGCAGGACTCTCCTGCTAGCATGAGCCAGGAGGTCTGTCATTTTTGCACGTTTATCAGGAGATCTGACTGGATCTCCCCATAAAGGGAGGGAAGGCACTCCAGCCCTGCTGGTAAGCATTTTCTTCTCATAAACTTCCCAGTTTTGTCCACCTGTTACGCTTCTGTTTCTGTCAGTCATCAGATCAACTGCACTATTGATATGTCTAGTTCATTAGACAAGTCGTTAGAAAAGGGGGAGAACCCAGGTGAATTAAGTGTAGCTTCTCCTTTTAATGAAGAATGATTGGTCTTAGAATTGACGTGCTGATAATATAAAATAAAATATCTGTAGATATTCTTTAAAGACGATTATAATTTAAAGACGATTATTAGTTTACATAAAAGAATACGAGGGTTATATTTTCCTATCTATGGATTACAAAGCATTACAAAATGGCTTTGAACCAAATGTGAAGGGCAGTGAGATGAGCTTGTGTCTCAGTCCGTTTGGGCTGCCGTAACCAAGTGCCATGGGCCGGCTGGCTCCCAAACACCCGATATCTATTTCTGACAGTTCCAGAGGCTGGGGAGTCTAAGACCAAGGTGCCCGCAAATATGATTTCTGATGAGAGCCCGCTTCCTGGTCCATAGATGGCCACCTTTTTGCTGTGGCCTCACATGGTGGAAGGAGAGAACCCTAGCCTCTTCAGTCCCTTATGAAGGCACCAATCTCATTCATGAGGGTCCCACTCTTAGGACCTTATCACCTCCCAAAGGCCCCACATTTCAAATACAGTCCCCCAGTATCCTCAGGGGATTGGTTCCACAATCTGTGGATGCTCAAGTCCTGATATGACACGGCGTAGTGTCTGCATATAACCTGTATTTGCTACAGTAGGCTATTCCCACACACTACTTTATTCTAGTGAAGACAGTGTGGTGCTAATCCAAGTGCTGCTTTTTAGAACTTTCTGGTAGTTTTTTTCAAAATTGTTTTTCATCCACGGTTGAAGCTGTGAAACCCACAGATAGTACCATTATTGGGCATTAGGTGTCCACATGTGAATTTGGTAGAGACACAAACATTCCATCTATAGCTCTTTATTTTTAATTAATTGTCTTTTAATCTACTCTTGGGCATTTCATTATTGATCTTGCCTGTATCTTTTATATGAACTGTTTATGTATTGTACTTTATTTGTCAGCCTCTGCTGGGTAAAATATCTCTTCTGAGGTTTGTGATGAATTCATGTTAGACTAAGGTAAAGCATGAAATGCTGGTATGTGTAGTACACATACACGATTAGATAAATATCTTCCTAGAGTTTTAAAGGGAGGTCCTGGATATTATAAGAAACATGTCATTGGATATAAGAAACCCCCAAACCTGTAGAGAAATTTTAAGAGTTTATTTGAGCCAAACTGATGACATGCTGGGAAGCAAGATCTAAAATGCCCCAGAGAATGATGGCTTTGCAATTTCAGGTATACTCTTGGAATTAAGGCAGAAACTAAGGAAAATTACATGAAGGTGGGAAAGGCAAGGTACAGGACAGTTAAACAAGATTATGTGCTCCCTTGAGGGTGGTTATGCCTTTGAAAGCTCTGGCAAAGAGGATTACTTCTAGCATTTCAAAGATGTGTTAACCTAGATGCTTGCTTAAACCTTTAACTAAGAAGTTGCAGGCCTGGGGTGTGACTACCCACCATGACCTGCCCAGTTAGGAATTTGTGATCAGATCACCCCGTGAGGTTACTTTTGGTTAGGTTTATTACAGCAGCCCTTTTTCATTCACAGGGACATTGAACTTTAAGGCAAACTTGGCCCACTAGCCATCCTGATCATCATTGCTTTACGTTCTGAAACATCAATGTGCAGACGTGAGCCTCTCTGTCCAACCTGTCTCCCTAGGGAGGACGAGCACGCCCTCATCCAGCAGTACTGCCAGACGCTGGGAGGGGAGTCCCCGCTGAGCCAGCCCCAGAGTCCAGCTCAGATCCTGAAGTCGGTGGAGAGGGAAGAACGAGGAGAACTGGAGCGGATCATTGCTGACTTGGAGGAAGAACAGAGGTATGCTAGACCTGGGAGAACAAGACATGTCATCTTGGGAAAACTTGTAATGGAAAATTCTTTCAGTAAGGACTTCAACATGGCTCCTACCCATTCCCTTTTCCAACTGTTGTCCAAGAAGTCATGGTGGAGTCAAAGTTTTAGAGGACACTACCAACTGGCTTGCTGGCTTTAGGTCACAGCTCTGTTTCGGGGTCCAGGGATGATGTCTGCTAGAATAATAACTCTAAGCTACCATTTTCTTCATGCTTGCTCATCTCACTGTTAAGAAATAATTTTACCTAGGAGGAAATAAACAGCGTGCACTAAATTTGGAGGTAGAAGGCAATGTGCACTGTAATCATTTCAGTTTTTGATTTTCTGTGTTAGAAATTTGCAGATAGAGTATGAGCAGCTGAAGGAGCAGCACCTGAGACGGGGGCTCCCGGTTGGGTCACCTCCAGACTCTGTCGTGTCTCCTCACCACACATCTGAGGACTCAGAACTGATAGCGGAAGCCAAACTCCTCCGGCAGCACAAAGGTCGGCTGGAGGCAAGGATGCAGATCTTAGAGGACCACAATAAGCAGCTGGAGTCTCAGCTCCACCGACTTCGGCAGCTGCTGGAGCAGGTAGGATGTGCGGAACTCAGTGTCACCCCTCTCCACGCCATTTGTGCCAGTCCCATCTCCCAGAGGCTTGGTCCTAGTGTCACTGGAGAGGTTCATTTTCAATTTCTCAGTTCTGGAATTAATTTAGACTTGCTTAGAAATCCCCCTTCAAATGTAAGCACTAAATCCTCCCTGGCACACCCACACAAACAGCAGACAGCGAGCTCGCCCAGTTTTGGGTGGACTTTCCTGTTCTTTAACACCAAAATCTATCTCAGCTCTGGACGGTTTCAGGAAAAAGGTCTGCACAAATTAAATATGGGAAACGTCCGTGAAGATTAAGGGAAAGGAAGTGACCTGAACTCTTCATTCTAAAGCTTTTCTTCCAATGAACTATTTTCAAGAAATTAAGTAACAGATGTTAATCGATTTGTGACTATTATTTCCTAACACTGGGCCATGTTTACGGCAGTTGCTTGCAAAATTTCTTAATAAGAAATACAATTTATATTTGATGAATATATGCTTGTATGATAAATATAAAATAATTGCTGTTATAAAGAAATGCTCTCTTATTTTTCCTTTCCTTCCTCCTTCCCGCCTTTCCTCACTCCTTTTTTTCCTCCCTTCTTTCACTTCTCTCCTCCTCTGTGCCTTTATTCTTCCCTTCCTCTGTTCCATTTTCCTTCTTTCCTTTTAGTGCTGATCAAAAAATTGATTTATCGAATCAGTTTTATAACTCATCAATAGGTAATAGTCTGAAATTTTGAAAAACACTGTTCTTTGAGATAGAAAAGTTTCTGCCGTTTTGGTGCCTGCAGTCTTATTAGGGACCATAACAAGGCAGTATGATGTACAATGAGATGGTTTCTTTATATAAAGACATAACACAGCGTAGAGAATTAAGCCCTTGATTACATCTAGCAGTGAAATAACAGGGATCATGTCACAGAATTAGTGATGAACATGCGTTTGCAGCAGGGACGTATTGTGGGAAATCCCAGCAAATGGACCTGGAACTTCTCTACTTGACCCTTGACACCAACATTTCTGTCATCTTTTGCCTTTTTCTTTGGCCTTCGCAGCAAGGGGCCCCAAGGCGGTGACATTCCTTGGCAGAAATGCCATTCTCCAGAGATGATTTATTGAATCAAAAGCAGGAACCGCTTTCTCTCCAGTGATTTTCTCAAACTTTAGAAAACTGTCTTTCACCCTTGCTATTGGTATCTTTTAACATGTCAGAATCATTCGAAACAGTGTAATTTCTGCATTACCTACAGAGCAGGCCAAAGATCACCCATTATATTTTGGCCATGTACTTTTCTGTATGTCTGTCACTGTTTCAGAATTTGTGTGAAACTATTTTGGGCACAGGTTACTTGGAGCTCCCAAATTGTACATCATTAGAAAGTAAGAGTTCCCCCAAGAAAGAGCCCAGGCTAGGCCCTTTTAAGTCCTCTGGAATGCCTGGTTTTACCTCTGTTACGTTACACAGAGGCCAAAACCTCTGTGCAGAGGGAGAAGTTACATCGTTAGTGTTATGAATCTGAAGTTTCTGAATGGTGCCTGTGTAAGGGATGAATTTTCTCTTGAAAACTCACGTTTAGAAATATGAAGTATTAGCATTAACAACCTAGTACGTAGATAACAATCATTGCTGAAGGAGGCCCTACTCTGAAAGCTTCATTTGCCAGTCTGTTGATGATATCGGGGAGCTGAAGGCCCTTTGCTCCCTCTTCCCGCCTTCCCTCTCTCCATCCATTAGACAGAGCTGCCTAATGGCTCATGTGCCTTCGGAATTGCACAGTATTGCTTTTAGAGATAGCTGATATCCGAATGGCTCTGTACATCCCAGACCGTGCAGCTCTTATCTCTTCTTAATGACAGCACGAATGCCAGAAGGAGACAGAAAATTCAGCTCCGAAAGTAAAAACTGACAAACCCACCAGGCTTCAACTAATACAGATTTAATGAAAAAGTCAGCATCAAATCTATTTTATTTTATTTTATTTTTTAAAGATTTTATTTATTTATTTTTAGAGAGAGGGAAAGGGGAGGAGAAAGGGAGTGAGAGAAACCAGAATCATAGACTGGTTGCCTCTCACATGCCCCCAACTAGGGACCTGGCCCACAACCCAGGCTTGTGTCCTGACCAGGAATTGAACCAGCGACCTTTCACCTTACAGGACAATGCCCAACCCACTGAGCCATACCAGTCAGGGCGGCATCATGTATGTTATAACTTCTGCATCCCTTCTTCAATGGGTCACATTTTCTAATCTGACCATGTACTTGTCAATACGTCCATCATCGTTTCAAAGCTTTGTGTGAGAGCGCATTTGCCACGTGTTTGCTAGGTGTCCGATTCTGTGCTAAGCACCTCAGAAACACTCATTGGTCACCCTCTCAGAGCCCTCCGATGCAGGCGCTCTTGTCAGCATCCCCAGCTTTTAAAGAAAGAATTTGAGGCCCAAAAGGTTAAACATTTGCTCGGAATTACATGACTTCTGAGTGACAGAGTTCAAGTCTAAGCATCTGAATTCAAAATTGTGCTCTTAACCACCCTCCAATATTGCCTTTAAATATTGATTTATACTTAAAAATGAGCTGACTTTGAAGTTGGATCAAAGACAAGGAGCGCTAATTTTTTAGAGATGGATTAGACATGTTTCTAAGTCCACTTGGTTGACCTAAAAATAATAATGAGAACAATTGAGGGGCAAACCTGACATTGATACATAAATCTTTTGCTACAACCGAGTGGGTTCTTCAAGTCGCCCAGACTGAAGGGGGAGACCACTTAGTGCTCAGGTAAGTTCTGGTGAGCTCGAGCGTCTACGAATGCTACCACATATTTGAAAATGTCTGAGGGTGAAGAACTGTGCATGTGTGGTGGGGAAGGGGAAGTTAGAAATGGCAGTGGTTTCCATAATAACATTTTAACTCTTCCTCTGGCCTCCCCTCTGAATGGGATTCCAGCCTGAATCTGATTCCCGCATCAACGGCGTCTCCCCCTGGGCTTCCCCTCAGCGGTCTGCCCTGAGCCACTCGCCTGATCCGGACCCCGGCCCGCAGTTTCACCAAGCCGGTCAGTGTCCCCAAGAATTGACTGCCCTCCACACTGCTCTGGTCTTTACCATTTGTTTTGTTGTGTGTGTTTTTTTTCCTTTTCAAATAGCATTCTTACACATGCGTGCCTTAGGGCACAAAGAAGTTTTCTCTTCTCTTTGGTATCAGATGAAGTAGAAAGTCACTTTAACAATATCAAAAATGCAAATGTTTAGAATAATAGCTATAATGCATGTATGCACACATGTATGGTGTGTAGTGGTAGACCGAATGATGGTGAAAGGTGAAAAAAGTGCTCTTTCCTTTTCAGGATGAGCAATAATTTTAAGTTTTTTTGCCTTGAGGATGATTCTTTTTTCTTTTCTATATTTTTGAGTAAATTGTCTTTCTCTAAAACCGTACTTGTACATACTCAGAATATAATCGTAAAGAACATTGTACCCAGCACGGTTTTCTCTGCCCTGGCCTGGGCACTCAGCATTCCGCTTGCTGCATCCCAGTCCCTGTAGGCATTGCCGCCCCTCTCACCCCCATCTGAAGCAGAGGTCCCCTCCAGCCTGTCACTGGTCACAAAGAGGACCTGTCAGTGCTGCTCGGAAGGACTCTGTCAACCAGGCATTCTGGAATGATATTTTGTTATTGATAACATTCAAGTTCCAAAATTTTACAGAGGATCACATACTTTAACCTAACTAATTTGTTTATGAGATAGTGTTTGCTATATCAATCAGGAAAAGAACCCTAAAATATTACTATCATTTTATTTATTTTATTTTGCTATTGATTATAGAATGAAATTCATGAAAGCATAAAGTCTTTTATGGGATACTTCTAGCTGTGTGGTAGCAGAAGCAAGCCTATGCTGAAGTCTCAAAAAAAAAAGAGGGAAGAAGGAAAAAAATTGGTAGAATATTTTTCTCATGTGAAAAATAGTTGCAATGCAAAATAATGAAATGCCAACTAATAAATTGAAATAATTTGACATCATGTATTTTTCACTCATGAATTTTTAACCTAGCACATGGATTCTTTTCATAGACACATCTAGTACATTTTATTTATGTATAAAATTATATTACCAACTAATTAATACTAATGTGGTTTTGGTATTTTTCCCTAAAAGTGTCATCTTCTATGAGAATTATTTTCACATTGGTATTTAGAGGCCACAGCTAGTATTTTCTCCTGACATTGGTGTTGCCGAAAGCCTGCATGTTAGTTTCAGGATGCCTGTTCTTTTTCTCTGCTGTCGCAGCCCCCGAGGACCTGCTGGCCCCGCCCCACGACACCAGCACGGACCTCACGGAGGTCATGGAGCAGATCAACAGCTCGTTTCCATCCTGCTGCCGTGAGTATGCACGACCCTACACCACCGCTGCGCCTGTTCCTTCCATTCCCTTTCTTCCGGTTGTATTCCTAGGTAAGATAAGAAAAACCTCTGTTAGACACAGGGTTGAATATTATTTGAAAATAAATCAAACCTTCTCTATGTCAGCAAAGCCCACGAAGTTCAACCCAGATACCATTGCATCCCTGAGGGGTAGTGAGTGCAATCCTGCCCTTTGAGATTTTTCGGGACGCCTTGTGAGCGATGGCATGAAGGCAAATAAAATAAGTCTACTTTTAAGAAGAAATTATTCTCTTCAGTGCAGGCTAGAGTGAGAAGCAAGTATTACCTAAAAAAGAGAGCGTTTAGTGGCATGCCGAAGAAGGCATGAAAATGGCCTTTTCTCCTGCAATTCCCTCTCCAGGCATTGATCTCTGATGTCATCACATTCAGGTACAGCCAGAGAGTATTTTCAGATTTTCCTCTTTTTTTCTTCTGCTTTCTTTTCTTCCTGGATAAAGTAGTCACTGTTTAAAGACCAAACCACTTAAGGCATCACAGAGTAAGACCCTGTGAACTTTCCCTATGAACAACAAAGAGCCAGATAACCAAATAAAAGCAGTTCAACTCCCAGAAGAACTTATTAATAATTCTTAGTTATTGACTTTTTTTTTACCAAACATTTCGTCCAGCTTCTTGCCACCTTGCAATTTGTACTGAGCTTTCCCCAACAGGACTTCTTCAGTTTGACACAGAAATGGTGGATTTGTATAAGCATGCGTACTACTTAATGCCAAATTACATTGTAAATAATCTTTTAAAGAAATGTGAATGTATTATTTATAATTTTTATGAATAATAACTGATTTTTAAATCTAGGTGGCCATTAAACTAAGATTTTAGTATGTATATATAACTATCATTTGTCATACATTATTTATGTGTGACACACATATAAACAGCCTCTAATCGTACTCTTTTTCATCCTGTCTTTGGAAAATACTATCCTAAGATATATTGACTTAATTTAAAAAGCATCTTTCAATTTATGCCACTCAGCAGTTTACAAAATTCAGCATTAGCAGGAAGTTGAAATAGCTATTTGAAACATAGTTATCTCTGGAGTTTTAGAAGTATTTGCCCGAAGGACATACAATAGTTTCTACAGCACATAAACGTACTTATATTTGGGAGTGTGTCATTTTCCAGGTTATTATGTGTAGTTCTACTTCCCCAAGTCTGCTGAGTTGCATTTATTTACCCTGTCCGTCCCCACACCCGTCCCCAGAGAGCATGCGCGTGCACACACTTTTTGGCCCTGAAGAGACTTGGGAGCATGAGGTCGGTAGACTATCAGATTGTTGCTCTTTTTCTGGGCTTTGTAACAGCCACAAAAAAGGAGCAGATAAAATCTTTTGTATTAATTATACTTCAGGGTTGAATTTTCTAGAGAATTGGTTCTGAGTTGCATGCTACTTAATGACTAGATAAAACCTCCTCTTAGTCTTTCTAAGCCAGAATTTCAAAATTAAATGTTTTGATGGAATTACTTTTTAGGTCAGCTTAAATGCAAATACATTAATAACTAATTAAAAACAAATTCTGTTAATCAAAGACAATGAGAAGTTTTTATTTAAATGTCCTGATGGGCATTTTCAATTAAAAACCAGTTGGCAGTGAGCACTAGGATGGGAGATGATTAAATTTATGCTTTACAAATGGATATAAAAATGTATAATTTCCATAATAAAAATGTTATACTAAAAATTCACAATGACTTTTTAAAAGTTTGTATTTTGAAGCAGTTACTCTTAATTTTTTCACAGCGTATTCTTATATCTTGATATTGTAAAAGACTGATCTTTATCGTAATTTAGAAGAGTATCTAATTAAAAATAAATAATAATCTTAACTATAGGACAAAAATTAATCTTAAGAGGTGTGTTCTTCTCAATTTATGATCTCCTTAAAGGCAAGCATAAAATTCCCATTGATCTAGTCTTGTCAGCTAGTGATAGATATTATCGGTTCCTGAGGAGAGTGTGTGTCTTCAGCGGGACCCACATAACAGGTTAAGTCCCCTTTGCACGGATGCCTTCTCCGCCTGGGTTATTCCGCGCTGTGAGAGTGGGACACGGAGCCTCGAGGTTTGTTCCTGGGACTCCGGCCCCACGTTCTCACAGTCCACAACTTGTACCTTCACACGTACTTATAATATGTGTCGTTTTCTGTGGATGAACGTTATTACTGGTCCTGTGGGTTTTTTTTTTTTTTTTTTTTGATGAGCTCAATTATATCCCTTATAAGAAATGATAAATAGTGTATTTTAGAATCCTTTGAAATTTAAATCTTATTATTTGTGGTTTCTGCTGTTAGTTTGGTTTTAGTTTGCTCTTCTGGGTATTTATATTCTATATTTTGCTTTGATAATATAAAAATTTCCAAGATAGGGATAGCTATACATAAAAAATAAAAACTTAATTGACTTATTTGTAAAACTGATACATAGTTTTAAAATTCTACCTAAACTTATTAAGCCTTTAAAAAATTGATGCAGAATAGAGATGAGGCACCTAACACAGACTTGGTGTCCAATAGATGTTTCTGAATTGAATGGATGGATGGATGGATGGATGGATTACATTTTCCCACTGGGAAGGTTAAGTTGTTGAAGTTTCCGCAGATAGTACTCAATGCAGGATTGATTTGCTTTGGTGTCTCTGCTAAGTTGCTCAGCTAGCAAATATTTTAATAAGCCTTCAAATTCCCAAAGCTTGCTGACCACATTTGGCGAATTTTTCTAAGCAAATCAGCTTGGCACCCTCCAATGCCAAGCCAATCTCATGAGCCTCTGTAACTAATAAGGACTTTAAAATTGCTTGTCAGTGGCATACAATGAATTGATCTACATGTTAATCTTGACTTTTGATCCTTTGTGAATTAAAAATTAGCATAGTCATGAGTAAAGTTCTACTCCTGGCAGTCTTGGAATTACAATGATACTGTATTCATAAATCCAAAGTGCATGAATTGCCTACTTAAACATGGCTTTTTTTTAACTGTATCTATGTATTGTTGCATATAACACTTTAGAATTCCTCTGTCTTGAGTTAATATCCCAGTTAGTCCTGTTAGTGTCCTTGAATTATGGCCTTTTAAAGTCTTCTTTTAATTATTTACCTTAAGTTTCAGAGCAAAGGGGCAGGCATTTCCATCTCTTTCTCTCAAGGAGTAAATGAAGGGAATTTAATTGTGTTGCTTATTAACCAATGTACATACTAAAATTTCCACTAACTGATGTAACTTTTCTTTTAGTGTAAAATATTTTGTCAGTTTTTTTCATTTATGTCATCTAAATATATGGGATACTAGCAGTAAGATGCATATTTTTGCTTGAAAAGCAACAAATGCTTTTAAAGTTATTTTTTAATCTATAGGCATATTTTCACATGAATTGCCTATGTTTATTAAGCTTGAGTGACATTTATCAAAAACTCAAAACATACAAAAATGCAATGATTTTGTGATATCTTTTAAAAGTATATTTGTATGATTTGTTCGGGGAATACCCATAGCCTTTTCTTTGATAAAAAGTAGAGTTTTAAATGTTGGTTTGATGCAAAATCGATTAGATTTTTGTTTGGGTTTGGTTATTTGTTACTTGGAAGAGAAGCGTAGCTCCCCACGTTGTACCTCCGCTGTCCCTCAGGTATGGCTCGTGTGTGTGAGGCGGTCCCCTGGTTTGCTTCCTCTTACAGCTTCCTGCTGTAACTGGGCTGGGGTGAGCCTGGTTCTGCCCCCAAAGACTACAGGGGCCATGCTTCCCCTCCAGGCATCATAAGAAGGTCTTCCTTCTCACTTGCTCCTTTTCCTCACAAAGCTGCTGGCACTCACTGTGTGGTCCTGGATATCTTCTTTTTCTTCCCTAAGCACAGGAAAACGAGAGGGGGAGGGACTGAAGTGTGCTAGATGATGAGGGACAGTTCTCCTTTGACCCAGGACAGATGTGACCGTCACTGGAGGGGCGGGGCACCCAGCCCCAGTAGCGCTGAGTATGAGAGGATAATTAGGAGATTCATCAGGGAAGGGAGAGATAAGAAAGCAGAGGCCTCAGGGAGGGTGTTGCTAGTGGCGGCCCTGGCAGCGCCCAGCAGAGCAGCCACACCGTCAGTGCTCTCTGTGACAGGAAGGGATTGAGCTGCAAGTCAGAGAATTAGACACCAGCCTAACTTCTCCAGGGGCTCTTAACTGGGGCCGTCTAAGGCACTGTTGTTAGCCAAGTTCCTCGAAGACGGCCGAGGCCTGCGCCAGCCCTTTCCTCGATGTAAGCACACTGCCACCATCTTCCCGGACTTCAGGGCTAGGGTGGCAGAAGTGAAAGACTCATGCACCTCCATTTCCCTAATGCCTTCTTGGTCAGAATTGGAGAATTGGTACTGTTCAGCAAAACATACAGAATTTGCTCTGTTCTGATACGTAAACCAAATACATGGCACGTTTTCAATGAGAAATTTTGAGATTTTTTGCAAAGCTAAGTACTCACCGAGTGCTTTAGTGCATGCTTTTTGACAGACCCAGTTTATGCTTTGCATATTGGGGTGGAATTTTTGTATCTTAGAGCATCTAGCCAAAAAAACAAAAACAGAATCAAAAAGAAAAAAAAACCCATTTCTTACTAGCATCTGTTTAACATGGTGGGAATGACACACCTTTACGAGCCTAAGAGGGGGAACCAGCCAAACCGCAGTACCGCCTTAAATTTCTTTCTTTTGTTTTCTCTTTCAGCAAATCTCCCTGGCAGGCCACAGGTAAGATTTCATTGTTTTGTTAACAAAAATTTTAACATGTCAAGAGAATTTTATTCATATATGATTTCAATTCAGGGACATAGCCCTCTGTCTGAACCTAAGACATGTCACAAAATAAAGGAGATGGGCAAAGTTTTTAAAGGCAAAATTTGCAAGGAGCTGACAGTCAAAGAGATGGGATGCTACGGGAAACAAGACCACAAACGTACATTATTCGTTTTCTGAACGGTGGGGCATGCATTTGGAGTTACAGTGGTCACCTGACTCAGTGGTCAGCAAGTGGGACTCTGACTGGGGAACAACCAATAGCATATCATATGACTTGGCATTTGCCAAAGTCCCAGTTCTGGTTCAGGTTTGCAGAACAAAGCCTCTGGGGTAACCTCCCAACTGAAATCAGACAGGGAGGCCCTTGGTTACACAGGCAACTTCTAAGTCCAGGGAGCAGAGAGAGAGTCACGTACTATAAGCAGCCTCAGAGTTCAAGCTGCAAAAATCCAAAGTTGGGCCACAATTATATTAAAGTTCCTGTAAGTCTTCAGGTTGGTTGGCTTATGTGTTGATTACAGCCTAGAATAAGCAGGTTAGCAACTATCAAATTCAGTGCTGCTTTATTCCCCATGTAAATAAATAAACTTGCTTGACATTCAAGTGCTAGTTGATTCAGTACAGTAGCTTACAATCTGGAGAGGGGGGAACCTCTACCAAGGCAGTTCTCCCAGATGCCCCAGATATTCAGTGCTTGATCATCTGTGCTCTCATTGCTTTTTAACAGCCTCATACATACTGTGTGAAGTTAGCCTGGGAAGATTTGCCTGACCACTCTTCTCCCAGATATCCACATAAGGTGGCTACCGCAGCCTTTGACTTAAAAACAGTGACTAGAGCAGTATACGAAGGTCGTTTTGTTATGTTGGGGGTAGGGTGGGGTCTTGACTTTTCATTTAAAAATCCACAGCCGTGTACCTTTCAGTATTTTCTTTATCAGACACTCTTAGTAATAATGTGCCACAAGACCACAGATCTGGAGAGAACATTTTCTTCCATGAACTTGTTTATTAATCTTCTTGAAACATCGAAACTTCTTCTGATTGTCTTATCTATTGGCAAGAGGGGCTGGGATCTTAATGAGAAGCCCAGTTTGGCTTTAGGGACCTGAGGAAAGACATGGACCATAAAGGAAATAAGTGAATATGGCGTGAGACCTTGTGAGACAAAGGACCTCACCCCAGGGAGCAAAAGTCCTCTTCTGATTGCTTCTGTTGTCTTAGTGAATCAGAAGCCAGGACCTGGGACCTCAAAAGGAATGAGGGTGGGAGGGAGTGTCATAGGTGTGCGGTAAGACTAGAGATCAGGGAAGCACACAGACCCAGGAATAGAGTCTGACTAACTGTCCCACAGCATTCAAGGACACCACGATGCCTGTTAGTGAATACAACCTGAAGTTGGTGTGGGGCTGTATGTTGCTTGCTCTCTGGCCACATTCAAGTTCATGAACACAGACATCAGAGTAGGCTGAGGATTGCAGTTAGCCAAAGTTGAAGCTCTGGTTTTGTCCAAGAGAGGACATAATGCAATTCAAAGGAAGAGTCAAAGGAGTGATGATAATGATTGAACCAGGCATCTAAGGTTGGCAGGGAGAGAAGCGAGGATGCCCTTAGGTGTGGGAGACACAAAAAGCGTGGGAGAATCAATGTGCTGTAGTATCCAAGGGTGGATGAAGTTGGGTCCTAGTGGGAGTCAGCTGGAAAGGTAGAAATGGTTGTCGGAAGGTGGGGTGATTGAAATTGAAATCAAAATGTTGGAGGGGTTGCGGGTATTGGTAATGGTCCGTGTTTGGAACTTTGAGTAAGCGGCAAAGAAGGGTGGAGGACAAGTTTATTGGAGGCAAGGACCTCAAGAGGCCAAAGTGTTGGAAGAATCATCCATGTGGATGTTGAAATCATTAAGATTTTAAAATAGTTTTAAAATTGGTGACAGTGAGCCATTTATCCTTCAAGAAGTAAGGGAACATTGACCCCAGGGGTCAGAAGGTGGCTACATAGTGGTGGTATAATCTGAAGGCATGACATTCAAAGCTGGGTGTTTTTAGGGATGAGAGAGAAAAAATGCCCTGGAAAACCCAAGGAGGACCTAGGAGGGATTTAGCCAATGTGTGAGGATTGTGGGAGATTAAAAACCATTCATACGTGAGGGAGAGGGTTGTGGGGGAAGCTGTGTCTTCAGGGGAGATGCAGACATTGATAGAGCAAGCGAGTGAAACATGCTTTCAGAGGAGAGGGGGAGGACATGGGTTTTAATGGTGGTGGGCCGTGTGGTCTACACATGGCACATGGGTTTCCAGAATTACGGAGGGTGGGACATGGGGACAGAGTAAAGGACGTGCAGATCTCTACAATGAACAGAGCACAGGAGATGAAAGGAGACCAGCAGTCTGGAGCATTTCATGGTGGCCCATTATTAAAAAGGATAAAGAAGGACTTCCGGCCAAGATGGAGGCATAGGTAGACGTACTGTGCCTCCTCGTACAACCAAGATAGGGACAACAACAATATAGAAACAAAATAACAACCAGAACTGACAGAAAATTGAAGTGTATGGAAGTCGGACACCTTTCCTTCAAAAGGCTGATGCTACTCCCTTGAGTGTGGCCCGGATTTTCCGCCTCTCTTGCCTGTGTATATGGGCCCCAAGCCTTTAATGGGCACCGCTGCCACTTTTGGACAGTGGTATCTGTCTTAGGGTCCTGTCCTCTGGACCCCTTTGGGACTCGGATGGGTTAGACTTGTCAAGGATACCCCATCTGCAAGAGACCTCCCACAGCCCCCAGGGAGAGATGGGGTGCTTGCCCAGCCTAGTTCACTCACCTTCAGTACTTCCAGCAAGAAAGAGACAAGTCCCCTCAATGTTAATTTGCTTTCCAGCGTGGGCAAGAGAAAAGCCTTCCAGACTTCCTCTATATTGGCTGCGGTGATAAAGAGCAGACTAGGTGACTTCGGGATGACAAGAAAGGACTTCATCTCAGGGAGCGAAAGTCACATGGGAGTAAAGGGTCCCCTGTGAACGTAGTAAAATAGGGTTTTAGTTCTGAAAGAAGCACTTTTATTTCCTCGCAGAGCTGACAGATCTCTGCTACCTGTAATGGTTTATGTAAATGTTGTTCTGACAGCACGGTTCTATTTTCCCTTCCCGCAGGCAATGTGAAGTGTTCATCTAGCCAGCAAACAGTTCCTGACTTTCAGCATTGCCCTTTCCAGCAAATGCCAACCCCAAGCTCCATCTAATCAGAAGCTCCCTGGCTCCCCGAGACACGCTGTTGAGCGCCGGCCATGTGTTCTACTGAAGGGTTGAAACACTGACTATCCAAAGAGAAAAGGATATTTTGTTTTTATAATAATCACATATTATTGTTTTCTTCTTCCCTTTCTATGCAACTGTAAATTAATGAACAGAGTGGTATTTGGAAATGGTAATACATTTGTCACTGATTTGTATCCTGCATACAGTGGGGGGCTTTCTAATGTGATACTTTGTTTTTAATAACCGTGACAAAAATGGCATAAGAATTAGAAGACAGTTTTACATTCCTTTATATTAACCTTGTACAATAACGTCCTTTATTTCTTCGACTCTTTGACCATTATGTTTTGGTTATTTATCACTCATCATCCACATGACCAAATGGATCTCCTCTATTTGTTTTCATGATTTGGCCAATCAATAAGTTCATATACTTCAGTCAGTTGTAGTATGTGTGCACGGCTTAGGCTACAGCTCTGCGGACACTGTTTAACTTTGACACCAGACACTTGTTTTAGCAGCCGCTCGGACGTCCACAGTAAAAACGCTGTGGGCCTAACTGGCATTCCCACTGGGATTTTCTTCCTGCCTTTTATTTCTCTGCTCTATAGAAGTAGCTCTTGATTTCTTTATTTATTTCATGTCCCAGTTGGTATGGCAGAGGAGACTTAAAGCAGAATTATAATAATCTCACAGATCCCTTTACCAAAGGTTGCCCATTTAAGCAGATTTGCTCATCGACACAGCAGCAATGCGTGGCACAACTGTCCCATTTCCCAGGTCTTGGTGTCTATCATCAGATACGCAGCAGGCCTTCACCCAGTTGGAATGCCAGAACATGTTACGGTTTCTGGTTCCATTTGGTGAGAATGTAATTGTTGTTTATGTGTGTTTAAGCCCCTTATAATTCTTGAAACTCCCCATTATTTTCTTTTGGAAAGCAGACACAAATTTAATGCATGTCTCATTTTACCTTTTGGGTGAACGAGCACATGTTTTATTATCCTTCATGTGATCAGTACATTCGGGAAGAATGTTTATCAAAAGCCTGTGCCACTGCTTCTGCAGAAGAATGAAATTAATGCTTCGATGGTGGTACCCTGCCTAACTTTGAATGCATTCTAGTAGGCATTTGGTTCAGCTTCTGGTTTAGCATTTAATTCATTCAGTTTAAACATGATACATAGTAACTAAATGTAGAAAAACAAAAAAAAAAGAAGGTAAAATAATGTATTTTGATTCAAGCACATGTGCTTTTAAAGCAGGACATTTTGACTTTGGGTTCTCTTTAACTGGGATCTGGCCAGAAGGAGGCTTAAAGTCAGAAATCCCTATTCTTTTAGAATAGGCCGGGTGGGTTGGGGGGCAAGGGTGTCTATTTGCAGCATAGATATTTTGAGAAGAAGAAAACTGTTTTATACGAGAGGAAAGCCATGACCACCTTTCTACCTCAGACCCGTCTTCATCCATCGTGTTGGAAATAGCTTTTTGCCGCTACAGTCTGCAAAATCTAGAGCTTTTATCAGGCCACATCAGACAGGAAAAGCGCCTATTTAAAGACAAAAAATTCCCTGAACTCTCAACTACGAGTTGTAGATTTGGTGTCTTCCTTGTTCTTTGAAAAGTTCTGTATTAGTACTTTTTTCTGCCTGTAATTGTGTGCAACACGCCCCCTATATGCTATTATGGAAAAGCTACATAAAACACTACATTGTAATCTCCTCAGTAATAATAAAGAAGAAGAAATATATTGCAGCAACAACAAGGGAAAATAAGTATGTAGTTCTTTTGAAATATGTGGTCAAGAACTAATCCTAGACTATCACCTAATCTGGGTTCATGTATTTTTCATCCTGAATAAAAGTAATTTTAACACAAGATGACTTTGATATTCTTCAGCTCTGTTCACTGATAGAACCTGAGGCTTGAATGCACATTTATGAAAGTAAAATACAAAGAGAGCCTGTTCTTGATAAGTCCACTTGTTTTCCTGCAGTTTCTCCCGTATACACCAATTCATTCTATCTCGCTCTCATTGTCTCTTTATTTCTGTGTTCTTCTCTTCTCTTTTATATATAATCCTCATTTTCCTTCACAGATGAAAGGCTTTATCAACAGGCAAAAATAATGTTGGATGTTGAAAATGTACCTGAACCTATTCAGATTTGGTTTTAATAGCTTCGGTGATTACCTTTTCAAATCCACTTTCAGCCTCATGCTCTTAAATAATGTGCTTTTCATATGTGCACTGGATTTTAACCGCTCTGGTGGTAAATTTAATCTATTTCTAAAGCCATCCTATAAGAAGTAGTGTCAAGAATTGTGTTACTTGATTCTAAATGTAGAAGCTATCCATGAAATAGAAAAATCCCAAAATATATAATTTGTTAAAATAAAGAAAATTGATACATTCGAATGAACATGCATTTTAAACATCCTGTCTAACCCAAAGTAACATTCACATCAAGCATTCCTAAGGAAATAATGGTTGCTTTCCAGCAAGCTGTTGAGTAGGTATTTAAAAATGGAAATGAGAACAAATGGAAAAGTTTGGTTTTTATGCTAAGTCTACAGCTTGTTACTTCTGTCATTGGGATTGTTTATCATAGGGATGCAGCATGATCCTGGGTATCTCCCCCCTCCCACTCAACTCTCAGTAGACCAAATCTTATAGAGGCCCTTCATGATCCATCAGTTGCAAATTTAATGAAAACACAATAAAACACCACCAACGCCTCACCACCTGACTCTGTCAGTAGGGTCCAAACTCTTCAGTGATGTACAGTATCAGCCTGTGTTTCTGTAAGGTCAGTTAAGTGACAAGAGTGAGTGAGCTTGGTGGTGGGGGGCGCGGGCCAGTCACAATGACGTTATGTCCACTGCCCGTGGAAATCGTTTTCTGTTGCCCCAGTAAGCAGTGTGGCAGCCATAACACTTCAATAATTAGCATGTATTTAGCTCATGGGCTGTGAGACTCAGCTGATCCGGGCAGGACCCTTCTGATTGCAGCTGGAGTTGCTCAGTTGCCTGGGGTTGATTGACTGTTGAGTGGGGTGGGTGGCTAGCCTGGGGGGACTGTGGAAATGCCACTGGGTCCTTTTGTCCCTAGCAAGCTCACTGGGTACGTTCTCGTGCAATTGCAGACATGTGTGTGTGCAAAGGGGGGCTTTACCGAGAACTGGCACACTGTCACTTCTACGAATTCAGTGGGTCAAAGCAAATTAAAAGGCTAAGTGTGGGGAACAGATCCCACCTCTCTTGTGAGAGAGACTGCAGATGCGCAGGACTTGGGTATGGCTTCAAAGGGGGGCCTCAGATTTTACTGTATAAACGAGTAAACTCAGGTTAGTAAACTCCCACTTGCTACTAATCTTTCATTGCGAGGGCATTCCAACTGGTGACATAGTGTTCATAGTTTAGAGTAGTTGCAGTGTATGCTTGGGTTCAGATATTTCGCAGACAGCTTACTTTTGGGGTACTGTTTTGAATTTTGAATGTGCAAATTCACGAAGCATTCCATATTTTTAAAAAAGAAAAATACTAAAAAGGCAAAGTTAATTAACAGTTTGCCCTCAGCCTTGCTCTGTCTTCAGTCCAGAAAGTAGAAATGTTGGATTCGTAATTAAATGAGAAGCGTTCCCAGACTGCCGTGGTATGCAATGATAATTACTTCCTGATACTACTTTTTAAAGACCATTTTCCAGAAGCATCGAAGTATTGATTTTGACTCAAATCAATTATTTGTTTCTTATAAAATGGCATTACAAAACTGTTGGAAAGAACCTAGTCAAGCTGGTGGGAATCTGACCTCAGCGAGCCTGTCAAAATCTAGAACAGGCTCACCCATTACTCTCCGAATCTCACAAGCCGTGTTTACCCTGTGGGAACCCAGACAACTTCACGTGCTGCTACAAACACCTGTGAGGAGAGGTGTAAAAGCTCGCCCCGCCCCACACCATCCTCCTGTATCCTGTTCTCGTCTCCCTTTCACCTGCACCAACCAGGTGTATATCGTCAATGATGCCTAATAATATAAGATGTTGCTTAGCACAGAACAAAACGCACACTGGACACCAGATCCCCAACATGTCAATGAGGAACTAATAAAAAGGTAAACGGGGTCTTAGGATTAACCGGAAGATGTAAACCATGAACCAAAATCCTGCCTTGACTTGAAATCGAGTGGCCATAACTGTGTAGACAACAAAATATCCCAGGGTCCGGGATGTGCAAGGCACTGTTTGTCGCTGAAAACAGAGTAAGGGAAAGAATCCCCGTGGGTGGGTGTGGGGGGAGGGGAGTGCTAACCTGATGGAGGAGCCCGACGTTAAGCAAGTGGTTACAGCAACAGGAATGAAGCTGGAAGGAAGGTTAGTTAGTAGGCCCCTCCCTATAGGAACATACCATACACGTTAGGTCCCCACGGGATGTGTGCCCAAATACAGGGCTACAGTTCAAGAAAAAAAATGTATGGAATTAGCCATCACCTGCAGAACCACATCCCCAACGCATCACTGTGATATTTCTGTGTGCTTATTGGAGATGTTGAGTCCTAAGAAGATTCCACAGTAATCACTTAAAATACAGGGGATGGAGCACTATTTCCCCAATAAAAGAATTCCCTGGTTAAATAGTTTTGAGAAACACTGCACGCCCCAATGCCCTTGGAGATTGACAATTCGCAAGAATATATTAAAAGCTTTGAGAAATCCTGAAGTAAAACAACCTCATAACTGTATATCACTCTGTGTTCCTAAAGCACTTAACCACAGAACCTCGTGCTTCTTACCTATTAACATCCTGCAGTGTACACTTTGGATGCTGAATTAATGTCATAGGATTCAATCTTGCAAATATATATAGGGGTGATCCCATGAGGTCTAGAAAAAATGACAAGTGAACAGTAAAACAGGCTGATAACTATCGGTCTATCAGACTGATAACTTTCTTAAAATTCAGGATTTTAAAATGGAAAATAATCTTGGGTGCCAACCAATATATTCCTTTCGTTAAAGAGATATGCTAAGGCATCGGTCAGAATCCAGACACTTTGCCTTCAGCTTAACTCTGTCCTTGGTTCAGAAAACATTTTTTTCTTTTTAAAGAAAAAAATTTTATTTCTAAAATCCATGCCTTTCTAAATGAGCTATGCATAACTAGCACTACTAAACCGGGCATGAATTACAAAAACAATAGGATCTATGCCCTGGTGGGTGTGGCTCATATGGTCGGAGCATCATCCCATAAACCCAAGGGTGCAGGTGCTATCCCTGTTCAGGGCACATGCCTAGGTGGTGGGTTCAGTCCCCAGGAGACAACAGATTGATTCTCTCTCTCCCCCTCTCTCTCCTCCTCTCTCTCTCTCTAAAAGCAATAGAAAAATGTCTTAAGGTAAGGATTAGAAGAAAAAAAAAAGGTATCTAGGAATGGCTGGAGTATCCAGAATTGTTTCCTGAAATTCTATTTTTTAAATTTCTTTACTTAATAATATGGGAATTCTTGGTTTCTCTTAAAGCTGATGAAAATATCATGCCATCAGAATGTGACTGACGTGTAATAAATGCAGCTATAAATACCATTCACTTTATCACCTCCAAAAAAACCTTTTAAGGTCTGATTTCTTTGTATGCCAGTAAAAGCTCTGTCATTTTCCCCCAGATCTGTTTATAAAAGTTTTTATAAAGCAAAACAATGCTCTAAAATCTAGATCAGCAATTTGCAACCAGTGTGCCATGAGACTTTTTAAAACATGCAATCCTTGACTATTTAGTCAAGTGCACTGACCTCTTTTCCCTTAGGCTGTCCACTAAAACAGATGACGGCAGCCAACACAACAGTGGCTGCGTGGTTCGAATGCCCCGTCTTGAACCATAAATATATGGGTCATAGAAACAGTTGCAAAGGCTGAAAATTGTGGCTCTAGATTATTGTAAAATACGCTGCTGTGAACAAGAGGGTGCAGATATCTTTTTGAGATACTGTTTTTTTTCCTTTGGATATATTCCCAGAAGTGCAATTGCTGGATCATATGGTAGTTTTATTTTTAATATTTTTAAGGGAACTCCATACTAATTTCCATAATGTCTGCACCAATTTACATTCCCACCAACACTGTTCAAGGCTTCCCTTTTCTCCACGTCCTTGCCAGCATTCGTCATCGGTGGGTTTTTTTGATGATGGCCATTCTAACAAACAGGCGAGACCAGATACCTCATTGTGATTTTAATTTGCATTTTCCTAATGACTAGTGATGTTGAGCATGTCTCCATGCAACTGTTGGCCTTTTGTATATCTCTTTTTGAGAAATGTCTCTTCAGGTTTTTTTTTCTATTTTTCTAAACTGGGCTATGTGCTTTTTGCTATTGAGTTGTATGAGTTCTTTATATTTTTTGGATAGCAATCCCTTATCAGATATATGCTTTGCAAATATATTTTGCATTTGTTGGTTGTTTTTTCACTTTGTGGGTGGTTTCTTTTGCTGTGTAAAAGCTTTTTGTTTGATGTAGTCCCACTTGTTTATTTTTCATTTTGTTGCTTGTGCTTAAGGTGTCATATCCAAAAAGTCATTACCTGGACCCATCTCAAGGAGATTTATTCCTATGTTTTCTTCTGATTTTGTTCTGCATCTTCTTCAAAATGTTAGCAAGGTATTGGGGGCCTGGTAATGGGGCTATTTTCCACCCTAGTTTTTGCTTTCATATTAAATCCCTTCTTTCTAGCTTAAGACTATTGACAAAAAGTGTGAAGGCAGGGGTCGTATCTGCCTTAGCATCTGCTCTTGAATTCTGGCTACAGGTAGAAAGAGACTTTCCTTGCAGTATCAGAGGAACTTATCCTTGCGTTGCCTACAAGACTGTATCATTGTCCAACCTATTTTCATAAGAATGTCTGTGAAGACTGTACTCAACATTTCCAGCTTCTCTAAACCTCTGTAGGTTCTTATGTACTTAGGACCCTTCAGTAACCCTTCAGATCTTTTGATTCTGTCTTATTCTTCCAATTATCTGCATCTTAGTTTCCACTAATGTTTGATTAACTGGTATAAATATGGAACTCCTCGATTACTGATTTCTAAAACTACCTTACATTCCTCCAAAAATTTCTTTCTAGCTTATCTAGGGTTTGTAAACAATTTGACAATAGCTCTCAGTTCAGAGTGAGGCTTGGGCCTTAAGACATTTTTCATGTTCTGAGGGCAGTTTAATTTTAAGAGTTGGTTGAGTTTCAGGGGTTTCTGGCCTGTCAGGCAGGGACAGGAGAGCACCAGAGATTAGAGGGAAATAAATGTATAGAGCACGGTAGGAAAAAAATAATAGAATAATGGTTATTAAGTTCATCTTGTGATTTGAGGCAACCAAAAAAAGAGATAGTTTTATGTTTTTCATATTTCTTTTACTTTGGTTGAGAATTTTCTTAAGCAAACAATTTTGTTTTGTTTTTTGAGAAAATGATTTTAATTTCTTTTAGACACCTCCTTATACCAATCAAATTTGCAGACAATTGGATGTTTGAAATTTTGTTCCCATTTCGGTTCTAAGGTGACTCTCAAATGAGCAATTTTGATTATATCAAAAGTTCCCCCAAAGTAATTACTGTAATTGTAATTTATTCTTGGTGAATTATATAATTTAGAAGGCTAAGCTCGTGATTTGGAGTTGTTGTGTAGAAACACGTGAGAACCAGACATCCAGCCCAGGGGGGTGTAGATGCCTAGGTGGAAGGAGACAAACCCGTGGGAACCTGGAACAATTAGGCAGAGGGTTCATTTGTGCACCTCATGTCGCAAGTGCACCAGCCTAATGGTCAGGTCACCTCTGATTAATCACAGAAGATGGACAAGCTTGGGGAGCTCTTCCCCAGAACTGGACTCCCCTGGACACAACAAATTAAGACTGAGGAAAGTTCTCCTAGGGCTTGGGAAATGACCAGGGCAGTTTGATCAAAGGATAAGTTCTGATAAGAAACCTTTTAAACGTTTCAGTTCCCAAGGCCCATTTGATGAAGGAATTCACTGGGACCTCTGCTTGTCCTATTTTCAGTGAACAACAAAAATGACAAGGACAGACAGAAACAAGGACTTGTACTGAGGCAGTTTGCATCAAGAATGATTTTTTTCTTCAATTATGAACAGATCATGAAGAATTCTTAAAATGGGTTCTTTTTTCCTGAAGTTAAGCCCTAACATCTTTGAAGCTCACCCCCAGAATAACTGAGTAGGTTCGGGCAGGGGGCAAAGAAAAAAATTTTCCTTTCTCGCAAGTTCCCTTAACAGGTGGCCAAGGGTCTTGGAGTAGCGATGTTCTGGTCGAGGGTACCGGGCTACCGTAGGAAGGAGGGTTAGACTGGAGGTTGGCGGGAGCTCTAGGATTATCAAATGCCCACTCTCTACAAAAACACTAAAATAACCTATTGATAGAACAAAGCTGAGCTCATTTTTATCATGATAGGAGAGCACTGCTCGATAGAGTATTGGATGGTGTTATAAATGAGTTTTAGAGTTTGATGTAAGGTGGTTCTTTCAGTGCAGGTGTTTGAATGGGACTGGGCAAGTGTCATAATATAATAATTTAGGATTTCTGAGCACAGCAAGGCAAGTATTTTAAGGCAAGGGTTTAAAAGAGCTGTGAGGAGTAAACAGATGTTTGATGCTATCTGTTGAAGACTTGAACAGTTTGATGTTCATTTAAATGGTGTTTTGGGAAGTTTCTAGAATAAACAATGGAGTTATTTGCAATGTTTGTCTTCCTGGGCAAGAGATCCTTGGAAGAGTAAAATGATGTTAACAAAAGGAGTTAAATGCCGAAGTTGCATTAGTGAAGATAGCCTAATAGTAAAATCACACACACGGTAAACTGTGTGCATGTATTGATCTTGGAGTGATGTGTTTACACTTCATCTCAGTTTAAGCATTGCCTATACACAAAATGCAAATATTCAAAGTTGATGGCATATGCAATTGTCATATTATTGATAAAAATGAACTATAAACTTAGTAACATTGATATTAAAATCAACCAGTGAGCATGAAATTAACAGCTTTTAAATAACACATCTTCACTATTCTTTCATCTTCCACATCATAAAAGTGTTTATCAAAAATTACATTGTGATTTTTATATTTTGAACCTAAGGAAGCTTTATGTCCAGGGTTAAGAAACAGAATAGGTTAATTTATTTGCCAGGGGTAAGGGGTAGGGTAGGGAGTGAGGAGGGTTGTGTTATTTTCCAACTCAGACTAAGAACACAATGTGCAAATCTGATTGACGGACTTTTGGATAGAAAGAATTTTAGTGAAGGGAGGTGGGGATAATGGTCTAATATATTTAAGAGAAATCTTATTAACCTTTAATCAAATGAAAAAAATAGTTAAATTTACGGAGTGAAGAAGAACTGTTCTTGATAAAGTGGACTCTTCAGACCAGTATTTGATGACCCTTCTCAGCAATACAGTCCATAAATATGCTAACTTTCAGACTGTGGTTCTCAAGGTATTATCTCTGGACCATTGGCATCAGCAAGCAACTTGTTAGAACTACAAATTCTTGTTTCACGTTATGGCACTACTGACTCAAAATCCTGGGGCTGCGTTCAGCAATCTTGCTTCAACAGACCTCAGAGATGATTCCGATACAGGATCAAGTCTGAGAGTCCCTCCTACAGGGCGGAATGCAACTGCCCTGAAACACAGATCACCACATTTCTTCTGAATGTTTTGCACTCCACAGATTACAGGCACCGAATGGACCAGTTAGAAAGTCAACTGAGGCTGGGAGAGTTTCTGTTATATTAACAAATTATAGTTTGCAAATGTTTATAAAGATCTCTGAGTACCCATAGAGTTAGAAGACAATCGTTACAATTTTTTCAAAAAGTAAAATTATGGGTCTCACAACAAATATAAAAAGAACACATTTCAAAATTTTTATAAAACTCACTATAGCAATGAAAGAACCAAAGATGTTAAAGCCGTGCCACTGAATATTTCAGACTGAAGCAAAAGCAACACGATTAAGACTTGGGATTTTCAATTAGGAAATATGTGGGCACGTGACTTTTGTGAATGAGAAAGAGTGGACAGGAAAGAGGAGGTGTCTGATGCACTGAAGACACCTACAGATCAAGAAAGGACATGACAATTTATTAGGCAATCATTAGAAACTTTAAGAGTACATTTTTAGTAGAAGGTACATGGAGATCAAGGGGAACTAATTGAATAAGGAGGATCATGAGGAATCCTCTGTATTAACTCACTTAAGAAGCGCAATTGTAGAAGGAAGAGGAAATGTCATATATACCATAGAATAGCAATGGAGAACCCTACTTCCTTTAAGATGGGGTATCCATTTCAGAGGGTCTGGTCTGCAACCAAAACAAACAGGTAATGCATCTGATGCTATTTTATATGTTCTTGAAATCCCTCCTGGTAGTTTCCATGGATGTTTGTGGATGTTTTGAGGCATCTCTGGGAGGCCTAAACCCTGTCCTGGGAACACCCTAGAGGCCAAGAATGCGGCCTCTGCCCCTTGCCAGCCAGTGGCATTTCTGAGGCCCGCTCTCCTCTGGGACCCTGTCCCTCCATCTCAGTGTAGGGCAAAGGCGACCTGGCCTCTTTCTTGTCACTGTAAAAAGCAAACCAGATAATGACTCCAAGGACATTTTAAGCTATAAAACATTTTAGGCTGGCTATAAAGCATCTAAAGCTATAAAGCTCACCTGTCTAGCTTTGTATGAGAAATTACCTGTGCTATGAAAAGTGGTAGCTGTCTGAGTAAGGCCTGTTGTTGAAGTTGTCCCACGTAGGAGACATCTGGTTCCACGCTGTGATGACTGGGTTGTGTCTCCCCAGAATTCACTGTGTTGAAGCTCTCACTCACACACTGGATTGTATTTGGAGATAAGGCCTACAAGGAGGTAAAAAAGAATAAATATGGTCGTGAGGGTGGAGTCTTAATCGGCTAAGACTGGTACCCTTATAAGAAGGGGAAGATACCCCAGAGTTGTCTGTTTTCCTGTGCGCACACAGAGAAGAGGCCGTGTGAAGACAGAGGGCGAAGCGGGTCTTCTACAATGCAGGGAGTAAGGTCTCACAGAAACGCACCCTGCCAGCACCTTGGTCCTAGACTTCTAGCCTCCAGAACTGTGAGCAAGTTCATTTCCATCGTTGAAACCACCCTGCCTGTGGTATCTCGTTATTGTGGCCTGAATGGGTGAATGCAGAGGTACCCCTTGGCAACTTGTGATCTAGATGCAAAGAGAACACCTTTAAAGGTGTAACTCACAACCTTTGGATGTTTCTGACACCTTGGAATGATAACACATTCTCAATTTGAAGATAATTTGCATTTTATGTAACATAATATGTGCTAGATGGCATTTTTGGAAGGGAGTCACAGAATCAGGGCTACCAACCCTGCTTGAGGGGACAGCAGAGTGGTGGAGGAGGATGGAGGGTCACTCGTAAGGACCAGTGACCCAACAGGTGGTCGTCCTAGGATGTGTCTGAACAGAATAGCACAACATTCTAGACAATCCATGTGTTGCTCTTGAACACCTACAACAAGAAAACATCAGATCAGAGAAGAACTTTGGCTGGATAGCAGATAGTGAATTAAAATCTCTTTGGTGCCTGGATTCCTTCTTTAGCATAGTGGACACAAACGTCATTTCTGGGATGGCTGATATCATTGATAAAAAGCAGCCAATGTTATCAGATAAATATTTGGCACCAGAATTTCCTTTAGAAGAGAACTGTTTTTGTGTTTGGAAAAATGCCCCAGTGAGGCTTGCAGATAGCCAATGATATCTCATGGTCCCTTGGAAGGAGTACAACTGTTATGTTGAAGACAAAAGGAAAAAATGTGTCTATTGTTCTGGAAAAGAGGTGGGGAGGGAGGGGACAATAGAAAAATGCCACTGGGAGCAACGGGACAGAAGATTTGCTGAAGGCCACGTGTTGTGTGATAAGACTCTTTCCTGGGAGCTGCTGTGTCCCCAATAAAGGTGATATATCTGGTGTGGCTGCATCTGTTACAAACTCAGGTGAAAGGTGAAGCTTTAACCTTGACAGCGATGGAGGCAGCTCACCCAGGCACAAGGTAGAGACAGAGGCACCCCTGTCTGCAAGACAGCCATCAAGAATTGGGAGAAATTCTGTGAGGGTTCTAGGTTCCTACAGGCCCTGAAATTGAGTAGTTAAGTCAAATCAACCCACAAAGACTCTGATAGACATTTAAACCACATGAATAGAAGGAGAAAGCCAAGTTACCCCAATTTCTTAAACATCTGAACGGAGTTTGGAGGAATGTACTCACCAAAATACCTCCACTGCACCTCACCCTTTCTTTCACTTTAGCTTCATGCTTTCACCTGGCTGGCTTTTCCAGGAAGCTTGAGTCCAGGAGAGATGGAGTGAGGAAGGACAGCCATGATAGTCTGCAGAAAATGAAACTAAGAAAGTCACAGAGATACAAAAATGGCTGCACAGGAAGCCTGAGTTGCAGAAGGCAGCTGTAGACCTGGGCAGGGGTGACCAGCAGTTGGCAAGGTCAAGTAGACTCTCAACCCCCAGCTGGCTCCTGGGTGCCGAACCAATGGACCCTCCATCCTGCCCCACGGCTGCGGCGACCACAGAAGCATGCCATATTTCAGACACATGGGGAGCAGGCTGGCCACGGGTGTGAGTCCGAGATGACGCATCGCCCTCCTGGATATCTCTATCCTCCCTTCATTTCTTTGCTAGCATTTCCTGAGGCTTGGGTTCAGCTTCTTCCTCTACATAATATGACATACATTTTAAATGGTTGCAAAATTTTAACCTTTAAAAAATAGAAGTGGAAAGGATTGCGAGGGTGTAGGACTGGCAGTTTTACACTGAGCCACCAACCAGGATGGAATCCATCTCTCCAAATCCCGAGAACTAAGGGGTAAGTTTCATTTCTGGTGCCTTCTCTGGGTGCTGAACAGGTTTCCAGGGGTTGTTGTTGTTGTCATCAGTACCATTGTTATTTTAAAATGAAATTGAAATGTGTCCATACAAAAAAGTGCTGTACAGCGCCCCCACCCAAAAGCTCCAGAATGGTTACTGTGAATTGATGCTTAGTCACAGTTTTGTCTTACCTGATGGGGCAGAGTGGCAAGCAGTGTGCCTGTCCAGGCGTCTCTGCTTTGCCTCTAATGCCCTCTCTGCAAGCAAACAGTGGGTCTGACCTCTTTTCCTCTAGCAGCCGTTTCAGCCCCCATCAATTTTCCATAAGAAAATAGGTGTGGGGACAAAAAGAAAGTGAAAACAGAGGAGCAACACCTGGGGTTGAATGAGAATGTCACGTTCCCTCCCCTGTTTCACATTCTCTTAACTGGAGCAAGCACATTCCCTTGAAGGCAGGAGCCAAGGCTGTGACAGAAATGGATATCAAGCAATTCAGGTTCATTGCCATAGAAGTGTTATGATTCAGTTTCAGTGGACAAGAAGTGCCCAGGGAGTCTTCTCGTTTCACTACTTTCTCATCTCCACTCTTTACTAAATTTACTTAATTGGAAATTAGAATTTACATTATGGGGATAGATGTCCTTTCTCCTCTAGGACCGTCACTTGGAACAACCATATCACGTGGCCCACTCTCGGAACGAAGGAGAGGCTGGGGGAGAGAGTGCTTCCCTGCAGGCGAGTCGGCACATTCAGGCCTTATCTTCCCTGCCGGCACGGGCATTTGGGAATATATGTAGCAACCTCCGGAGACATTAATGTGGAGCTAGCCAGAAGAAACATCTTGAAAACTGGCTCCTTTCAAATGAAGTTGTGGGTCATTTGGAAAGCATCGTTTCATAGTCAATTTGTCACCAGGCTCTCAAATATCTCACGATGGCAAAAAGGATGGTGCCGGGAGGAGGGATATGACTGGGCGACATGTACGTGGCTCGCAGGTGCAATGTCAGGAAAGGACTGGGTGGGGCAGAACTGGAGAAGAGGAAGACACGCCCGAGGAAGCCGCTGGGCCCTGAACCCTGCTCTCTGTGGCTCCTGCGGGGGCTCCTCGTCTCTGCAGCCAAGCGGATAGAACCAGATCTTCTGGGCGTGTCAGAGCCTAATGCTGCCAGGAGGTGAACTGTGCTTTACTGAAAACACAGGAGGAAAAACTACAGCATAGTAAATATAATATGGACGAAATTACATGAGGTGTTGAGAAATTGGAAAATAAAGTGACAGAAGCATAGCTTTCCCCCTTCACTGTTTTCATGTGTAACTCGTTACCAGATTTCTCAGACACAGATGACATGAGACAGTACCAGGAGACTCAGTGTGAAAGATGGTGACAGTTTTTGAAAATGCTAACTCGAGTTGCCAACAAGCAACACGCCATTGCTTTCCTAAATCTCCTGGAGTTCAAAGTCAGCCTGTTACGTTCACAGCAATCCTTGGTCGAAATCCCTGCTTAGCTGACACAAAAGACAGATTTTCAAGTGAGGAGCCACGTGGCTGAACAGTGCTCATCTGCATTGATGAATATCCAGGGAAACGGCACTGCCTGGTGTGTGGAGATAAAACCGGCCTGACTCTGACCCCAGGAGTCTGCAAAGCCCAGCACTCTCAGCAGAGTTCCTCCTGGCCCGTCACGGCATCAGCCCACGGTTTTCAAACACAGATGGGAAAACCCAGCAAGCCCGATGGTGGCTATTGTTAAAAATCTTGCATTTAAAATAACCCAGGTGGTTCTGAACCAAGGGGCTGACTCCACTCCGGAAGGTCCGGGGGGACCGAGCACACAGGGGACAGTGCAGACCATGAAAAAAGCAGAGCCTTGGTGCTCCACTTGGACAGGGCCACCACAGGGGGACCCCAGGCCACGCGGCCGGGTGCTCACCTACCAGATGTGCACGCATTTCCTAAATGTCCCAGGGACCCAGTCATCTGCCTGTGCCCAGAAAGGGTTTTTTTCTCCCACTGGTGCCACAGATCCCCTCCTTCTCCGTTGTGGGCTGAGTTGTGTCCCCACCAAATTGCTGTGCTGAACCTCTGACCACCAGGACCTGAGCATGTGACTGTATGTGGGATGGGACCTTTAAAGAAGTAAGTTAAAATGAGGCCGTTAGGATGGCCCTACTCCAATGTGACTGGTGTCCTTCCAGGAAGAGGAAACTTGGACAGATAAAGAGACACCAGGGGCATGCGCACAGAGGAAAGACCAGAAGACAGAGAGAGAAGGAGCCATCTGCACACCAAGGAGAAAAGCTTCAGAGGGAACTGTGACTGCTGACAGATGGATCTTGGACTTCTAGCCTCCCGCAGTCTGAGAAAATAGGTTTCCGACCTGCAAGCCACCGGGTCCATGGTGTTTTGTTACAGCAGCCGGAGCAAATCAATGCCTTCCCTTTATCAGACCCTTGTTTCCTTTCCCTTCTCCCTTCTGGTTTTCTTGCTCCCACATGGAAACTCCATTTAAAGCAAACATCTCTAATTCAATATTTACTCTAGTGTAAATGAGAAAGAGACCTGGAAATGTGTCCTTTGTCTGGGCTATTTGTCACTTGAATTTAAGAAGATCCCTACGTGAGTCCCAGGACCGAATATCTACGTGGATGGCCAGGCACCGGTGGGGGGGGACGTGTATGGACAGTGCTCCTCCTCAAGGCCCGCTCTGGGGCCTTCCCGGGAGCCTCAGGCCCAAGGTCATGACGTGGACCAGCAAACTGACCTGTTCCCTGGCACAATGACGGTGAAGAACCAGGCCTGGATGTAGGATGTAGGAACCAGGGCCCCTGTTTGAAACCTTCCCCTGTCACAGGAGAACTCCCTTTTCATCATCATTATAAGAAATTGTCAACTGAAAAGAAAGGCACATTCCAAACTCCCACTACAAGTTCTACATGGTAAAAGGAACCCAACTCAAATGGGCATAAACACAAAAGACTATTTTTTTAAAAGATTTTATTTATTTATTTTTAGAGGAGAAGGGAGAGAGAGAGGGAGGGAAACATCAATGTGTGGTTGCCTCTTGCATACCGCCTACTGGGGACCTCACTGGCAACCCAGGCATGTGCCCTGACGGGGAATCGAACCATCAACCCCTTGCTTCATAGGCCGGCACTCAATCCACTTAGCCACATCAGCCAGGGCCACAAAAGACTTTTTAAATCCCGAATAATGGCAAGCCCACTAGTGAAGTTGGTGTTAGGTTGATTTAATGGCTCAAGTGTATGACACCGAGGACCCAGGCTGCGTCCCTGCCTCTTCACTTTCCTCATGCTCACCTTCCTTCTCAGATGTGTGAGAAGGCAGAAGAAAAGGAGGGTGTGTCTTCCTGTAGCTTTTTCTTAAGATCAACCAACTTCTCAGGAGCTTCCTGGAGGATTTCTCTCTCCATCTCAGGTTTCTGTAAATAAAAAAAGGCTGCAGGTAGGAATAAGTGTCAAGTAGTGACTAAAAATACACACTGCTTCTAAGCTATGATCAGGTTGAAGGGTCAGGTACAACAATGACTGAATAGGAAAGGGTGCATTGATTTAGGCCCTTTGTTGGTCAAGAGCTTACAGCCCCCTTCAACCATGGGGTTATAATGACATCATCATCACCAGGAGAGATTGGACTGTCCAAGTAACACAGAACAGCTGTGCTTAAAGAGTTGAGAGAGCTCCGTGGCACGGCTAATCTAACTTACTTATTTCACCCAGTTGACTAGGCTACTTTTTTGGTCTCTGCTCATCTTTGTATATTTTACTTTTATTCCTTTCAGTACCCACTCATTGGCTATTAATCATTACCCTATCCAAATTCTGTGCTGAGACAGTTCATTTGGTCTACCTGGCAACATCTTTTGCTCCCAACCACTGTCCTGGACCTGTGTGGCCTGGGACCAGGTTGCCCCTGGACCATGGGGTGTATCTCTGGTCCCATGAACAGGGATCTGGGGGCAGAGGGGGCGTATTGGCATCTTCAGTGTAGTTATCACACTTTTTTCTTATAAACTCTGAGACCAGGTCCTCATTTAAATTTTGTTTAAATGTGATGACACTGAAAGAGAAAAGGATATTATAGTCCAAACCAAAATTAACTAAAAGTCAAATGTTATTATCTTAATTATGTGGCATTTTTCCTTCAGGCTGTAAGAAGAAAGAAACAGGAAAGAGCAGGGAGGTAAACATAATTGTTTATGTTCATATTTTACTTGTTAGAGTTTAATTAGAGTTTCAGGTACTGTAACACTTACCAATTTGGGGTATTTAAGGATAGTCACTGAATCCCCAAAGTCTTTAATTTCGCTGTTTTCTAAGTGTTGTTCTTTCAAATATCATCATGGAGTTTGGAAGAAGGGAATAACGATGAAAAATTTTGAAAATCTTGATCCATATATTGTTCTTGTGAAATTCTCGGCTACCACCCAAATGGGCTTACAGTCTGTCCAGAGCCAGGACCAGGGGCGGCAGTTTCTCTTCCTTTTCTTTCTCTTCTCTCCATCACTCCCTCACCATCTCCATCTTCTCTCTCTATTTCTCTCCCTCCTGGAAATATCCAAAGAGAACGCAAGAGCTAAGGACTTAACTCCATCATCATTGATACATCTGGACCTTCCCAATATGTACCAAGGGACTGTTACTTTGAAAAGATCTCATACCTTGCTCAGCTACACGGAATACACACAAGATGAAGGACATGCCTGCAGAGAAACCGTGTATGTGAGCATGGAGAAAGAGATGCAAAGTAGTCTGCAGCCGTGCAGGAGCAGGTGTGAATTTAGAAAGTGGCAGTGGGAGATCTTCAAAGGCAAAAATTACCTTAAGCTCAGCACATGTTTTTGGGTCATGACTTTGTTTGGTTGTTTCATGTCTCTGTCCTCCTGGCTGGCTTACTAACAGAGACCCTTACACATGGATACCGCGTAAAAACAATATTCTGGGCATGCGACAGGCAATCAAGTTGTCCTTTTTAAGTTCACCAAAAAGAAATAAGTGTGAATCGCCTTAAACTAAATTATAAGGATGATTGCTGTAATAATTAATTCAATCATAGTTATTAAGAGTGATTGTTATAGTAAGAAGGTAAGGCTGAAGTTGATGTTCAGGGATCAGACTGGAAAGGATTGTACTGAGGGCTGGAAAAGACTGAAGTTGAATGGGTGAAGGCCAGTTAAAGGTGGGTGTCCATGTATGTGAACTCCAGTGGACAGACTTAATGGAAGTTTAAGATAAAGTGAATTACAGTGGGGGAAATGACATCTTATCATGGTATCTCCGGAGATGAAACAGAAATAAACCAGGACAATAAAGTGGGATGGTCTGATAAGCTTAGTCACCTGAGACCTTTTACTCTATGGACAGTCTGAAGCAAAAGAGATTGGAGATAAGACACCATGATAACACATGAAAATCACTTACAGCTGTGCTTTCCATACAGCAAGATCTTAATAAATGTATTATCAACATTACATAAAATTTCTTAGTAATTGCTATAATTTTTAGACTTCAAAATTTTTTATGAAGATATGCCCATGTACTTCGGTAGCTATTTCTTTTTCCAATTGGCTTCTTCCCAGAGCTGTGTAATTCTGGAATGAAAAGATGCACGACATTCCTTTGTATCTGCAAACATGCCTGTCACAGCTGTTGTGGACGACCAAGGAAGTCTTCCTGAAAAGAGGTTTTCTTTTTTGTGTGTCAATGCAGTGAAAAAATTTCACGTGTGAATTTCTATTTTTTTAGCAGGTAGAGAAAAAATATCCCTGATGGAAATATTAGTCATTCTGCCATTATTCAGTAATGTGCGCTTTTCTTCTTTGACCACCAAATGCTTTTTGTCCCTGCTTGCTTGCTAACAGCAGTGGCTGGCTTCATTTTCTAGTTTAGTCAATGTATTGTTTTTCAACACTTTTATGCTCACTAATAAATACATGACATATGTAAAAAAACTGGTGCAAACTTCTTGAATTTTTTAATAAAACACCAAGAAAATTAAATTTCCTCTGGGAATCACATCAAAACAGACCAAGTCCAGGCTCCTTCCATCACCGTTTGTCCCACCTTTACCCTCTCCTAACTGCCCCCATCCTCTTTCTGATAATCATCTGACTGTTGTCTGTGCTTATGAGTTTTTCTTGGCTTAATCTCTTCAACTTTTTCACACAGTCGCCCAAACCTCCCTCCCCTCTTACAGCTGTTAGTCTGTTCTCTGTATCTGAGTCTGTTTCTATTTTGTTAGTTTATTTTGCTCATCAGATTCCACATATAAGTGAAATCATATGGTACTTGTCTTTGTCTGACTGGCTTATTTCACTTAGCACAATACTCTCCTGGTTTATGCATGCTGTCACAAAAGGTAAGATTTCCTTCTTTTCTATATCGGAGTAGTATTCTGTTGTGTAAATGTACCACTACTTTTTTATCCATGCATCTAATGATGGGCACTTGGACTATTTTTTAAATCCGAAGGAGAATGTCTAATGGATGGGCTGGAGCGGTGGGTTCTGGAATACCCCCACTGGTGGGACCTCACCAAGGCCCCGATGGCTGAACCTTTCTCTGGAGCAGGGTCCCCCAACCTGGGCACTTTTGACAGTTTGAGGCTGGATAATTCTTTGCTGTGGGGTTGTCATGAGCATTGTAGGTTGTTTGATAGCACCTCTGGTCTCTCCCACATCAATGCTAGTAGCAACCAGGTTCCCTGAGTTGGTACAACCGAACATGTCTCCAGACATAGCCATGAGTGGAGGGATAAAATCACTCTGGAGGAGAACACATTTAGGCTTCTGATGCAGTAGAGTGCTCGACTTAGGGAGTCTGCCAGAAAGGCAATGAGGCAAGTGGTGCCAGCGCTTGAAATATAGGATCTGAATGGATCTTGAAAACTTAGAGGAAGTGGAGAGAAGCAAAGACGCTGGTGCTCCATCAGGTCTGGTAGAAGACCAAGCACCTGGCAAAACCACAGTGCACTCCTGAATCAGGGAAACAGGCTGACATGACAGTGCCAGGAAGTGCTGTTGGATGTCAGGGGAGGAAAGACTCCATAGCATAAAACAGGTGGCAAAGAGGCACATTGTGATTTGGGGTGTGAAAGAAGTAATTTCTAGTGAGAATTTGGGAGAGGTGCCTTCTCCTTGGATCCAAGCGGGTGGCGCAGGATCCTGCGCCACTCTGGCCATAGAGACCAAAGGGCATGGCTGAAGGACCGTCACAGAGTAGCCATGGAGAAGGGCTCATTGCCTGGAGAAGAGGAGCCTGGGGTTGCCTCATATGGATGGACTGCAAAACTCTGCCCAGAGAAGGCAGGGCGCTCCTGCTGTGCATTTCTGGTACCCCCCCCCCACCCCACTCTGCTGCACCTCCCCAGAGAGAAAGTTTTTCTTTTTCTTCCATTTCTGCCGCTTATTTGTACTTTGATGACTCACTTTGATCTGTGTAAACTTTGTTCCTTTCTCTTGATCACTTTGATCACCTTAAGGGGCTGACTTACTGTTATGTTGAGTCTGCACAGAGGCTGTTAAACTGGACCCTCTTTGTTTAATTTGCTCTGTATCTTTGTTAGAGTCCTGCCTTTAGCTTGTTGAATGTCATGAGCAATTTAGTTAGAGGTTACCAGGCATGCTGAGTAGGAACTATGTCTTTGACTGAACTCATGGGAAGATTACAAAAGAAACATATAAATCTATTGTTGAATCTGCTTCTTCCTTTTTTTAAAGACATTATAAACCTTTATCTTGATAAATAGAACAATTAAAGGGTGAGAAAGATAAATAAGGAGCACATTTAAAAGCATGTCAGGCCTATGAGAAATTAAAAATTACAGAATAGTTTGTCTGTGAGGGACAAAGGATATGGTAAGTCACCAAAGGACAATACAGGATCTGGAGTTTTAGGTGTGTCTATGGGTATTGGGAAGCAAAAGTGGGTGCAAGTTTACTCACCCTAAGTTGAGACTTTGGGGAAAATATAACCTTCATTCTCCCAGTATTACTGATAGTTTTTGGAGCCTCCACCCACTGGATAGCGAGAGAGAGAGGATGCGTGTATGTGTGTGTGGAAGGGGGCGGGGAGAATAATAAAACCGATCCAGTAATCTCAGTATGGTCAACATAGCATATTTTTCTTATTAGTTAAATAATTCAAACTCATTGTAAAAAAGCCAAACAACACATAAAAGTAAAGTAGAAAGCAAAAATCATGTGAAATTCTGCCAACTCTGCACTTGTTGGTAACCATCCTTTTGTTGTTTCAATGATTTAAGCACTCCTTCTGGGTTTAATGCTTGGTGATTCAGACCTCCACCGCTCCCTCCTATTTCCCAGGATGCATCTGGGGACATAAAAAGGCATCCTGAACTTCCTGCCAGCAGAGAAAGAGGGTCTTCTTTTCCGGCTCTTCTTGTGTCTGTAGTACTGTTTTTGCCCATCTCAACTGTGATTTGTAGCTTGAAGTTGGAGGCTGATAGGATCCAAGTCTCCATCTTCCTTGGTTTGGTTTAATTGGTATCCCCCAGCTCCTGCTGGGACTGTAGACCCTTCGGAGTCTCTGCTGCATCCTCAACTGGCTTCCTGGACCCTCCCAAGACAGGCATATGGCGTGCCCACTGATGCCCAGGCCACTTGAGGGCAGCAAACTGAATAGTTCTGGCGATCTAATAAATAGCATGGTGACTCTATATTGCAGTATTGTATACCTCGAATTTGCTAAGAGAGCTTTCTCAATCCCCTCTTCCCCCATCCCCACCAAAGGTAGCTATGTAAAGTGATGAATGTGTTTGTTAATTAACCTAACCGTGGTCATCCTTTGATAAAGTATACACATATGAAGTTAATATGTTGTACCCTTTAAATACATACAATTGTATTTGTCAGTTATACTCATGAAAGCTGGGGGTGGGGAGAGAAAGAACGTCTACTTCCTGTGCACAGAGAAGGGAGGCAGCCTCAGGTTGCTCTGCTCCCAGATTCAGATGTGAATGGATGTAAAACCCTGCGGCTCACATCACTTCCCTCAGCTACAGGTGTCGCCTTCTGCTCCTTCGGCCAAAAGCTGGAGCAGGAGCAGCATCCGTTTCAACTCTGTCTCCGTGCTGGCCTGCACGGATAGAGAGCATGAGGCCCTGCCCACCGAAGCCTGGCCCCGAAGGATTCTGGCGGAAGAGATGAGAAGAGACCTGAACTGGCTTTCTAGTCAAAGAGGCAGGATGCCTGTTACTAGGCCCAAGGGCTAGGATGTTTTTGCATCTGAGGCTTGCCCGTACCGAAGAGAGAAAGAAAGGAAATGGATTACCCTTCTCAGCTGGTATGACTTTTGCAGCATCCTTGTAAGTGGGAAGCTTTCTACCTCTCTGGTAGTTTTAAAATTGGATGTCTCAGGTTCATTAAACCCGCTCCACTCTCCTCCCAGACAAGGGAAGGTGCTCCTACTTTGTCTCTAAGATATGGTCACCCGAGATGTTGGCTGTTTCTAGGACACCTCGGGCAGAGTAGCCGGGGTGACTGATGCTTGACTCCTTTGCACCCAGCCCCATGCTTGGCACACAGTTGGCTCTCCACAAATATTTGTCGAAGAGAAGGAAAATATACACAATAGACAAATACTATTCTATGTTGCTAGACTAAGGTCTATTTTGTTTGAAGGTTGAGGAACAAAGAAGATGCCCATCCAAGGTTGTGGGTGAATCTGTGAGTCTGTGTACACGTTCCCAGGGCTAGACAGCAAGATATTAAAATCTGCCAACGTTTTCATGCCGTCCACCTAGCCGGCTGCTCGGCTTGGCTCTGACATCTGTAAACAGGTCATTTGTATTCTCCTGTCACCTGCATTACTCTGAAGGAACATCCCTCAGCTTCACAGAAATTAGTTATCTTGTAGGCTGGACGGATGATGGATAGGTGGCTTTTTCTGTGGCCTCACTCGGTTTGGAAAATGCCAGATGCCTTCGCTGTTCTGCCTGTGCCATGAATGCACGTGATTCATGTGGTTCAGAGAGCTGGGGGTGCACTCAGGGCAGGAGCATAAGAAGCAGACATTTCTCCCCCAAAGGAAGCGACCTCCAGTGACCCCAGAGCGCCACGGCACTGGGACAGTCTGTGACGTCCTTTTCATTCCCCGCCCTCCCGAGAGAGAACCCGACAGAGTCGCAACCTTGGAGCAAGGAGGCTGCCAGCCTGTTCTCTTCACTGTTCTCAGTGGGGCCTGTCTCTGTCTAATTGTCCCATTTGCTTTTCCTGTATTCTTTGAAAAGCCTGGCATTCAAAGCAGAAATAATCCCGTTCTACGATGTTGCAAGGGATCACCATTTCATCTACCCTGCTCTTGAGTTCTGAAATTCACTTTGTTTCTTTGTTTGAATAAAAACAGGGCATCTGCTGGTTTTCATTCTTCTAATATCCCCCCTTTTTTCTTGCTTCTTCAGACAGAACAGTCCATGTTTACCGTTTCATCAATTACGAGGGAAAGGACACTCCAGATCCTAACACCGTCCCTTTCCTAACGCCACTGGACAACCTGGACATGGCAGTGGAGGCACATTGGGACACCAGAGGCTGGCTCAGGGGACATGCTCACACCCTGACCCCTTCTAGAGCATATTGTGAGAAAATAAAGATTTCATCCTCCATTCTTATTTCTGCGCCTTAGATTGCACCCCAGCAGGCAAGCCTTAATGTATCACTTGTAAACACTCTAAGGAATATGGCATTTTATGTCTTTCAGGAACATCATCGGAAGTTCTTCCTTTGTTTTTGTCACAGAATCCACTATGTGCACAGAAAAGTGGCCCTTCCGGGGCTCTCATTTCTTGCAAGTATATACTTCTCATTGCTTGCACATGTAGCCTGCCTTTTCGGATCAATTCCGATTGGACACTGTGTTAGTTTACGAGGGCTGTTATCATACAATTCCACAGACTGGGGGGCTTCAACAACAGAAGTTTATTTCTCACAGTCTGAAGGCTAGAAGTCCAAGATCAAAATGTTGACAGGTATGGTTCTTCCCTGGCCTCTCCCCTCGTGTCCTCAACACAGCATTCTTTTGTGCTCATGAATCCTTGGTGTCAGAGTGTCCAAATTTTCTCTTCTTACTACAAGGATACCCGTCAGATTGGATTAGGGGCCCCCCTGCCCCAACAACTTCATTGTTAACTTAATTGCCTCTTTAAAGGCCCAATCTCTCAAATTGGTCATATTCTGAGGTACTAGGAGTTAGGACTTCAACATGTACACTTGGGGTAGAAGAATACAGTTCAGCCCATAACAATCACCTAAGGGTTGTTTGTTTATTTATTTATTTTGCATATTCTTTTGTGCCAGCCACTGTGATAGGCATGGATGCCCTTGGTTAACGCTCACTGTGATCTTGAATGGTAGTATTGATTGTCTACTTGGTCACATGTTTAGGCCAGCCCAGCCCATCCATTGATTGCCTACAAGGCGATCTGTGGACATTTCTGGCAGTCGGCCTCTTCCTGAGCCACCCCTCTCACCTGGCCCCTCTAGTCCTCCGGCCCCATCTCCCACCCATGACCTCAGGCTCCACAAACTCAACCCTCCCACAAGCTGTGTGTCCTGGGGTTGGAGGTTCCAGTCCCTTCTCCACAGAGGCCAGCCCAGTAAGAGGTGCTTTGTAGATGAGAAAAATGAAACAAAAGAGGTCAAGGGCCTTCCCCAAGCTCCAGCACGTGACTGGGCCAAGATTCTGACCTCTGACTCAAGTCAGCCCTGCTTTCTTTACCCTGTGTAGCCCCCAGTCAGTGACTGAAATCAAGTGGATTCAATAGCACTTCTGCTCAGAATCCTCAAGACTCTCATCAACTTTTTAAACACGTATTCTAAATAGGCCTCATCAGCCCTACATCTACTAAAGCAATTAATAATTCATCGGCTGGAGACAAAATAATTTCTTCTTTTTGTGGTGCACATTCCTCACCTCTGTTAAGAAGAAGCATTGGGGAGGACTTCTGTTTTCGTCGGGATGTAGTTATGCTTCCTTTGACCTAATGGCGTCCTTTAGGGTCCTTGGGACTCGGTCTCTGAGGTGTCTAGTCTTGGTCAAGTCAAAGGTCATTTGGTTGGCATCTCTTATTTCTCCAGCTGATTCAGAGGTTTTCTTCCTGAAATGCCTCAGTCCTCACCTTTCCTATATAAGGTTCAAGAAAGATGCTCTGAGTATGCCTGATTAAGAAAAACATGATCCATGTCCCAGTGCACTCTTTCTTGTTCACAGCACGGACTGATTTTGTGAGGTTTTCTTTCGTGATGAATTAGAAGTTTGTCTTGGATTTGACTGTGATCTCTACTCTTGGGGGCTTCCTGAAAGTTCCTCGTAATTGATGAGGTAGTTGGGAATCAAGGCTCTCTGACAATGAAAGCTGCCCTCCCTCGTCCCCCTTATTGTCTTCCAGGGAGAAGTGCTCTAGGTTTCTGAAATGTCAAAGACAGCGTGGAAAAAATTCCCTCTATAGTTTTGTTAAATTCATTCTTGGGAGCCCTTGCTACATAGACAGCATTAAATATGTATGTCTTATTGCTTTTCTTATTTTTTAAAAACTTTGTGAAAGCATAATTTATAAAAGATAAAATGTACAATTTTTTAAAAGATTTTATTTATTTAATTTTAGAGAGAGGAGAAAGGAGGGAGGAAGAGAGGAAGAGAAACATCGATGTGGAAGAGAAACATGGATCGGATGCCTCTCGCCTGCTGGAAAGTGCCTGGCCCCGCAACCCAGGCATGTGCCTGATGGGGAGTTGAACTCGTGGCCTTTCGGTTTGTAGGAGGACCCTCAACTCACTGAGCCACACCAGTCAGGGCAATGAAATATACAATTTTAAGGGAAGAGTTTAATGAATTTAAGCAAATATGTAAATCTGTATAACCCTCACCAAAATCAAGGTAGAGTCTTTCCATCACCCCCAAATTTCTCTTGCCCTTTGCAATTAACCCTCACACCCAAAAAGAGCCTCACGCAAAATTTCATCTGCTGTCTGTAATTATAGTTTTGCCTGTTTTAGAACTTCATATATGGAATTAAACACTATGCAGTCTTGCGCCTGGATTCTTTCACTCGGCATAAGTTATTTGTGATTCCTCCATGATGTTATGTGCAACCAAAGTTTTTTTTATTTTATTAAGGAGTAACATTACACAGATGTACATTTTTTTAACCCATTTTCATGTTGCTGAACATTTGCATTGTTTCCAGTTTGGGAGAATTTCCAGTGTTGAATAAAGATGTTACATACAAATCTTTGTTTTCTTTTTTCTAGGTTAATACTTAGGAGTGAAATTAGTGGGTTGTATAGTAAGAGTAAGTTAATGTTTTAAGTAACTGCAAACTGTTTTTCCAAAGTGGTTGTAGGATTTCACATTCCCATCAGCAACGTGAGAGAGTTCCAGTTGTTCCACATCCTTACTAGCACTTGGTATTGTCAGCTTTTTTGATTTCAGCCATTGTGCGTTTGTAGTGGTACTTCTTGTTTTAATTTTATTTTTTTTATGACCATGGATGTTGAACATCTTTTCATGTGCTTATTAGATATTTTAAGTTCTTAGAACACATTGTCATGTTCTTATTGGTCATGTGCTTATAAATATAATTAGTTTGTTAAAGTATTTTGCCTATTTTTATTAGGTTGTCTTTTAATTGCATTATAAAACTTCTTTATAAATTTTGGATAGAAGTCTTTTGTCACATATATAGTGAATCTTTTCTACCAGAGTATAGCTTGTCTTTTCTTAATGTGATCTATCAAAGGGCCAAAGTCTTAAATTTTGATAAAGTCCAATTTATTAATATTTTTGTGTCATACATTACTTTATTGTTATTCAATTACAGTTGTCTGCATTTTTTCCTCACCACTCCTCTCCTCCCCATCCAAATCCACCTCCCTCCCTTGCTTCCTTCCATCCTCCCCCTTGGTTTTGTCCATGTGTCCTTTATGGTAGTTCCTGAAAACCCTTCTCCCCACTGCCCATCCCCCTCCCCTCTGGCTATTGTTAGATTGTTCTTAATTTCAATGTCTCTGGTTATGTTTTGCCTGCTTTTTTCTTTTGTTGATTAAGACTATACTTCTAGGGATCATTCCTATAGTTTGTTATTAATATTTTTATGCTTTGTGCTTACTGTGTTCTAAGAAATTTTTTGCCTAACCCAAAGTTAAAATTATATTTTAACATTCACTAAAATTATATTTAATATTCAAAATAAGTGTCTTGTTAACATAAAAATTAATAAACCTTCCTATAAACCTGTATCTGTGTAGCTAGCCTAAGGGTTAATAAAATCTTGTTATTTTCCTTTGCCAATTCCTTGAAATATGATGTGAAAATAGGAAGGTACAGTGTGAAAACATCTTCAATAGTCTGGGATTGAAAGAGAGCATTTCAGGTATAAAAACAAATTGTGACTTTCTAAAAATAACTTGCAGTATGAGAATTGGAGTCCCCATTCAAAAAATGCATTTTCCTTCCTATTTTTCCAATTGATGGTAATATTAGCTTCTGGCTTTTGTCAGCGGTTCATCTCCAATTACCTTAAAAATATGCTTGAAAGCAAAAAGATCCTTTTTTCCTTCCTACAAAAAAGGTACTGAGTTATTTCTAGCAGTATTTGAATGACAAAGTTGCTTAATTTGCATAATTTATCATGAAATTTAAGTGACTAACAAGTTGAATTTTGGGCAGAGACAGTAAAACAAGGTTTAAAATTATAAACAATACTTATAACAATATTTAAAGGTGGACAATGACACATGGAAATAATGAATCTATTTCTTTTGCTCCTCTAATTTTGCCATTATTAGGCTTTTAAAAATACAATTGTACAATCGATTATGGGATACTTTCATCTCCCTACCATCTTACAAAATCCTTGAGGCAAGTCTGGGGCATCAGTGATCTTGTCTCTCCTGTAGGGTCTGGCAGTGTGTCTGACAGACAGTAGACATTTGTAAACGAAAGTTCAAAATATTTCATTTCTTAAAATTTTCACAAAGAGACATTGCCACTTTCACCGTGGGAGATTTTCATGAGAGTTTACTGAGGATTCTCTATTATTTATCTATAATGTTTTATACACAACACGTATTATATATGGCACATGATACACATATATGGCATGTGATACAGATCACACATGAACCATGTATGTATACAAGTGGCATGATGTATGTATCATGTATGATGTGTGATATGCATAAACACATGTATCATATTACATGTGATGCATACATAACATTTATTGAGGAGTCTCCATTTATTTACAAAATGTTTTAAATATATAACTTATATATTTTTCAAAAATTAAAAAAATTTAGAACAGTGAAAAGAATACAACAAATACTACTCATATTTCTGCCATGCTGAGTTAACTATGGTTAGCATTTGAATATATTTGTTTTTTTCTTTAAAAAAAGCATTGCAGATATTGTTAAGGTCTTTTTTCAAAGTTTAGCCCCCAACTCCTTTGTCCTTCCTCCCCTCATACACTGCAGAGCCAACTGAGTATGCATTATACATACTCAGTGTACTATTAGTTTATATAGTTAATCCTTATGTAATCCACATTTGCCTGAGATTTTCCTCCTAATTTTCTTTTGTATCTCAAGACTTGCTCCTGGATCTGCTTTCATTTCCCTCCATTGAATTATTAAAGTAAATTTACCTAGATTATGTCTACCTGAATGGGTTTTTATTCATCTTTATTTTTTGCACTCTGTATATGACCTTAAATACATAGTTATTTTCTCTAAATGAACTGAAGATATTATTCACTTTTTTCTGCTTTCAATTATTGACATTGAGGTATCTATAAACAGGTTAATTTATTCTATATTGGTATGTCTATAGTCAGGGTAATTCATTGTACATTAACACACCATGTTTTCTTTTCGTTTTCTTTTTAAGGTTTTCAGAATTCCACATTCTGTTTCAGTATTACATATTTATTTTGCTGGTTGTGGATTTCTTTTTATTCCTCTTGTCTTGGAATAACAAATCCAAAGCTTTTTAAAATTCCAGTGACTCTATTTTTTGTAAATTATGGAAAATTCTGAGCTCTTCCTAATCTTTCTAATGTCTTCCAAAACAATGTTTAAATGAAGGAGATATATGTTGCATCTTCTCATTCTATGTTTTCTGTTTAATTACTTCTCTTCCATATTTTGTAACTATTCAATTCTTTTCTCTAAAGTTCTTAAGTCCTATACAGGTTTGTTTTGGGTTATCCTTGCTGGCTTCTGTTTGTGAAGAATTCCTTATACGAGTATATGAGCTCATGCTGGGCCGGGTGTGATTTGTGAAACTCTGTGTGTTTGAAGAAGGTAACTTCTTCCAGAGAATATGTACATTTCCTTATGTAGGGACATCACCATCTTGGGAACATTTTTATGTTTATTTTTTACCCTAGGGGTTCTCAGATGACATAGGTTGTACACATTCAAATTCAAAATGTGGAAACACAAGCCTAAATTCTTTGGGGAGAATTATTATTTTTTCCACCTAGATGTTAGCCCTAGGAAGACAAGAGACCTTGTCATCTCCCTGGAGAAATGGATGATGTCTTTTTAATCCACCCTTTCATGGAGGGTTTATCCCATCAAGAGTTCTGGCTTTACACAGACTCTGTGTAAACGTCATTTTTTTAAAACCATTTTGCCTCATGTGAGCTCAAGGTCTCAAATCCCTTTCCTGTAACACTGCTCGAGCCCAAGTTTCTTGGAGTTCCACTCCATACAGCTACACCCCAGCTTCGGCCTGCTGCTTGTTTGTGAGCCTGCTCTTTGTTCTAGCCCGTGGGGATGTGCACTTCTGGAGAGGTATTTACTCTTTCCCAGAACTTCTCGTGTTTTTTAAAGAACACAGTGTTTCCAGTTACTGGTAGCGCACAACTGGCTTTGCCGGAAACAGCTGTGTCTATTGGGTTTGCTACGTATATAATCATATTTTCTGTGTCAGATGACAATTTTATTTCTTCCTTTCAAAAGATATGTATTTTTGCCTTCATGGTTTAATTTGCCAGGAATTTCAGTCTTGAACTTAGTGCTAATTTTATCATTCAGAATGATGATGCCTATAGTTTTTTGGTAGATTTATAGAATTGAATAAAGTTGTCTCCTAATATCAATTTCTTAAAAGTTTTTAAAATCAGAAATAGTTTTGAATTTATTACTTGCTTTTTCTGCATTGTATGTATTAAAATCATTTTTTCCTATTAATATCTGGATTTTGAGAATCACATTGATAGTTTTTCTCAAGTTCAACTGTATTTTTTATTTCTGAGATGAATCTAAATGATCATGACATCATTTTCCTCCCAACTTTTTATTTCGAAAACTTTGAAACCTGTAGAAAAGTAGAAGGTGATAGTTCAGTGAGGGCCATCTATCTTTTATCTCCTGTTTGTCAGCGTTTGACACGTTTCGTATGCTTGTCGTTCTCTTTTCCTTCATGCACACACACACACACACCCACACAGGTAGCACAATATGTCATCGCAAAGTGTGCTACTTTGGCATGGGGTTATTTTGAGCTGAAGGTAATGGAGAATAAACAGATACAAGAAAAGCTCACTGTCCTCTCCCCTACTGCCCCAAAACAAGACATACATCTATAAAGGTGTCCACTCTGTCCTCTCTGCCAGAAGTTAATCACTGGAGAAGATTTTAGACTCTTGTGAGCCAAAGACAGCACCAGCGGAATCTTCATTAAGCTTTGCTTAAGATATTCCTTACCTACTGTTTTTCCCCCCATATATTGGACTTCTCCCAATTCACCCTCCCAGAAGCTCAAAGTCCTTTTCTTGTCTTGCTACTTCTCCAAAAATGTATTGTTTCTTTTTTTGTTTCGATGCATATAAGCCCAAGTGTAACCACCACTTTGAGTGAGTCATTGCCGAGTGCTTCCACGTGGGCATACAATGCACATGTTACTAAACTTCCACTTGTGTGTCTTGGTAATCTGTCTTTTGTTAGTCTGACTTCCAGGTCTCTCGCCAAAGAATTCAGGACAAGTAGAGGAAAGAGATTTTCCTCTTTCAAGTGCACATAGTATACGATAATGAACTATTTTAAAGTAATTTCTAGATTCTTTAGCACGTATCTTTTAAGGAAAAAGAACATTCTCTGACATAACTACAAAACTATTATCACACTCAAGAAACTTAATAATATTTCATATGCCATTGTTAAAAAGGACATTAAATACACTCCATAATTTATACTTCATAATATATACTTCAAGATATACAGATGAAGCATTGTTGTTATGGTAACCCCACAATTGGCCACAGAAAAGCATAAAACACAAAAACAAAAATGTACGTTTCGGTGAATAGACATGACACTTCAGTGGGAGCAAATTGCAGATGTTGCCTTGGCTTTGGCGAGATGTAGGTCACTGTGACTTTGAAAGGGGCCACCCTGGGAGAGTGGTGAAGATAAAAGCTTCTACTGGAGTGGTTGAAAGATAAAAAAGGGTGGAAGGAATTGGAAACAGTAAGGCCAGAAAACCTTTCGAGAAATTTTGCCATGAAAGGGAGCAGAGGATAAATAGTAGATGGAGAAGGACATAAAGTCATAGAGGTTTCCTTTTGTTCCAAATTGGGTGATATTAAAGTGTGTTTACATGTCAATAGGAATATTCCAGCAGAGAAAAAATATATTCATAAAAATTCACTAATTGTACCAATGGCACCCTTGAGAAAGGGAGAGTGCGTGGAGTAAGTGGAGTCTAGCGTTGGTCAGAGGAGGGGCATTCCTCTCACTGGCAGAAGAAAGCAGTCAGAGCGTCAAGCACAGGGAGGGCGTGGGAGAACGGGACTGCTCTAAACCAGAAGCCGGCAAATCTGTTCTGTAAGAGGCTGGAGAGGAAATACTCCGGGCTCCGTGCTGCCGCTGCTGCAGCTACTCAGCTCTGCCTCCGCATCGCGACAGCCAGCGAACGACCTGTGAGTAAACAGTGTGGACGTCCATGTTAGGGGTGTGTTATGGATGTTGAAATTTGATTTTTCACGCGTCATCAAATATTTTTTCTTTTGATTTTCCCCTAAACTTTATAAATTGTAAAACCCATTTTCAGTTCATAGGCTGTACCGAAAAAAAAAAAAGCAGATTTGACCTGCGGGTTATAATTTGCAGACCTCTGTTTTACATTGGCTGCAACTGTTTCTCTATTAGGCATGAACCAGGCCTGTCATCAGCAGACTGCATGGAACACGTGGGGATGTCAAACTGTGAGAAGTGCTGAGAGCCACCAGAGCCACCCGGTGGTCCAAGTGGCACAAGACAGATTTTAATCAGGAACTACGGCAACAGAGGAAAGAGACCTCAGCATAGAAGTGGCTCAACCCCAACATGAAAAGAACAAGTGGGACTTAGAGCCAAGGAGGACATTTGGGGTTGTAGTGAGGGCCAGTGGGTAGAAAATTACTAAGAAAAGGCATGAGGGGTAGAGGGAGTTCCTGCTAACTCGACCTAACAGGATCCTTGCTGACGGCGGGCTGGTGCGATCGTGTATCACTGTGGCGTGGTGGATATTGAGGGCGATCAGATTCTCACTAAACTGACTTAGCAGGATTCTAACTAAAACTGGGCTATGTCGATCCGAGGACAGGGCCGCCAAATGAGGCCTAGATGAGAAAAGGCCTAGAGAAGGCTGACTAAAGTTTAGTCGGGAGAGAGTCTTTGTCAGGAGACAAGGGAAGAGGTGAAAGAGTCATTCTGAAGTGTGGAAGATAACTTTATTAAAACTATGTAGTAGCACTATTTTGCCAAATCAATGATCTGTTTTGAGATTTGTGCTAAAAAAAAAGAAAAGAAAAGAAATTCAGGTGAGTCCATCAGTACTGCCATGTGATTTTGTTCAGGCTCATCAGCTGATACCATGCAGGTGAAGAGGAGGTGGTTGCTTAGACAGGAAGAGAATTGGGTGTGGCCAAGGGAGTTCAAAGGAGGAAGAGGGACAGAAAGAATTGAACAGTTTTCACTCTGTATCGAATCCTAAATAACTACAGGAAGAAGTTAGGACATCATGTCATATTGTTTAGTAAAATTTATTGGAAGTCTCAGCAAGGTCAGAACATATTGGAATGGAGTTAGGCTGCACTAGCATACACAAGTTGAGACTCAGGAAGAGAAAAATCTAAAAAATGATCATTTAGGAGTAGTGCAGTTGACAGAGGTTGAGTGAGTTACAGTGCAGTGCAGTACAGTGAGTTACATGGTGGAGGCGGGATTGGGTGAAGAATTACTGGAGAGAAAACATCAAGAACCTGAGAAGTATTGAGAGTGGATTTTGAAATCACCGTAAGTTGTGATAGAAAGTTAGATAGTCCAGCAGTTTGTGATATCATTGGTGAATATGGGGACGCAAGATGATTAAGGGACCATATTTGAAGGAAATTAAGAGTGATTAGGTGTTCTGAAGTAGACTTGTTACTGATGAGTTTGGGTTCTTGTCTCCTGATAGAAAAGAATGTAGGCCAGGGACACTTAAAAAAATGAAGGCAGCTTTATTGAGGCCCTACAGAGGGTAGGGACACTGAGAGAGGGTCCCAGGTTCTGCACTCCAAATTCGGGGCTTCGTTGTTTTTATGGCTTGGGAACAAGAAGTTGCTCGGGTTAACCAATCAGGATGTAGGTTGGCTGGCTTTTTCCTTTTTAGGAATGCTGGGGTCCCATTGAAGTTTGGGTACACGTCTGTAAAGTGAGGCATTCTGGGATTGTGTAAGACTTATTATGGGATACAGGAAGGGACTTTCCTAAGCAGGTTTTGAGTTTGTCTCTGTGGTCTGTGGTTTGGCTTTAGAACTGAAAAACAAACTTAAAAGAAGTCAGGGTAGCTCCTGGACCATTGTTTTACAGCTAGCTGTTGTTAACTGTCATAGTTCGAGCAGGGCTTGACTCGATGGAGCAATTTTCGGAACATGTTATTCTAGCTGTTTCAGCTTTGAGGGAGCAAGTGGAATTTTTGTTTTGTTTTCTTTGTTTCCAAGAAGAAAACAAGAACTCTTGCCTGACAACATCTTGGCATGCATTCGCTGTTTGTTCATAGCTGAATCCTTCTATGATATAAATATTCTAAATGAAATGCATCTCTCTGGGTCCAGTTAAGAAGTCTTACACTGTCTTCTTGTTGATTTTATTTCCTTTAGGGTCACAATTCCTTTTAACTCTGTCAGACAAATAACTCCAAAAAGTAGTTAAAAGCTCCCTGTTCTTCATAAAACCCAAACTAAACTTCAAAGTAGAGCACGTGAAGCATAGTTTAGTTCCATATCTGCATGTTATTGGTAAAATGTGTGACTTTGCCTTTGACCTCCCTCATGAAAAATCAATAAGCTCTTGCAAATGCAAAACATAGAAAAGCGGGGAGAAATAATTTTTTCTCTGGGTTGAAGCCACATTGCTTCTTTAGGCAGTTGGGGACTAACAATCTCCTTAAAGAAGTTCTTTTTGTTTTATGGTCACAAATCCCAGGACGACAGCTGGGTTATACAACCTTCACCCATCGGTTTGGAAGGGGGCAGTGTGCCAGACCACCCGCAGTGCGCAGGGGACACAGGCTGGCTGATGCTGGGTCTAGACAAAGAGAAAACTGGGCGGGTTAGTTATCAGAGTTTAGCATCTGCTAAGAACATGAGAACAAACACTGAGACAAGGATCGGGTTTATTATGATCAGGAGAAATAGATTGTTTATAAAAATGGAAAACGGATGCAATGAGCATTTTTTAAATGAAAATGATAAATTGCATAATTGACTTGACAAAACAAAACAAAAAACCTGCACAGACCAACAACCGTCGGATAAGTCAAACTGTAATCACAGTTCCTCCTGTACCTACTCACCCACCCAAAAAGTGCACCAGGCCTTGTTTATAGGCAAATTTTCAAAGAGTGGTTAAACCCTATAGCTTATAAAAAATACCTGAAAGTCAATAAAGCTAAAACTACCTGACTTATTTTTATTAAGTTGGTTAAAAATAAAAGCTGAAGGAACGCAGTACAAAAAAATAAAATGCATGCCAGGAAACTGAATCTAACAACTATTACAAATAATCATCATAACTCAGTGGGTCTATTGAAGAGTAGAATGGTAGCTCAACATGAGAATTTCCTTCAGTACAATGCTCCACGTTAGGTGGACATGAATAAAGAGGAACCACACGTAGACAAAAAGCATTGGATAAAAGTCAGTATCAACTTACAATAAATACGGTAGCAATAAAAACATAAAAACTCTTTGCAAACCAAGAGCAGAATGGGATTTTCTTAACTAGGGAAAGAATATAAAATATCAAAAGCAAACATGATTTTAAATGGCCAAGTATCAGAATGTATTCTTTGTTAAATTCAAAAATAAGATATGATGCCTCCCATTCCTACTATTATTTACTATCAAAATGTATGTCCTGGTCCTTCTAAAAAGAAAGAGAGATAAAACAAGAAGCGTGAAGATGAGAAAGCAAAGGACAAAACTGAAACTGTCATTGCTTGAAAATGCGGCAGTTTTTAAGAAATAAATGAAAATAAATGGGCCATCTCTTTGTGCCAAAAGAGAGCTCAACAACACACAAAATTTAATAATATTTCACTACACCATCAATGACAAATGAAAAAATGTAATTGAATAAGTCACACCAGTTTTAAATCTACACAAAACATATGTAAGTCCTTTTTAGAAGCTTGTCAAAAGTGTGGCTGAACTGAGGCCTTAAAAAGATGAACATCGCCACAGAGAACAAGTGGAACCAGAAGAAAGCCAAGTGGAACACCACCATGCTTTCAGTGACATATGCTACTATTGGTCCGCGCCCTGGACTCCTGCTTTTGGAGCTGTTTAGTCGTGTTAATGCTAATAATTCTCACTGACAGATCCTCCCGATTGGAACGCCCTGCCCTTCCTAGTTGTCTGCTTGGTTACTCCGCCCAAAGCTGAGCTCCTTGAAGGTCTGACTGGTGCCTCACAGTATTTGGCACGCAAGAGAGGGCAGAGCACATGTTGTTGAATGACTGACACTTGGAAAAGAAGACTTGTCTGTGCACAATTGCTACATATTTTTAACATATTTGGTTACCTGACAAAATTGACTTGTTAAAAAATAAAATTCAACCAAGGTTTTGAAGATCTAACTGGCCTTATTAAGGGATTCATGAGTTGGGGAGCATCCTGTCTAGCAACTAAAAGGGCACTCAGAGGGCCTGTGCAAAGTGGAGGGTTATGTAAGGAGAAGGGTGGGGGGCAAGGGAGCCGTTCACAAAAGAAAAAAATGGTTAGTTTTGGGGTCCCTGGACGTGTTTTCTTTGGGGGATGAGAATGGGAAGGGTTTTTATCATGCAGATTGCCTATGCTTTCTGTTGGATGGAGAGGGCCCACCTGGCAGACTGCTGGTGCTTGAACAGAAGATTCCATGCTGGTGGATTAAGATGATATTTCTAGAAAATGTTGAAACTGCAGTTAGATCAGGTATTAAATCTAGATTTGCTATCACGGGCTTTTAGCACGAGTGATGCAAATACATGCTGGTGGTTTCCTGTTTAATAGATTAAAAGTGTTTTGTATAGTGCTATACACACATGGAAGGCTGATATTCTAATCTTTATTTCACCTAATGATACTGTGTCTTAAAAATAAGATAACTTCTGGAATTGAAAAGAAAGATGGTGAAGGGATTAGCCAAAGAACATACGTGCATAACTCATAGACTCAGACAGCAGTGTGGTGATGGCCAGAGAGAAGGAGAATGGGGGCTGGCTGGACTCGGACAAAGTGGGGGGAAATGGGGACAGCTCATTTTTTAAAAAGGGGAAAAAAGAGACTACTCTGCAGAAGCTTTAAGCTAAAGACTCTGAGTTTGTATTTGTGATGAAATGTACTTTCCCCATGAAAAGACTGAGTAAGATGGTACTTCAAAATAACGTCAGGCCCACAGGGTACTGCAAACACACCCATTCAAGGATTCTGTGTAGGCCCTTAACACTTGTGCTGTGAATTGCATACTTAGTCATTCATTTGGAGCCTTCTCCTTTCAGGCTTTTGTTTTGAAGAAATTAAACCACGATTGAGTTTCCTACTCCTGCTTTTTCCTGAAATGATCTCTTTCCGTTGCTTCTGATAGAAGATTGCCTTTTACGAACCCACTTACTGTCAGGGAGAAATAGCTACCGAGAAAGGGAACTGGTTCTCTGCAGAGCCAGCCCTGTCCCTGCAGCACCTACGGCTTTGCTGACGTCCTGATAATGCTGGTGGAAGTGGGGTTCTTGCGGGGTCATGAGAAAAAGCATTTTGGGGGAACCACAAAGGTGAATGAGGTCTGGTGGTAAGATTTATGTGGGAAGCAAAATCAAAAGGATGCCTCTCCAATGTCCCATCTCTATTTGTCCTTCCATGGAAAATCAGGGCCAGAAATAAAGGCAATGTCCAGAGATCCTGAACCATGCCGAGGCTAATTCGGTCCAGTCTTTCTCATCGTCCGGCTAGCTCAGCTTGCATTCCAGGCTGTGCTCCATTGCTGTGCTGAGGTGTTCAGGCCCCTCCCTGGAGCCTGCATGTGGAGTACATGTGCGGCCATTAGTCACATGGCTGCTAAGGCCACACAGCTATAGAAAGAGGGTGTGTGGGAGTGTGCGGTGAGTGTGGGTCATGAGCAAGAGAAAGAGAGAGCAAACGAGACAACACCTTTGTTCCCCTGGTGTTATATTAGCTTGGAGTTGCTTTTTCAAAGTAGCCAATCAACTTCCCAGGCTTCTGTGGGCTTTTGATAGGTTTATCTCATGTTGGACTAACGGGCTTCTGTGGTCAAGTACCTCCTCCTGCTCTCCCCAACAGTCTGGTACCCGAGCAGGGAAGGGAGGAGTGTTAGCCCCTGGCAGAGCAATGCTAGGGTCCCCTAGGTGTGAAGCTGTAGCTTCCTCATGAAGCAAGTAGGCTTCTGCCTTCCAGTTTATTAAACTAAATGTCTAATTCCCTTTGCTCTCTTTCTAATTAATAACTAGTTAACTACCTTCAGTAACACTAATTGCATTGCCCTTTTTCTTTATGATTCCTTTTCTGTCTTCATAAAGATGAATAATAATACCTTATATTTATGCACTGTTTCACAATTTATAACTTTCCAAATTTTTTTAAATTAAAAAATGTTTCCTCTATTCCCACTTTTCTACCAAAAAAACAAGCAAAATATAACCAGAGACATTGAAATTAAGAACAAACTGACAGTAACCAGAGGGGAGGTGGGATGGGATAATGAGGGAGAAAGGGGGAAGAGTTTTCAGGAACATCTATAAAGGACACGTGGACAAAACCAAGGCAGGGTGGGATCAGGGGAAGGAAGTGGGGATGGCTGGGGTCAGGGGGAGTGGTGGGGGAAAATGCAGACAACTGTACTTGATAACAATAAAAAAATTAATTTCAAAAATAAAAAATAAATAAATAATAAATGTGAAAGAACTTTCAAAAAAATGTTTCCTTCCATCTTCAGATGGAATTTTACTTGGAAGCTTAAAATCAATAACCAGGTTAAAGGGCTGAGATGCCCTGGTCGACGTGTGTGCAGTAGAAGAGAGAAGGTAGCGTTGGTAACAGAATTCTAAGGGCTCCGCCTCCTGGGTGAGTGGACTGAACATCACAGCCACTGACATGTATTATTACCTCCACCCTTCAAACCACATTGGGCATGCATTTTTGATTCAAATGTTCCAGTTGCCTGAATGGAAATGATACAGCCAAGGTCTTGCACCTAATAATTAGTGAAGCCAAGGCTGGGGCCACCATCTTTTCAAAGGAGCCCAGTAGTCTTTTCACAAACACGATAGCTAATTACAGTCTGGGCAACAATGAATTTTACATGTGAAGTGAATAATGCTATTTGCATTCTTGTTAGTTATTACTCTCAAATGTTTTTCTGCAAATAATTTATCCAACTGATTAAAGAATTATCGTACATCATTTCAATGCACAGTTTTGCAGTCATTAAAAATAATTTCATTGTTAAGTGAAAAAAACAAGACAGAACAGTATCTTGCATGTAGTTTTTAGTGTGCTATTATTTGTGCAAATATATATCTATGCTTGTGTTCATTTGTGTATATGTATAGATACAGAAGATAAGGGAAGAATACACTGGAAACTGTTGACACTAGTTTCTTCCGAGAAAGACACAGACTGATGGGATTAGGGGTGGGAGGGAGAATTACTTTTTACCCTATATCACTTGGTATATTTGGACTTTTGTACCACCTGCATCTAATCACAATTTGAAAATAATTATTACATAGAAAAACTTTGTCTATGACAGTATCTTTTCTTACTAAGGGCTATATTCTGACCCTCAGCCATATCAGATTCCCCATGATATGCTTCTCAGGTCACTGTAGTCCATATTTTTAAGTTACTCATCAGTTTGTAATTACTAAATTCTTTTGTGATTAATTGATTAATAGCAATCTCTTCCACAATACTGTAAGCTCAGGAAAGTGAGGGCCATGTCTATTTTTGCTCTGTTTATTCTATCAGGAAAAATGGTCTAAGACTAAAGATGGATGAAAGGTTATTGGAATCCTTTCATTGCCTAGTGGGCCCTCCAAGGAGAATCTGCTTCTCTAAAAGTCTGTGTCTTTGATTATCTTTCAACTGACTAAGCGATTTCAGAGCTCCCTGTGGGTAGAAGTTAAGTTATAGAAAACTGATAGTTATGTAAATTATTCTTTGGCTAGGAATACAAAGAATATATCTGGTAGTTTGTAGCTTACTGAAAAAAATAACAGCCCAAACATTACATTTTATTGCCGTATAGGATATTAACTAATCTTGCATCTTTTAGTCAATTATTTTCAGCATTTTTGATTTTGTATATTAGAATATAAATATATAAGCATATATATATGCTATAATACATATAAATAATATATCTATACTCATTCTTCAAATTTATCTTCAGATCAGTTTTTAACATTTTACTGCTTCCTATTAAGTCAGAAACTGGAAAGATCTGAGCTGTTTCCTTATTTGCAGAAACATCACACTCTGAATAGGAAGTCACACCTTAGTTATTCACAGCAATAACGGTCTAACACAAGTTTCTCATGCCCAACACCTTGTGAGTGGTGTACTGAGAATCAGATGGTTACACCAATGCCTGTAGGAGAGAAACTCCGAAAGCATGAATCTTAGAGCTTACGTAGGAGCTGGAACACCCACCCCTCCTCTCTTGTAGAGAAAGAGAGAATTTTTTTTTACTCATATGCTTACTCATATAAGCATACTCATGTCAGCATATCCTCTCTGAGGAGAGAGTGGTCTCTACCCTGAAAAGTCCACATCTGGCTATGGGGGAGATAAGAGCAATGTTACTATTCTTTGCGTAGGAGCTAATGCCTCTACCATAAAGAAGGCAAGCAACTCATGTGCAATACACTTAAAATGGGAAAAGCAAACGGTTTAAGGAAGAAAGGGAAACATTCCCTCATATTCTAGCATGCCAATGTCAATGCTTAGAAGGCCCACACTGTGTGGGAACAAGAAGTGACATAGGAAGGATTGCTTGCCAACATTGCTTCCCTCATGGATGAGTTAGGTAACATCTTTGACATCTATCCATTTCAGAATATGAGGCATACCTCGAAGATATTGTGGGTTTGGTCTCAGACCACAGTAGGAGACAAGGATCACAATAAAGTGTCACAACCTTTGTGCTGGTGGAGGGTCTTGCCTCAATTTGTAAAAAATCTAACATCTGTGGAGCACAATAAGCTGAACTGTGATAAAATAAAATATGCCTGTATACTAAAGTCAAAATTTTGGCTTTTGAAATGTATACCTTAAAAATTCCAAACTTTTTCATAGTACCTCGCACATAAAAGACATTCAATAAATGTTTATTGAATAAATAACTAATAAATGAATGAAAAGATAAAAATTTAATTTTTTATTTTCAGAAAGTAATTATAGAATTTAATGATTTACACAATATACTCCAAACCCCTCCTTCTTTTTTCCCCCATTTTTTACTGGTAGGATTTACGAAGTAAGCATTATTAATTGATCTACTTTATTCTAAAAACAAGTCTATCTCACTTTGCATATTTTGTCCTCTGTTCATTTATTTTCAAGAGATTCGTCATTAACCATAGTGCACTTTGTACTAGTGAACAAAGGAGGGCTTGATGGTCATGTGTGATGTTTTAAGAAGGAAAAGGGGTCTAACAAGCGAGTTCCACATTCCCCTGATTATTTTGTTTGCAAATAACAAAAAATCAATTCAAACTACTCTACGCCATTCAGGAAGAGTTACTGGAGAGGCAGTGGACTGTGTCGCTGAATTTGAGGGCCGTGAAGCCGTGAACCTTAGGAAACAAAGTCGAGGTTGAGGCGTTGCAGGGAACCCAGCAAGCCCTTCGTTTCTCACTTCTGCCTCTGTCTCTGTGTGTATATCTGATTCACTGCTGAGAGAATCACTGCTTTCTCATTGGCTGCACAGCCTGGTAGGAATTGGCTGGCACCTCCTTCTCCCAAGGAACAGTTACTTACTGAAGACTGGTGACTCAGTAGGAAAAAGAACTCTTGCTCCCTCAAGCTAAGGAATTGCTTTCCAATTCCCAGGAAAGAGACGGATTGCGCTGTTGTGCCAGGTCCCTAATTAATGAGACCAGAGGATGAGTGGGTGCAGGCAGCCGGCTGTAGGAATGCGTCAGCTCCTAGGGTAACCTTGTGGATAGCAGGGAAGGAGAGAATTTCTAGAAAAGTAGAGTTAGTCAGATAATTCAATTAGTGCTCTCTAGAGTAACTTTCCAAAACAATTTGTGAAAAGGGAGAGCATCAGGCCAGCAAACTGGAAAAGCACAGAAGAGGGCAAAGGCACAGTCTGGCCATTAAGAAAGGGAATGGAGAATGTAAAGTTGTGGAAAACAGAATAAATGAGACTCAGAGGGAGAATGGAGAACGTGGAGATTTTCCAGTAGGGTAATAATGGTGCTTGCATTTTCCTAGAGCTGTTTGGAAGGCTAACAAACAACGCCGTAAAAGCATTTTGTCATCTCTTTTATTGTTCAGTAGAACTTTCTGCAATGACAAAAATGTTCTATATCTGTACTATCCTATTCATAGTCCATTAGCCACGTGTGGCTATTAAATGCTTGAAATGTAGCTCATGTGACTGAGCAATTGAACTTTAAATCTTACTTAACTTTAATTTAAGTTTATATAGCCACATGTGGCCAGTGGCTACGATATTGGATGGTGCAGCCCTGTAGAGAGGGACAAAATATACAGATGATGTCATACTGTTGCCAGGGGAAGTGGAGGCCTTGCGGTGCTGTGAGAAAAAACCACAAGGGAGGACGAGTTCTGGCAGTAAGATTTCTTTGGATGGAAATGTGCCCTTGGATTTCCAATGTCCCATCTCTCCCCACCCCACCATGGGAAATCAAGGCCAGAAATAAGGTCAATATTCAGACATCCTGTGCCATATTAAAGCTTAGTCAAGTCCGGCTAGCTTAGCTTGCGTTCCCGGACAGGGTTGCAGAGAAAGAATGAGCAAGTGCGTGGAATGAGCACAGCTTCCTGGGTGAGAGAGACGATGAATGCTTCTTTGTTTTCCTGGGGCTATCTACAATCAGAGGCTTTTTCAAAATAACCAATCAATTTCAAAAGCTTTCATGGGATTCTGATGGGTCTACCCCCTAGTTAGAATGACAGGCCTCTATGGTGAAGCACCTTCCCCTGTGTCCCCCAAAATCCGGTGCTGGAGGGTGGACATTGCTCCTGGGGAGATTTTCTGCACTTCTAGGATTAAGCTTCCTCAGCAGCAGTCCCCTGGAGCGTGTGAATGAGTGTGTAAATGCTATAGCTTCCTGCATAAGCAATCAGCTTTTGCCCCTCTCCCCCAGTTGATTAATCTCAATGTCTAACTCTCTTTGCTCTCTTTCTTATCAATAACTAGATAACTACCTACAGTAACAATATCACAAATGAACATAGAACTCTTGCCCACAAACTACAGCAAGCTGCCTAGGAAACCAACATTCTTATCTACAATAACCAGCTCAAGGGGCTATTCTGCTCGGAGTCAGGCATGTAGAAAGTCAGACCACTATGTCTAGTAACAGCCAGGAAGCCAAAGGATAACACCTGTAACATTTGGCCCCACATGGCCAGGATTTGATTACTGTATTTTGCTGTGTATAATGTGTACCACGTTTTTGGCCCAAACTGTCAGGGGAAAAAATCTTTCATTTTAATTTTTTAATTGCATTTTTATTTATTTATATTAGATAGTTGTTTTTTGCATTATGAAGGAATTTTAGCATTTCATTTTGAACATAATATGGTATAAGAAACTTTATGTAACAAATAATTACCAAACACAAGAACAGATACACAGTATTTCACGTGCTACCCTTGTATAATGCATATCCTTATTTTCCCCTTAAAAACTTGGGCAAAAAGTATGCATTATACACCGCAAAATATGGTAATAACTGACAGCTTCACTAATTTTTGTCCCTGCTTACAATTTAGAACCAAGTAGAGAAAGCCAAATATGCAGCCTTAACCAGTTTTGTGTGACGTCCCTCTTCTAGTCGGCCCATCTGTAGCTTTCTCGTGCCGACGGCTTACGATGAGGGCACACTGGAAGCCTTCCTTTTTTTCCGCTGTGAAGCTTTTCCACTCTTCTGCCTGCCTTTGAGGTTCTGCCCAAATGCAATGCTGGCTCCTCAGCTGTAGCAACTCTGCATAAATAGCCTTTGCTGGTTCTCATTTAGGGGGTCTTTGTTTATTTCTATATAACGTTGATTTCAGGTATTTTACTTATTTCTAAAATAGACCTGCCCTTTGATCCAGCAATTCCACTGTTGGGACTATATCCTAAGAATCCTGAAACACCCATCCAAAAGAACCTATGCACCCCAATGTTCATAGCAGCACAATTTACAATAGCTAAGTGCTGGAAACAACCCAGGTGCCCATCAGTAAATGAATGGATCAAAAAACTTTGGTACATTTACACAATGGAAT